>BSBK01001624.1:0-600000 GCA_027943335.1 Chamaecyparis obtusa | reverse complement strand
CAAGGTGAGTCATGTCCATTGAGTAGGGAAACAATTTGGATGTCGGGAAGGTCAAACGCTGGTTTTGCCAACTCTTCCACCAAGAATTCATACTTCTCATTTTGATCTATTTTTTGAAGGAAGCTAAAGTCGCCATTGCATCAGTTGCTCTATTTTTCTCTCTTGGAATTTGTTCAAAGGTTATCAAAGCAAAGTAATTTTTCCAAGCATCTATCATAGTCTTGTATGGCATTAGTTTTTCATCTTTGGTATTGTATTCATGATTGATCTGATTGATGATCAATTGGGAGTCTCCATATACTTGTAGTTCGGTGATGTTCTATTCTAGAGCCATCTTAATGCCAATGACTAAAGCCTCATATTCTGCTATATTGTTTGTGCATGGGAACAAAAGCTTGTAGGATTTGGGAATTGTGTACCTTTGAGGGGTAATCAATAGTATGCCGGCCTTGGAACCTCCTTGTGTATATGAGCCATCGAAATACAAATTCCATGTCTTGGCCTCTATGTTGACAATTGATGAATCCGGGAACTCCACTTGAATGGTTTGTGTAGAAATCAATGGGTTTTCTGCTAAGTGATCTACTATCACTTGTCCTTTTATGGCTTTCCTATCCACATACTCAATGTCGAAATGACTTAATATCATGACCCATTTTTCTATCGTACCCGTTAAGGTAGTTTTGCTTAGCAAGTATTTTAATGGATCAATTTTTGCAATAACTTTCACCTTGTGCATCAAGATATAATGCCTCAATTTTTGTGATGCAAAGACAACTGCTAGACAAGATCTTTCCATGAATGTGTAGTTGAGTTCATATTTGATCAAAGTTCTACTCAAGTAGTAGATTTCTCTTTCTTTCCCTTGGTCATCTTCTTGCACCAAAAGAACTCCTAGAGACCTTTCGGTGGTGGATATGTACAACAATGATTTTCCCTTGATTGGTGGCATTAGGATTGGTGGGTTTATTAGATAAGTCTTCAACAAGGTGAAGGCTTTGTCTCATTCTTCATCCCACATGAAAATAGTATCCTTGTGTAATAACCTTGTGAATGAATGACACTTTTCCGCTAATTGGGAGATAAATCTCCTTATTGATTGAATCTTGCCTTGGAGGGACCTCATTTGACTTATGTTCTATGGAATCTCCATATCCATTATAGCCTGGACCTTTTTCGGATCTACTTCAATCCCTTTTTCTGAAACTATATAGCCTAACAATTTGCCGGATAGGACCCCAAAAGAACATTTCTTTGGATTAAGTCTCACTTTGAATTGTTCTAATCTTGTGAATATTTTTTCTAGAATTTATAGGTGATCTTCTCTTTTGTGTGACTTTGCCAATATGTTATCCATGTAATCCTCTAGAAAGGTGTGCATCATATCATGGTAAATAGTTGTCATGGCCCTTTGGTATGTGGCTCTGGCATTTTTAAGGCCAAAGGGAATGTAAAGGTTGTCTTCTCTTGGTCTTTGGGTGCAATTTTTATCTGATTGTAGCCGCTAAAACCATCCATTAATAAATACATGGAGTGACTTGCTGTCAAATCTACTATTGCATCTATGCTCAGAAGTGGGAAGTCATCTTTAGGACATGCAAGATTCAAGTCTCTAAAATCCGTGCATACACGAATAGATTTGTCGTGCTTGGTGACCGGTACAATATTGGAGATCCATTCAACATATGCAATTGCTCTTATAAATCACACCTTCAACAACTTCTCCAATTCGGCTTTGACTAGGAGAGCTACATGTGGGTGCATCTTTCTCAACTTTTTCTTGACGGGCTTAACCCCTAGTTTAACATTCAAATGGTGCATAATGAAGTCAGGATCCAATCCTGGCATGTCGGCATAGGACCATGCAAAGTTCACTTGTTGTTCTTGAAAAAATTTCATAAAATCCTTTCTTTCCAAAGGTGTAAGTGATGTTGCTAGGTGTATGAACTTGGGATCCAATTCTGTTCCAATGTTGACCTTTTCTGTTGGCTCTATGAGAATTGATGACCTTTCTTCCTCATGTTCAGGTAGGGTATCCAATCTCTCTTCCTTTGGTGCCATGGTTGGGTTTTCACCATAGGAAACATCCTTTATCTTTACTTTTTTTGGTTCTAGTGCTACCACATAGTGGTTTTCATCACTAGAACTTTTCATTTTTTTATTTTTTTTCATTTTTTTCTTTGGATTAAGAGATTGGACCCCTGCTGCTCTCATCATGTTTGGTTCAATTTCGTTGGTGAAAGAGGGCTCAACTGTGTTTAAGTATTGGTTCATTGCTTGCTCATTTGGGAAATATAGTAAGTCACTTGGCTTGTTTAGGTCCCAATCAATAAGGTCAGGACACATCAAGTATAGGGATTCATTTGGCAAAGTACCATTAGTTGGTGTTATGGACATGAACTCATTGGATGGTTCGTACATTGTATCATTTAGGTCTATGATGTGAGCTTCCTCGAGATGGTCCATGGAAGAAGGATCAAAGTCCTCTGCACTTGAGTCCTCGATGAATTCTAAGGGAAATAGCATGGGAAATACAACACGTGGATTAATCCTAACATTCAAATCATCTTCCTCTAATGGTTCCCAAAATTCCTCTATCCATGTTCGATTAACGGGTGCTTGTCCTATATTGGGTTCTTATATGATGGGCTCTTCACGCCTTGGAGTTTGTTGCCTTGGAACATTAGCATAAGTATGTATGGTGACAATTTCTTTATCATGGCATGATTCATTGGATAAAGTATCACATTCATAGTCCTAGGAGTCATCACTATCCACATCAGATTCCGCCATATTCACTTGAGGATAGAAATCATGCATGGGGCTGGAGGTTTCTCCTTTGTGCTGGTAACCTACCCCTGACTTTTCTTCTTTGGACCTCCAAGAAGGTTCAATAGGCTCTAGCAAGCCTCTATTTCTTTTGCCTAAGGGTCCTCTTCCCTTGTATCCCATTTTTTGCATTATCTCAAATCCTTTGCCATATTGATCGGTTTGAATATTAATATGCTGAATTCTCTCCATGGGAGTATTTGAGGTATCATCTTCATCTTGATATAACCATTGGAGAACTTCATCTTCCTCTTTGTCAAATGCTGCTTTTTCACTTTCTCTTACAAAATAAGAGTTATATTTATGAGGGAGATGTTCCTTGGAAAGTTTCCCATGTGTTCTTGGAGATGTGGGTAAGTCGAACAAGGAAACAAAATATTCCCCTACTCCCTTGGAACTGATTTTACATTGTTTTTCAAATGTATCCATCATCTCACTCATTTTTTTGTAATGGTCCTCTTTGGCTTTATCCTTTTCTTCTCTGGTGGGTTTTGGAAATTCTATCCTTGGTATAGGTGATTTCTCTGAATCTTCATTGGAAGTTGGGCCCTCATAACTCACTTTATCCTTTCCTTTAGTTGTTGTTATTGAGTTAGTTCGAGGAGGACTTGAAGTAGACGTAGCACTTAATGTTAACTTTGGATCATCCACTTTAATGTCTTCAATGGTAGCCCTTTGCATAATCCCTTCTCTATTATGTGGAATAAATAGTTCATGGAGATGCTTTAGTGCATTGCAATATTGGAAGGGATTTGAATCTCCTCCAACCATGATTTCCTCACCCATGTATGGAAATTTTATGCATTGATGATACACGGATGGAACCGATTGCATCTCATGGATCCACGGTCTCCCTAATAAGATATTATAAGTTAGTTTCATATCTAACACTTGGCATTGTGTGTCCTTTTTGTCTAGTCCCACTTGAATGGGTAATATAATCATGCCTTTTGAGGCTCTCTCCACTCCATCATATGCCTTTATGGTAATTATTTTGGTAGGATCAATGCATGACTCAGATAATCCTAGGGATTTGACAAGACTCAATGTGCAAATGTTAAGACCAACTCCCCCATCTATGAGAGCTCTCTTGACTCTATGTCTTTCAATCAAGACCTCTATATGCAATGGCAGATTTTGGGGATGGGTAATGGACATGTCACCATGGTCTGAAAATGAAAGGCAATGAGGTGCAATAAGATGTCCTACCATATGTTGAAACTTCTCTTCATCCAACTTAGTAGGAACATTAGTTTCCACTAATGCCTTCTCTAGTATCTCTTTATGATTTGGTGATAACTTTAATAACTCCAAGATGGATATTTGTGCTGGAGTCCTTTGTAGTTGATCCACCAAACTATATGGTTTTTCTATTGTATCCAATTGCTTTGCCTAAATGCTAGATTGTGGAGGGTCAACAGGTTTAGGATCAACCCCTTGTAGGGTAATTCTTGAATTCTGCCCCCTAGTGATAACATTAGACATTTCTTTTTGGGGATGTTCTTTGATCACAATGGTATTGACAATATGCTCATGACTAGATAGAGTATTGATGACTTTGTCATAGTGAGGCACAAAATTGATATTGTTGCTTCTTTGTTTATTCCCATTGGATGACTCACCTTTGTCATGATTATAAAAAGGTTGTTTAAATGATGTGTGATCTTCGTTGCCTTGAGGTCCTTCAATGGTGATTGTTCCATTATCGATCAAGTCTTGCACCACGTTCTTCAGTTGTAAGCACTCATTGGTTGGATGATCCCGAATTCTATGATATTCACAATGACTATTTTCACTCCACCAGCTCGGTTTATTTTGTGGCTCATAGGGTTGAATGCTAGGTAAATTAATGATCTTGCTAGCAATGAGAGTCCTCAATGCTTTCTCGAGAGGCTCACACAATGGTGTGAAGTTCCTTTTAGGAGTTGGTACCAAAATTTTGGTCAATTTGCTACCTCCTTGATTATTCCCAAAATTGCCACTATTGTTATTGTTGTTGTAAGGCACTTTGGGAACCTGATTGGTATTGTTCACCTAATTTGGTGTTCTTGTAGGAGCAAAGGGAGTCACTTTTACATTGATAGAATCAACAACTCTATCATTGACCACTCCCTTATTGTTTTTCTTCAACCCATACCGTTTATAGTTATTGGAAAAGTTCTTATTCTAGTTGTTATTGGAGGTATTTTTATTGTAATTCTTGTTGTCTTTGTAGAGTTTTAACTCTCCACTCTTGACTAATACCTCTTCCGTGGTTACTCCATTCTCAATGAGGTCTTGGAAGGTCTTGGGACATTGCATTCTCAATCAGTAACTCATCTCATTGCTCAAGCTATTGATGAAGATACCCATCTTCTCTTTTTCGGGTACACTCCTAGGATACCTAGCAAATACCGTCCTATAGGAAAATGAGGAATCCTTCTCCATCCTTTTGTTTGGTATTACATAAAGTTATCATTGTGACTTCGTGCTTGATGTTGTATGAGTAATGCACCACAAATTTTGAAGCTAGCTCTTCAAAGGTCTTAATGCCAGATGGTAATTTTGAAAACCACTCCATGACCATACCTCCTAAGCTTCTTGGGAATAATCTCATTAAATAAGTGGTATCATGCATGAACTCCAAGCTCAATGCACAAAATTCCCATAGGTGATCTTGAGGATCTGATGTTCCTTCGTACTTATCATACTTGTGAAATACCACATTGATAGGGAATGGTTCCATGACAAGACTCTTGTCAAATGGAAATGGACATAATGCTTCTATAGAAAAAGGCTTCAGAGCCCCACTTTTTTTTATCGTGTCCAATTGCATCTGAAATAACTTAAATTTCTTATTCATTACATCGAGCGGACTCTCTTCAACTTCGGGTGGTCTAAGTTGATTAACATCATAATCACGAGGGAGTTTAAGTCCCTTTCAGGCTAGATCCATAAAGTGATTTTCCTTGTCTCTTTCCATTACTTTCTCCATGAGTTTCAAGAAATAAGGACTTTGTATAGCCTCACTAACCCTTTCATCGGTGGCATCTTTGACAGTTGGTTCATTATTAACCTTAGGGTTAGTGTTATCAATTCCTTGAGTGTTCACATCTATTCCTCTATTATTGGTGTTACCCTAATTGTTTGGGTTTATACCACCATTATTGGCATCACCCTGATTGTTTGGGTCGATGCCACTATTGCTGTTATTACCCAAGCCACTGTAGTACATCATGTTGGGTTCCACTTCTTGAACAGGTGATTCTTGGGGTACTCTTGGGGTGGTAGAAGTATCACCTGGGTAAGGAAGCTCTTGTCTCAAATAAGTCCCATCTGCTTGCAAGGTTTGTTTTACATAATATGATCGAGTAAAAGAAGGCATGAACATAAACCATTTAAAAATAGACTTGATCTTGCTTGTTTATGGCTGAATCCTTGCAAAATTTTCAAATTTGCTCGGGACCAAGATTTTTGACCAGGCAAGGTACTGGACCAAATAAATTAGCTAAAAGGGTATCTGAATATGAAACCAAATTTTTTTGACACCCTCGAGAAATGCTCACTGTTTGCCTTTTTTTTTGCTTTTGGGCGTCACTTGCCTGTGTGTAGGCATGACTTAAAGAGTGATACACATCGACTGGAGTTGATTTAGGTGGCACATTGTAGATATGTAGGTGACACTTTAATATTGATAGGCATTTTTCTAGTTTTTATAGGCGTCACTTAATATATCTCAAGCATGACTTTGTTGTTGATAGGCATTGTTTTAATAGTCACAGGCGTGACTTTATTTTTGACATGTGGTATTTATCTGTGCATAGGCGGCACTTTGCTGACCAGGTTGTGAATTTTTTATTTTTAAAAATTGCAAGATCAATTTTATGGAATTTCCTTGTTTGAAAATGGAACACAATTGTAACACACACGTCAATGTTTAATCACGTCCCTAAAACAACTCTAAAGTGTATGTTCTCGGTCATTTTTCACAAGTATTGAACAAGAAAGTATTCCATGCAGTCTATCGATAGTCAAATTTGGCTTTTTACACTGTTTGGCTCTATAAGGTAGCTTGCTAATTTATCAAGTATTTAATGAATAATCCATTCTAAACCATGCCAAGTTCTTTTTTCCACTTGCGGGCTTCCCACATGCACAAAAGTATGATTTGGCGCAATCCCCGAAAGGACTACTAGAGGAAGTGAAGACACTTGCACATAATCTAGCCACTTCCCTTTTAAGGAAAAGTGTATTTTTATTATAGTGGGTTGGATATTACTGCGGAAAAAGTGGTTGTCTCCCACTTGGGTTGTTCCCTCTCATTGGCCTCATTAATGCAATTTCTCGGGAGGCAGGCCCACTAATGTTCTAGCATGTTCATGTAAAGCAAGGAAATGGAGTTAAGAACAAGCTTTTGGGAATTTGGTTCACCTAAAAGGTGAAGAACATATCCCTAACTTTTTCTCAACTTCCCAAACACAATAAGCAATGTTCAATTTATTTCACCCACTAAGTATAGGGATTTGAGTATTTCTACTCTCTTCCACAAACAAGGGGCTTTGATTTTATGTGTTTGATTCCTCAACCTTTCTTATTAATCAAAAAGTTCAACACCTTTGGCATTTTGATTCACTAGAAGAAGTGAAGAGCATAGGCCTAAATGCTAAACTTTCCAAACAAAGAGAGGTTGTTTTGTAATTACTAGATTTTGAAATGCACCAATGCCACAATCTAAGGGAAAATATTGACTAGTTTGAGGCTTACCTCTCCTTATAGCTAGCATAAGCTAGGGGCATTTTTAAGTGATTTTTGACATTTTTCAACCTTACCTTGGCAATAGCTCCTTTCCAAATGTGCTTTTCCACCAGCAAGTTAGTCAACACAAACAATCACAATGAGGGAAACCAAATCGAATTTGAAGAAGCAAAGTTTATGTATTGGATCTTAAAGCTTTATTTGCAAATTTTGATGAAAACTTGAACTAAGGAGAGAAAATCCAATTGAGAAATACAAATTTATTTTTGTAAGCTTCTACAATTCTGAGATAGTTCTCATATACCTGATTTTCTTCTTCTTGTGACTCCTCAAGAACCGATTTGATGTGCTCAAAATTCTCCTTCTTGATCTTCCTAGCCAAAGCTTTGTCTTCTTGGTTGAACCTATTCTCTGGCTTTTGAACCTTTCCATGTCTACTCATTTACAGTGAAAACATACAGATAGAGAGTGAGATAACTGAATTGATCAATTTGACAACAAATTAAAACAAAAGATAGTAGGTGTCATTGTCCAGCTAATACGTGTAATTAAACTGTTAGCAGGTGTAACTTTAACAATAGCGAGCGTCACTTTCTAGTGGCTCAAGCGTTATTTAAAGTTACTCAGGCGTGACAATTTATTTACTAAGCGTAACAAGTAATGTAAACTGTGTAAAATGAGCTATTTAAAGCGACAATTCACAAAAACTAGGCATCGGTTAGAAGATACTAGGCGTGACAGTTTGCTATAAATTGCATCGTAAAGTGTGTCATAGGTGGTAAAAGACAGTGAATAAGTGGTACTTTTGAGGTATCAGGCATCGCTTTACCGTCTCAAGTGCATCAAATTATCTCACAGGCGTCACACTTTATCTACTAGGCGTCAGTTAATTACTGGTAAGCGTCAAAACAGTGATCACAAGCGTCTCTTAATCCTTCGTACACGTCATTTCACCTGTTTCCTACAAAAATTCATGGAAAAGTGACAACAAAAGCACACAAAAATTTGATGAAAATGTTAAAAATGAGGCCTAGAGCCCCATGGTGGGCACCATTTGTGTGTGTATGTTAAAAACCTTCATGAAATTAGGATATTTAACTATCAAATCAAAGCAAATACAATGAAAATTTAACTAAGAAATGAAAGTAAAATCCATAACATCTCATGGTTCTCTATTTAGATGTGGTAAGTAGAGCTCTTAGCTTAATCTCCACTAGTGACACTTCTAAAATGAGAAAATATGATGCTACAATGCTTAATCTAGCTCACAATGATCCATTATGCAATGATAAATTGAAATGCTAATGCTAAATGCTCTCAATTGCTATCAAATGCTCATAAAATGCCTATAATAACAATGCTTTTTCTCTCTAGTTCTCTTCTATATTATTGCTCTCAAAATGTCTCTTGTTTATAGTAAATTCTCAAGGGTAGGGGGTAGAGTGAAGTAATCATGATTTAGCCTTGGTTGAGTCAAAATTTTTGTAATGTTCATAAATGGGGGGGACAATTTAAATGTTTGTCTCAAAGCTTTGGATAAAAAGACAAAATTGAGTGGATGAGATTAAAAGAGTGGAATGAGTGATTGAGATTCAATTCTTTTGAGTGATTTGTGTCTTTTTGTCCTCAATTCTCATTGATTGCTCAACTTTGTTGAAAGATATTAGAATTTATTAAATTCAATTAATTAATTAAATTTATCCATGTAAGGAATAGGTTCATTTTGATTTTTGATTTAACAACTATACAATTAATTGATTAAAATCAATTATATAGTGTTTTTCACCCCTTTAAGCTTTGATTTAATTATTTAATGTCATCATTTAATTTTTCTTTTGATTTTATTGATTTTATCCAAATTTGATTTAATAATGTCCATTTTGATGAGAATTAGTGCATTTTGATTATTTTGAGCCATTTTAATGATTTTAAAGCACTTGTCCATTTTTTAGTGTCTACACTTACAAGTAGAATTTTGGCCTTCATTTCAACCCACCTAGTAAACATAAAAAAATAGAGAAAAGAAGAGAGAAGTTAGAGCATAAAGGAGTGAAAATTGATGTAGTACATCCCATGTTCACATCGTTCTTTGTGTTCTTTCTTTTGATTTGAGCTAGACTCTTGGATACTATGGTGTGATGATTCATGACTGACCTTTTTGTGTTGTGCATTTATGTGGTTTACTCAATTATTGATGTATTCTTTTGTCTATATGATGCCATGGCTGATGTGAGTAGTTGATTATTTAGGTAGTTCAATAGTGATCATATATGCATGATGTGTATGCCAATAAATGCCATGATATTATATGATTGTGTCTGGATGCATTCATGTCTTTATAAATGATGTTTTTGAATTCAAAACTAAAAGTGTTCCTAAGTTGCTATGATCTGGTATACTATCTTTTGTTCTATATTGATGGACTCATTGCTTCTATGTGCATTATGACTTATGGCATTAGTGTTTTCATTAAAGTTATAGATTTGGTGATATTGTGGTTATACTATGTGATGAACACGTTTATCTTGTGAGATCAGTGCATATATTTCCTTATGATCTATGATGATGGCTACTTACATGTTTACAATTTACAGATGTTTTGATTATTGTTATGTTTATGTTACTAATTTATATTGTCCTTTTATGACGTGTCTATTTGAAGAGGGTGAATGTAGTATTGCTCATTCGTGAGGCCCATACAATGTCTCAATTTCCTCTTCATTGCATTTTACTATTTGACATGATATATATATGCGCGATTCAGATATTGTACCAATGTGGACATGTAATCACATGATATTTTGTGTCTCCATGTTGTATTGTAGTTGATTCCTGTGCATGTGCACCTATGTCATTCAGTATAACCAGTCAGTGATTTGGGTACAATTGTTGTAGTTGAAAAGTTCTTAAGATAATTTAATTACATTGATATTTTAATATTTAAAATTGAGGGCTTTTGTAATTGTTTATTTTTTGATGAAATTTTATAAACAATATGGAGTTATATTTTACTATGGGGTATTTAGTTATGTCGAGTTTATTAAAAAATGACTTTTAATCTCATTTTGATAACTTGTCTTTATAAGAAATTTGGGGTTTCTTTCTCAAAAACCACTTGTGAAATTCAAATTTGGCGAAAGGGAAAATTTTTTGAAGAAATATTTTTATGGGAATTTGATCATTGGATTCCTTGGTTTGATTTCTACCTTTCCTCAAAGTTTCATTCGATTTGGTGGAGAGTTTTGCATTTTACAAGTGTTTTAGGAAATTTTGGGCTTGGGAAGGTATGTTTGTTTTTCCTTATCAATTCATGTATATTAATTCAATTTGGTGGCTTGAAAATGCTTGTAATGTTTGATGGTCCCAACTGGTGCTGAGAGGGGAGGGGTGAATAAACACCCACTAAAACTTAAGAACCAAATCTGATATAATCTAACCAAAACTGTAAGCAGAATAGATTTTATCACAGTAATAGAAATCACACAATCAAATAGTAAACAACACCAGATTTATCATGTGGAAACCCAAATTGGGAGAAAATGATGGTGTGAGGAAACCTCATAAATTTTGCACTCTTTTGAAGTGCGCCCTGTAAGGAGCCTTCCTTGGTAAAGGATTACAAACGCATTGTTAGATGCGACCCGGTTAAGGGATTTAAGAAACAAGGCCTGTTAAAACCTTCTTGGTTAGAGGACTTAAAACATCTACACATATGTCACCCAGTTAAGGGATTTAATACAAGGGACCTATTAATGTCCACCCAAAATATTGGGATTTTGCTATTGCAATTTTTAGAGAGCAATGCAGGGTTTGATCTTTTAGAAATGGCTTTACTGAGCCTCATAAGATCGTCGTGCTTATCAATTGAGAATCATCACTAGCCACTGCAGGTACTGATGCAGGAGCATCCTGGGTGTAAGAGAAATCTTGCATCACCCAAAAATATTTTTGGTTTTGTTTTCAATAAGGGCTATCTTGTGTAGAGCTGCTGTTTATGGAAACTTGCTATTTTTAGTAAGTTGGTCATATGATCTCAGAATGTTTTAATTTCATAGTTGGAGGTTCATCTTAGTCATATCAGCCTGCTTGTAAAGTTTCATTGCTAGATCAAGTCTGGTTTTGAAGATATTGAAACTTTTCAGTTTTGGAAACAAGGTACAGAAACTTTGAACTCAATTTTGAAGGCTTTAGAGGCTCCGGATGAGGTCAAATTTTCGGCTGAATGAAGCTTGTTTAATTTGAATGTTGTAGAGCTCCTTGCGCCCTTTCCGAAATGGGGTTATAATAGTCAATTAGGTCAACGAGTGATGACTTATGGTCTTCGAAAGTTGGGTCACCTGAAATGGCAGAAAATAATTTTGATGTAATAAAATGAAAAATAAAACAATTCTAAGTTTGGTCGGCCCTTAGGGCTAAATTTTTGGAACCTTCTCGAGCGGTGGAAATTGCCTATATAAGGAAGGCTGTAGTATTGTCTTAGGTAGTTCAGGACAGTTCTGGGTAGTAGATCTGAGTATTGATTCGAGGCTTTGTCCTACAGAATATTGTAAGGGAATGTCCATGTGGCTTTGCATATTGTAATTCTGAAAGCTTGTAATTCCACATTTGTGGAGATAATAAGAAGCCAATTTTCTGTTCTTGCATATTGTTGTTTCTCTGTTTCCGTTATGTGTTTGTGGTATTAAGGGGAGCACCCTTCATCAAGTGGTATCAGAGCAGGAGTTTCTGAGTGTGTAAATAGATCGCCAATTGTGAGGCAGTTTGCACCAGGACCGTGGTTAGGGTTTCAACGCGCATCGCAAAAATGCCTCCACGAAGGGAACATGGCATAAGAGCTGGTGTTGTAAAACTTGAGGTTAGAGTGCTCCAGAGACAAGTGCAAGCATTGCAAGAGGAGATTCACATAGGAATGAATCTTAATGTCAGAGACGAAAGCGAGGATGAAGCTGAAGAAGAAGATCAAGAAGGAAAAGTCAAAGTTGTAAACCAGGAGGAAGAAAGATTTTTTTGGGCCATTTTCAAGATCGGAAAAAGACCTAAGATTGAGGTTCTTGCATTTTTAGGAAATCTTAACCAGAAGAGTTGATCGACTAAATCAATGAATGTGAAGAATATTTTGAGTATGAAGATATTGAGGATCCTGATAGGGTCAAATTCGCAAAGGCGAAACTGAAAGGTCATGCGAAGATCTAGTGGCAAGAGATTCAATTGGAGTGAAATAGAAGAGGGAAAGATAAAATCACAAGATGGGATCAGATGGTGGATAAATTGAAGCGATAGTTCATCCTTGTTGATTATGAGCTTGACCTATTGAAGAAAATGCAAAGTTTGAAACAAGCAGGACGATCTGTTCAGGAGTATATAGAGGATCTCTATTGAATCCTCATCAGAATAGGCCATGCAGAAGCTGATAAGGAGAAATTTGCCCGTTACCTTAATGGGTTGAGGCCAAGCATTCAGGAGGAACTGAATCTGGTTTGAATGAATAGTATTGAAGAGGCATACCAGTTTTCCCTAAAAGTAGAGGAAAAGCTAAACAAGAAGTTTGAGAGCAGACAAAATGGCAAAGGTCGCGGTGGATGATCTGGTGGACGGTCATATGGAGGCCAAAATGAAGATCCGAAAAAGAAAGATGAGGCCAGTAGTAGTCAAAATTAGAGAGGAAACAATTCCAATCATTTCCAAGATTAGAACAATAGAGATCAGAGAGGAAGAGGAAGAGGAGGTTTCTGTGGAACGTGATTTCACTGTGGAGAAGGTCATAGGGCATTTGAATGTCCTCAATGCCAAGGAAGGACAAATAGGAGGAATGAAGGCCAAGCTAGAGTGGCACATGTAAATGAAGATGCCAGATCCTCAAATTTTGAAGATGCTAAAAGAGGAGAAATGTTGATTAATAGAAGAGTCCTGCTGAGTGGTGAGAATGAACCTGAACAAAAGAGGAGCTTGTTTCACACTAGATGCAAGTGTGAGGGTAAATGTTGTGATGTGATTATTGATAGTGGAAGCACTAACAATTTGGTGTCAAAAGAGATGTTGACAAAGTTGAAGCTCAAGAGACAGAAACACCCACATCCATATCGGATTGCTTAGGTGCAGGATGACCACAAGGTCATGGTCAGTGAATAGTGCCTAGTAAAGTTCAAGATTGGCGGGTACCATGATGAGGTACTATGTGATATCATACCTATGGATGCATATCACATGTTGTTGGGTAGGCTGTGGTAGTTTGACAGATGTGTTGTACACGATGGTCGTGCGAATACCTATTCCCTAACAAAGGATGGAGTGCGACATAAGCTAAAGCCATTGAAGGAGACCGAAGAAAAGGTATGTGGTAATGCAAGAATAACTTTTGTTGATGGAAAGAAATTCTTAGGTGGTATGAGGCATGAGCATGTGTGTTTTTCTTTAATTCCAAAAGATGGTAAAGAGGAAGTAGAGGATGTACCTATAGAGGTTGCAGATTTGTTGAATAGGTTTCAAGATATTGTATCTGATAATGTACCTAATGGATTACCACCGGTAAGGAAGATCAGTCATCAGATGGATTTGATTCCAGGAGCTAGTTTGCCAAACAAGGCAGCACACAAAATGACATCAGCAGAAAGTGAAGAGCTGAATAGACAAGTACATGAGTTATGAGTCCATGTGTTGTACCAGTAGTATTAGCACCAAAGAAGAATGGAGAATGGAGGATGTGTACAGATTCTAGAGCAATAAACAAGATCACAATCAAGTATAGGTTTTCATTGCCACGAATGGATGATATTATGGATTGTTTGAGTGGAGCTATGTATTTCTCAAAGATAGATCTAAAGAGTGGATATCACTAGATTTGGATCAGAGAAGGAGATGAATGGAAGATTATCTTCAAAACAAAGGAAAGACTGTATGAGTGGTTAGTCATGCCTTTTGGGCTAACCAATGCACCGAGCACTTTCATGCAGCTCGTGAATGAGGTTTTGAAAGAATTTTTGGGTAAGTTTGTCATTGTGTACTTAGATGATATTTTGATCTTTAGTAAGACATTGGAAGAGCATATGATGCATATTCATATGGTGTTTGAGAAGTTAAGAGATGAGAAATTGTTGATTAATTTGAAGAAGTGCAGTTTTGTGAAGAAAGAGTTAGTGTATTTGAGATTTGTAATTTTAGCAGAAGGTCTAAAAATGGACCCAGAGAAGGTACAAGCTATCCTTGAATGGCCTACTCCAAGGAGTGCTACTGAGGTAAGATCTTTTCATGGTCTAGCTAATTTTAACAGAAAATTTATCAGAAATTTTAGCAGTATTTGTGGTCCTTTAACTGAAACAATGAGAGGGGATAGAAAAGAGTTTAAGTGGACTAATGGAGTAAAAAAGAGTTTTCAATTATTGAAACAAAAATTTATAGAACAACCTATTTTAGCACTTCCAGATTTTAATAAGGTGTTTCAAGTAGACTATGATGCTAGCGGTACTGCAATAGGAGCTGTTATGAGCCAAGAAGGTAAACCTATTACTTATTTTAGTGAGAAGTTAAATGATGCCAAGAGAAAGTATTCTATTTATGATCAGAAATTTTATGCTATAGTTCAGGCATTAAAGAAGTGGAGACACTATCTGCTTCCTAAGGAGTTTGTTTTGTATACTGATCATCAAGCTTTGCAATATTTGAATAGTCAAAGAAAGTTGAATCAAAGGCATTTAGAATGGGTTGAGTTTTTGCAAAGTTATACATTTGTTTTGAAACACAAAAGTGGAAAGTCTAACAGGATTGCAGACACGCTTAGCAGAAGGCAACTATTGCTAACATAGATGCAGATTGAGGTGGTTGGGTTCAAGGAACTCAAGAATTTGTATCTAGAGGATCCTGATTTTGGTGAAGCTTGGAAAGCTTGTATAGAACCTGTTACTCTAGATAGGATGAAGTGGTTGGACTTCATCATTAAAGATGATATGCTATTCAGAGGGAGTCAGTTGTGCATTCCAAGAAGTTCTATGAGGGAGAATCTCATCAAGGAGAAGCATAGCGGAGGATTGGCTGTACATTTTGGTCGTGATAAAACCTTTGCTTTGGTTAGTGAGAATTATTATTGGCCACAATTGCAGCAAGATGTCAAGATGTTTGTACAGAGTTGCAGAGTATGTCAGATGGCGAAAGGAGTGAAGTAGAATACAAGGTTATATCAACCATTACTTGTACTAGAGAAACCATGGGAGGATATCAGTATGGATTTTGTTCTTAGTTTATCGAGAACTCAGCGGGGACATGATTCAATTTTTGTGGTGGTTGATAGATTTTCAAAGATGACACATTTCATTCTCTGCAAGAAGGCTAATGATGTTGTTCATATAGTATAATTGTTTTTCAGAGAAGTAGTGAGACTACATGGTTTGCCAAAGACCATGGTTTCAGATCAAGACACAAGTTTGTAGGCTATTTCTGGCGAACATTGTGGAAGAAGTTGAAGACAGATTTGAAGTTTAGTTCATCACATCATCCACAGACTAACGGATAGACAGAGGTGGTGAATAGGAGTTTGAGGAATTTGTTGAGATGTTTGGTTGGAGATAAGCCAATAGGATGGGATTTGATTTTACCACAGGCGGAATTTGCATATAATAATTCTATCAATGGGAGCACTGGTAAATCACCATTCCAGATTGTATATGGAAGTAGTTCCAAAAATGCATCTGAGTTGAGAAATATAGATAAAGGAGAAATAAGTAGTGCTGAAGCTAAGGATTTTGTAGAATATTTGAAGAACATCCATGAGGAGGTGAGGAAGCATATTACCAAGATGAATGCGTAGTATAAGGCTAAGGCAGATGTGAAAAGGAGGCATAAGAAATTTCAGGTTGGAGATGAAGTCGTGGTTCATTTGCGAAAGGAGCGATTTCCACTTGGTACATATAACAAATTGAAAATGAAGAAGTTTGGACTATGTAAAATACTGAAGAAGCATGATTTAGGAAATGCATATGAGGTAGAATTGCCTATTGAGCTAAATATTCCACTAGTATTTAATGTTTCAGATCTAACAGAGTATCATGAAGGAGGTGTTGAAGATGAGGTTACAGCAGCACGGTGGAGTATTCCAGCAACTAGTTCAGATACTAAGGAGATTGAGGATATACTGAACAATCGTGTTGGCAGAAGGACAATGAACAGGACATATGAAGAATATCTGGTCAAGTGGAAAGGATGACCTATTGAAGATTCATCATGGCTAACAAAGGAGGAGATTAACCGTCTTGGTTTTCCTCTGCACACCTAAGTTGTGACAGGGTCACTTCTCAAATTACCCTAGGTGTCTGATGCAGGAGCATCCTGGGTGTAAGAGCAATCTTGCATCACCCAAAAATATTTTTGGTTTTGTTTTCAATAAGGGCTATCTTGTGTAGAGCTGTTATTTATGGAAACTTGCTATTTTTAGTTAGTTGGTCATACGATCTCGGAATGTTCTAATTTCACAGTTGGAGGTTCATCTTAGTCATATCAGCCTGCCTGTAAAGTTTCGTTGCTAGATCAAGTTTGGTTTTGAAGATATTGAAACTTTTTGGTTTTGGAAATAGGGTATAGAAACTTTGAACTAAATTTTGAAGGCTTTAGAGGCCCTGGATGAGGTCGAATTTTTGGCTGAATGAAGCTTGCTTAATTTAAATGTTGTAGAGCTCCTCGCGCCCTTTTTGAAATGGGGTTATAATAGTCAATCAAGTCAACGGGTGATGACTTATGGTCTCCGAAAGTTGGGTCACCTGAAATGGCGAAAAATAATTTTTCTTCAAAATTTTTGTTTGGGTTTCAAAAGTTATTTTGAGCCAATTTTAATGTAATAAAATGAAAAATAAAATAATTCTAAGTTTGGTTGGCCCTTAGGGCTAGATTTCTGGAACCTTCTCGGGCGGTGGAAATTATCTATATAGGGAAGACTATAGTGTTGTCTTAGGCAGTTCAGGACAGTTCTGGGTAGTAGATCTAGGTATTGATTCGAGGCTTTGTCCTACAGAATATTGTAAGGGAATGCCCATGTGGCTTTGCATATTGTAATTCTGAAAGCTTGTAATTCCACATTTGTGGAGATAATAAGAAGCCAATTTTCTGTTCTTGCATATTGTTGTTGTTTCTCTATTTCTATTATGTGTTTGTGGTATTAAGGGGAGCACCCTTCATTAGGTACGTTCTCCTTGGATATTGTTCTTTCTTGCACACTCTTCTTTTCTTCTTCTCTTCACCTTTTATAGCTTCTTTTAGCTTACAGCTTCACTCTTTATCTTTGGCAGAATGAAGGAAAACAATATTCTTCACATGCTGAAGAATATATAGTCTTCTTTACCTTTCCTCTTTTTACATGCATGACCTATTTAAAGATCACGTTTGGATCCATCACCCAGTGGAGTATCAGTTCATTGAGGAAACATCTGATGCATTCTATATGATTTTTATGCTTTATGAAGGAAACAACATATGCATGTCGAAAACTTTCCTTCACTAGAGATTTCTATGTGTTTTAATACCACAAACTTTGACATTAAAACCTTTAATTGTGCCTTGCACCGATCTTTTTGATACACAAAGTTTTCCACATTTTGTGCAACAAATCTTGGTTAAAGAGTTACACAAGTGTTTGTCAATTGTGAATTTCCCCGGTTCATCAGTCTTGATGACATCTTCACTGCTCAGTTTATATCCCTAGGTTGTTGTGAGGTCCTACCCCGATGCATCTTAGCTCAGCTGACATTTTCACACATGGACTATCTAGATGATATACTATTTTGAGATATTAGACTTATTTTGATAGTGACTTCATATCATTGGACATTATGCGAGGATTTTTACATGATTATGTGGATGATGATGTTAGATGTATCTTTATATGCTTATGTTAGATTCATCTTGATTTTATGATATAGAAGGATAATTGAATTTTGAATTCTGCACTTTGATTTACACTATCTTATGAAATAGGAATTGAGATGGATAAGATGTTGATTTCCTAATGAATTGAGTCTGCATATGATTTAGGGTTATGTGTGAAAGTTGAAATTGAACTTACATATGATGCATAAGGAAATAGATTACAATAATGTTTATGTATATGACAAAATTGTGAAATGCAGTTTGTTAATGTATACGTGTTTGAATGTTATTATAGATCTTGCTTTTCTTTATATATGATTATATATGTGGTGATTTCAATAGATACTGATAATCTGATCGAGTGTGCAAAGTTATGACCATGGTTTTAAATGTGGGGAAACAAGGATGGATCAATGTGAAAATTGTAAAAGTCCAAGGTTAACTCTATGAAGAGAATGGCCTCGTTATTTGTTTTATTTCGTATATGTGATGTATGAATGTATGGTAACTTGCAATTGTATATATTTGCATATTTGGATGAAATATTACGTGTTAAATGTAATTGTGATTATCCATTTGGCATGCCATGTGTAAATTTGAGTGGAGTGATGTATTTTTATGTTGTGTCACTTGACACTTGTTCATGTGTGTTGGCATGCCTAAGTGGATTGGTAAGATTTAACACTACCCTTGAGTCACTTTGTGAGTTCCTAGGTGTGGTTACTTGTTTAGGAAACCAAGACTTGAGTCCCATCATGTCCATTTTCGTGAGTTAACTTCACATGAGTTTTTGGGAGGTTAAAATGAGCCCTAGGGAGTGGTTAAGGTTAAATTTAGCTATCCCAATGTATGTACTTAAGTTTGTGGGTCAACTTTTGTCCATTTCAACTCCCAAAGCTTCCTTATGACCTCTTAAAGAGTGCCTTCTTTGGGAGTGTTAAATTTTGGGTAGGGATTCAAGGTCATTCCTTCTCCCCATTCCTTGGTTTTCCTCTCATTCTCTAGTTAGGGACAAGTGGTAAGGAAATACTTTCCAAGTAAATTACTCCTCATTGGGATGGGGTAGAGTTGGGAAGAATGTTTTCCCTATTAGCAAAATTGGAGAAAAAGAGAGGACACTTTTTGCACTTGATTTTGGAATTTTTTCTTGGTAGAGACTTCTAGCTTAGAGAGAGAATATGAGAGAGGATTGGGAAGTGAAAAGGAAAAGCTTAGAATGGATTAGAGCTCTTCTACAAAAACTACATTTCCATTTTTGCTTGGAAAGAGGTTAGTGCACCTATCATGGTTAAAATTATTATGTTCATGTGAATTTTGTGGTTATGTAAATTATGTTGCATGTGTGTAGTGATGTTTCAAGTTTTGAATCTTGGTTGATGTTTTGTTTTTCCTTTGGTTGATTTTTATGTTAATGTTTTTGAGAGTGCAAGGTATTTCTCACCCTTGGGAGGGAAGAGAACCTTGAGGGTGAATGGGTTAGTTGTGAATGCCCTTTAGTGATGAGCTCTTCCTCATGGAGGAAGGAGATGTAGCATAGGTGTATGGGCACCTTGCTGCCACAAGTTGTTCTTTCTTTGGGGGTCATAAGGGAAGATGTTTGTGAATTGTATAGTGAGGAAATGTGAATTCATGAGGCAAGAAGTTGTGGAGTGAAATTTTGTGCCTTGTGAAGGATTTGTTATGTTATTGAGAAATCTGAATTTGTTTTTGTGGCTATCTCCTTTGGGGTACACTTCCCACCTTCACCCATTTTGGATCCAAGGAGATCCTTTGTGCTTGCCTTGGGAATTTGGGTGTTTATATTGTGACTTCATGTTGTTTTGTGTTTTGTGTGAGTTGAATGTTTGTTACCCATCCTTAGGTGAACCCACAATAGTGAGTTACACTTTTTTGCCCGAACAGACACTGAACTCTACATTTTGAAAAAAAATTTCAGATTCGAATGCATATTCTCAGTAAACCGTTTGGAATCAGAAGATGAAGTAAATTAGAGTCTTTTAAGATTTTCTATCTAGATTCTAAATATATTTTTATTTTTATTTTTGAATTGATTTGATTGGTTTTTTCTTTCTCCCACAAAAACTGGTATGTTGTTGAAAACATCATTTTCAAAGAGTTACATTATTTTCATAGAGCATAACTTTTTTTCTAAAATAGATATCAATGTTATTCTTTTGAATTTAGTTTTTTAATCTCCATATAGAGGGCATGCAATTGGTTTGATGACATTATCATGATTATTTCATATTTTATTAATGTTTGAAGTTGACTAGATAGTAATGTTGACATACCTTGACTACATAGCTTATAACTTCTTGTGTATTTGTCCAATTTCATTTTTATTTTTTTTGATAGAAAGAGAACTTCAATACCTAAGGCATAGATATTTTTTTAAATTTTTTTTTCCCTAATTTATTATTTTTCCATAAGCATCAAACATAGAGGTAGACATACGGTGAAATATCTATGTTTAGTAAAACTAAAAATACAAAGTCATAATAAACTTAATATATATAAACATTATAATCATTAGAAAGAGTTTTCTCAGTAGTACCTTACTACATAGATAAGTTTTTCAAATGGATTCATTTGATCTTCCAAAAGATAAAGTCGAAGTGATTTTTTGTCAACATTTTAATAGGTGTGAAGGAGACTCCATTATAGGTATGAATGAGGAGTATAGATGTTATATCAATGTTTTTTTTTTATCTAAGAGGCTTTGAGCTAACCATTTGTAATTAATTCCTTCCAATGGAACCTCTCAAAGCTCAAATAATTATATTTTATTAAAAATCTGTTATTTCAGCAAAAATTAGCATGTCTAAAAAAGTGTAACCCACTATTGTGGGGTCACCCCCTTCCTTGTTTCCCCTAGCTCGGGGGTGGCTTTTTAAAGGCCTTGGTTGGGAGGTGAGCCTCCATGATCATGTTGTAAATGTCTCATATTGCAAGTTTTGGCTTGGATGAAAGTTGAAGATATTATTAGTTTGAAGTATTTGGGACATGGATTATTCTTGTTTAAAATTCCTTAGAAAAGAAAAGATTTAAGTTAGAAAATGTTATCATTTGTAAAAACTTTATGTAGATTGTTGCACCTTTATAACAGAATACTGCATTGAGACTCTTGAAATAAATGATAAGTTGTTTAATAATTTTAAACATTGTTGGCATGCTCATTTCTTATGCACCTCACTGAAGCAGTAAGAGGTAATGGCCTTGGCCCTTCACATTTATTTTCCCCTACTCCTAACTATTGATTGTTGATCAACATGAGTCACACATTGTGCTCAATTTTTAATGATCTATAGTGGTTGTTCAGAAGAAATGTGAGGGGACACCGACAATCACATACAACCCCTATGGTTGATAGTCAAATAGTGATTTCTATAAGGAATCGACCCTTGCATCATCAAATCAAGCAATACCACATGACAAGACCCACATTGTTTTGCAATGGACCATGGAAGTGTTGGATTATAGAGGCGGGCGTGAGGGGGGGGGGGGGGGGTTGAATCAGTAATCCTTGATCCTAAATACCTAAAATACTTTTCTTTGATTAAATTGATAGCAGCTTGGTAATAATACAGTTCACTATTTACCGACAACAGTAAATAAACTATAGAAATCAATAAAACATTCATACAAATCATTCACAACATGTAACACTAGTATTTAACGTGGAAACCCAGTTTTGGGAAAAACCATTGTGGGAATTGGCAACCACTAAGAAAAATATATTTTGAAGTACGCCCGATTAAGAGCCAATCCAATTAAAGATTACAATACACACTGTTAGGTGTGACCCGGTTAAGGGATTTACCTCATATCTATTAGGATCTTCACACTGTTAGGATTGGCCTTGTTAGAGGGCTTAAAACACTCTTTGGAATGTTTATCTTTTTCAAGGATTTCACAATAAGACTGTTAAGTCCACTCTGTTAATAGATTTCTCTATTACAAATGCTAATAAGCAACAGTAATAAAATTGACCTATAGATTTGCAACTATCATTTCTTATCAAATTCTTTGTTCTCTATTCAATTCTTCTTCATCCACTGACATCAACACTTCATCAAATCCCTATTTTCCCATTCAGAATCTCTCTATTCCTTCTTCTCTGCAATAGTCAGTAACCCTTCAACTATTCAATTTTCCATCAATTTATCCATATATGATCATCCTTTATATAGACAATTTTTTCCTCTTAATCTCATCTATTATGTTTTACTTTAGTCAATCTTGACCGTTCATTTCATTATACCTTGAATATGGATCTCAGTAATACGTTTCCTTTTCACATAGGAACTTGAACTTTTTTTGAAACTTGTTTTTATCTCTTTTTGCCGCTTAGATCTTTCCGTAGATCTCCTTCTTGAATTTTCATAACTGTATATCTTTGTAACTAACTTTCCTCGTCATCATGATCATCCATCTCATCATAGACAATCATTAAATGTCGATTTGATCTTTATTTAATAACTTTTCCTTGCTCAGTGTTCTTCCTTTGAATTTCGGTTAACTGCTCGGTGCCTAAACCTTTCTTTGTTGTTTAGTGTCTTGAGTTCCTTTCCCTTTATTGAGAGACCTCACTTGCTCAGTAGCCAAAACACTTTTGCATACTAACTTGTCAAATCTTCATTGCCATGCTTTACCGACTTAACATAATCATATGTTAGATAAAAAACAATTATATCAACATAATCTAATCATTGTTCGATCTTTATTAGTTGCCCATTTATGTTCTTCAACTTTATAACATCTTATTTCTTCTTCTCCTTAACTCAATCATCTTATATCATTACTGAATGATATGGAAACACAATATAAACTAGAAATCAATTGCTTGACATCAATGACAAGACAATAACCAATATAACATTTCTACTATCATCATATAGTAGTCCTCTTATCTTGGTCGGTCTTCATCATCAACTCCATTAGATACATTATTATCAGTTATGGTAACAATCTTCCTCTTTGACATTGATGACAACACTAACAAATTCATTGTTCAATTGATGATGGTACACTTCACTTTCATTCATATATTGTACTCCCTTTGAGTAGTAACTTCTTTTTTGATCTCCCATCCGTAGTCTTTCTCTTTTTGTTAGTAACACTTTCTATTCTGATTCTATTAGCAACTAGTATTCTTCTTGCTATATTCATCTCCCATTCTTGTTCTTCTGATTTGTCTCCCCATTTGACATATACTAATTTATCTCCCCATATCAATTGACTTATTCTCCCTCTTTGACAACAATGCCAAAGAAACATAAACTTCTCAGATTATACCTCATGTGTATAGATTTTCCATTGTAGTCATAAACATCCTTCACAACTTCAGGATTCACCTAAAGAGTGAAATACTAGAATCAAATCACAAAATAGATATTCTAATGAGTCCTTGAATTGATGCAGCATGCATCTTTCCTTAGTGTACATTGGATAGGGGAAGAACCCCTAACTTACCTCAGAGATACTCAAAAGCATCCTTCGGTAATGGTTTAGTAAATATATCAACTAACTGTTCTTTAGAATTCACATATTCCAATGTCACATGCTTATCTTGTACTTGTTCTCTCAAGTAGTGATACTTAATTGATATATGCTTTTTCTTGGAATGCATACAAGATTCTTTGCTATGTTAATAGCACCGATTTTATCACAATAGATTGTAATAGGACCAGTAATCTCTTCATGTATACCTTCCAATAGTTGTTTGATCCATACAATGTTAGAACAATTCATAGTTGCTGCAACATACTCAGCTTCAATAGTAGATTGTGAAATATAGCTTTATTTCTTTCTTAACCGTGTCACCAATCTTTCTCTTAAAAAGAAAGCTCTGCCACTAGTGCTTTTACTATCATCAATATTTCATCCCCAATGAGCATCAGTATATACCTTAAGATAAAAATTTCATCCTTTTGTATATAGTAGTCTGAAATCTTTAGTCCCTTTCAAATATCTAAATATCCTCTTCACTGCAGACAAATGTGTCTTCTTTGGGTTGGTAGAAAACCTTATAACAATACCAACTGAATATGGAATATTAGGTCGGTTGTGTACCACATACTGTAGTTTACCAATCATAGATCAGTAAAGTGTTTCATTCACTTCCTTTGTATCATCT
This sequence comes from Chamaecyparis obtusa, assembly GCA_027943335.1. Taxonomy (NCBI): domain Eukaryota; kingdom Viridiplantae; phylum Streptophyta; class Pinopsida; order Cupressales; family Cupressaceae; genus Chamaecyparis; species Chamaecyparis obtusa. Next base: position 575,456 of record BSBK01001624.1, on the reverse strand, counting down.
TCTTCTAATAATTTGCAACTAGTAGCCATCGGTGTTCCAACTGGTTTTGAGTCTTCCACATTAAATATTTTCAGGATCTCCTTGATATACTTTGATTGAGTGATGTAGATCCCATCCTTAACTTATTGAATTTGAAGTCCAATAAAGAATTTAATCTCACCAATCATAGACATCTCAAATTCCTTTTGCATTTCCTCAGCAAATGACTTAGAAATTATTTCATTACCACCAAATATAATGTCATAAACAAATATCTCAACAATCAAAATTTTATCAAAACTTTCACATTTTAAATACAAATTATTTTTATCACTAGTTCTTTCAAATCTAATCTTAACTAGGTAAGAGTGTAGCCTTTCATACCATGCATGGGGTTCCTACTTCAATCCATATAAAGCTTTGTGTAGTTTGCAGACCATGTTCTTATTTCTCTTGTCAAAAAATCCATCAGGATGTTCAATATAGACTTCCTCTTCAAGAATTCCTTTCAGAAATGCAGATTTAACATCCATTTGATAAACTTTGAATTCTTTGTAGGCAGCATATACAAGCAATATTCTTACACCTTCTAATCTAGTAACAGGGGCAAATTTTTCACCATAATCAATACCTTCTTCTTGTGGATACCCTTTTCATACCAATCTTGCTTTGTTTCTTATCACATCTCCTTTCTCATTGAATTTATTTTTGAAAATCCACTTTGTTCCAATTACATTCTTGTCCTTAGGTTTCAGTACCAGTGACCAAGTGTTATTCTTTTCAATTTCATCAATTTCTTCTTTCATAGCATTAATCTAATCTTTATTTTCTAGTGCATCTTTGACTAGTCTAGGCTCAAATTCAGAAATCAAACATATGTTATCTTTCGACTTACTTCTTGTCACGACTCCTACATTCTCGTCTCCAATGATTTTGCTCGGTGAGTGGTGTCTTCTCACATGTTTTGCTAATACAAGTTCGACATACTGATCATCATTATTTTCATCTCTCGGTGGAGGCTCATCTTGCTCATTGGTTACTTCTTGTTGCTGCTTGGTTGTATCAATCGAATTACCATCTTGCACATAGACAAATCTGTTATAATCCTCAGGTTCCTTTTTACTATCCTCTTTATTCCTTTTTTCAAATTCATCAATTCTCACACTTGCACTTTCAACAATTTTGTTAGTATCTTTGATCAAACATTTATATGCTTTACTCTTTGATGAATAACCAAGAAATATACCTTCATCTCCTTTAGAGTCAAACTTTCCATTTCTAGCATCGTTCAGTATATAACACTTGCTTCCAAAAAATTTAAAGTGACTTACATTCGGTGTGTGTCCAAACCATATTTCATAGAGTGTCTTGTTGGTACCTTTCTTTAAATGTATTCAGTTGAGAGTGTAGACTGCAGTACTTATGGCTTCTCTCCAAAATGTTTGTGCAACCTTTTTATTAATCAACAAAGTTCTAACAAAGTCAACAATAGATCTAATATTCCTTCTCTCAGCTATCCCATTCTGTTGTAGAGTCCTTGGTGCAGACACTAGTCTCTTAATTTCATGCTTATTGCAGAAGATAGTAAATTCATCAGAGATAAATTCACCTCCTCTATCAGATCTTACACACTTCAGTTGTTTGCCTACTTCTTTTTCAACTCTTGCTTTATACTACTTAAACATTTGGAATGCATCAGATTATTCTTTTTAAAAACATAACAATCATCATTCTTGAATAATCATCAACAAACAAAATAAAGTACCGATCTCTATAATAGCTTTGAAATTTTATAGGACCACAAAGGTCAGTATGAACCAATTCCAAAATACCATTTGTAGAATAAGATTTACTTAGAAAACTTGACTTGGTCATCTTACCAATTTGACATTCTTTGCATATCACATTATCATGTTTTCTCAATTTCGGTAGACCTCTTACTTTGTTTTTCTTACTCACTTTGATCAAGTTATCAAAATTCACATGACATAGTCTCTTATGCCATAACCATACATCTTCAGTTTTAAAAAACAAGCGACTATTTGCATCAATATCAAGATAAAATAAATTACCTCTTGATTATCCTCTAGTTCCAATTAGATCTCCATCAACACCATAGATCTTCACCTTTCTGATATGAAATTCCAGTTGGTGGACAGTATTGTTCAATTGTGCAACACCTAAAAAATTATAGTTCAATCCTCTAACCCAATATGCATCATTACATTTCATCTTCTCATTCAACACAATAGATCCTTTACCTTTCATAGGACATGGAGCATCATTGCCAAATCTGACAAATCCTCCATCATATTCTTTTAGGTTCTCAAACTTGTCAATATCTCCAGTCATATGGTGTGAACAACCACTATCAATAATCCAAGGGTCTGGTTTACTTACATGAGACACAAGTGCTTTTTCATCTCCAAACTTTTCTTCATCCGAGCCTTCTTTTAATGCAACAAAGACAACTTCATATTCTTTGTCGGTATCATCAGATTCATCATCAGTTACACCTTCCTTAGCTAGGTAACAAGACTTTTTACCTTTGTCCTTAAAATCTCTGAATCTTCAGTGTCAGTCGTTTCTTTTATCATTTCTATCATTGTCAGGACATCTAGATGCAATATGTGCAATCTTATTACAATTGAAGCATTTCAATGGTAACTTACCTTTGTACTTTCCTTTGCCTCTAGGTAGTTAGTTAGCCAGCAGTGCTTCGAACTCTTCTTGTTCTCTTTCTTCAGTCAGGATATGGTCATACTCTTTCAATGTGAATTACTATGATTTTATCTCTCCTTGAAGGTCCAATGCTCAAAGATGACTTGAAGGCAGTCTCAATGGTCAGTAGAATATTGTCATAGTTACTTAACTCAAATGCAGTTAGCTTACCGATCAGGTCTTCAAGAGTGACAACATTGTTCGATATAGATCTCAATTCCTGAATTGCAAATACTCTAATAGCATACTTAGAAGACAGAGTTCTCAAGATTTTACTTACCACTTCTTCATTTGTCAAGGTTCCACCAGCACCTCTAATGACACTAACAACTTCTTTGATTCTGGTGCTATATTGTGTGATGTTCTCTTCATCTTTCATTCTCATTTCATCATATTTTCCTCTCAGACTATCAAACTTATCTTTTTGAAAATGATGATCTCCTCCATAAATAAGTGTAAGTCTGTCCCACATTTCTTTTGAATTAGCACAATCTTTGACATAATTGAATTCAACATCGGAGAGTGAAGAAGCAATCTCTATCATAACTGAGTTGTGTTCCTACTTTTCTTTCACCCAATCAATTGTCAAGGGTTCGATAGGTGGTGGAGTGTAATACTTTTCTAGCAGATATAGGGCATATTCTGCAATCCCAGATAGATACTGTTTCATTCTGCTTTGCCATGTTGAGAAACTTTCCTTGTTCAACTTAGGTACTTCTCTCCTATACATCTTCAGATCTTTTACTCAAGTCTTTTAAACTTATCTCTTCAGAGTACTTAGCTTTGATACCAATTGTTAGAATACAGAAAAGGTGGGGGGTGAATTAGTAATCCCCGATCCAAATACCTAAAATACTTTTCTCTAATTAACTCGGTAGCAGCTTGGTAACAATATAGTTCACTATTTACCGATAACATACTTAAATAAACTATAGGAATTAGTAAAACATTCATACAAATCATTCACAACATGTAACACCAGTATTTAACGTGGAAACCCAACTTTGGGAAAAACCACTATGGGAATTGTCATCAAGGAAAATACTCTTTTAAAGTACATTAGTTTAAGAGCCAATCTGGTTAAAGATTACACTACACATTGTTAGGTGTGACTCGATTAAGGGAGTTACCTCAGATTTGTTAGGATCTTCACTCTGTTAGGAGTGACCTTGTTAGAGGGCTTAAAACACTCTTGGAATGTTTACCTTTTTCAAGATTTTACAATAAGACTGTTAAGTCCACTTTGTTAAGAAATTTCTTTGTTACAAATGCTAATAAGAAACAATAATAAAATTGACCTGTAGATTTGCAACTATCTTTGCTTATTAGATCCTTTGTTCGCTCTTCAATCTTCACTTCTATTCTTCATCATCCACTAGCATCAACACTTAATCAAATCTCTTTTTTCCCACTCGGAATCTGTTGTTCCTTCTTCTCTGCAATAGTTGGTGACCCTTCAACTATTCAATTTGCCATCCATTTGTCCATATAAGGTCATCCTTTATATAGACAACTTTTGCCTCTTAATCTCATCTATTACATTTACCTTAAGTCAATCTTGATCGTTCATTTCATTATACCTTGAATCTGGATCTCAGTAATACGTTTCCTCTTCACTTAGGAACTTGAACTTTTCTTAAAACTTGTTCCATCTCTTTTTGCCGCTTAGATCTTATTGTAGATCTCCTTCTTGAATTTTCATAACCGTAGATCTTTGTAACTAACTTTCCTCATCATAATGATCATCCGGCTCATCATAGACAATCATTAAATGTCGATCCAATCTTTATTTAATAACTTTTCCTTGCTCAGTGTTCTTCCTTTGAATTTCGGTTAACTGTTCAGTGCCTAAACTTTTCTTTGTTGTTCGGTGTCTTGAGTTCCTTTCCCTTTACTGAGTGACCTTACCTTCTTGGTAGCCAAAACACTTTTGTATACCAACTTGTCAAATCTTCATTGTCATGCTTTACTAACTTAACATAATCATATGTTAGATAAAAAACAATTATATCGACATAATCTAATCATTGTCTGATCTATATCAATTGCCCATTTTTGTTCTTCAACTTCATAATATCTCATTTCTTCTTCTCCTTAACTCATTCATCTTATATCATTACTGAATGATATGACAACATAATATAAACCAAAAATCAATTGCTTGACATCAATGACAAGACAATGACTGATATAACCTTTCTACTATCATCATATAGTCCTCTTATCTTGGCCGGTCTTCATCATCATCTCCATCAGATACATTACTATCAGTTATGGTAATAGGAAGATAGTGATGATAGTTGGGACAATGTTGTGATAAGATGGGTTTTTATAGAGGTGAGTCCAATCCAATGGGTTGTGTTGTCTCTAGAAGAGAAGGTTGTTGGAGAATTAATCAGGATTAACTAGTGCCCACATGATTTGTAAATGTCAAAGTGAGAATTGAGTCCTAAGGATATAGGCAACACCTAAACATTTTTTATATATAATTCAATTGAATAAGGTTTCAACATGCATTGTGCACTTATATTTAAGGAAACTCTTGACTATTTTGTACGAAGTCCAATCTAAGGGGGTGTCTTGTTGTATACAAGGTTATGAGCAACATGACAATAGGTCTTCTATATTAATTGTGCACCTTATAACTAGATTGGGTGCATTATTTGGCATGTGATAAATTGAATGTTTGTTGTAACAAGTGTAAAAAGGGGCTTGTTTAGGAAAGCTTATAATTTTTTTTTTAATAAAGGGCCTACATAAAGCAAGATGTGATGCCTTGTGCAAAAGGATTTAGACATATCAAACAAGGAAAGTCCTAGAACTAAATTAATAGATTATCATTATAAATTAGTTCTGTAAAGATGGAGTTGGATTTTTGTCTATTTAATTTGCTAAGTGTGTCCATTTTTGTCTTATATGTTAGTGGGTGTCAATCTTTAGTTCAAGTGTAGTTTTTCTTGTAGGTGTTTGCATGCAAAAAAACTTTATGTGATCTACATGTCTCTATAATTGTCTGGGAATTTAAGGGATAATAACACATCTTTGGGGATACATTTGCTTATTTGTAGTTATTTATTTTAAATTAGTTGACTATTGTAACAATTGTAGAAAAAAATAGTCTTTAAAAAATCTTTTATGATATCATGTGTGTTTTCTTTGATTATTATTAAAGTAAATCTGGTCATGTGAAATTTCTCATGGATTGTGAAATGTGTTTAATTGAAATTGCAGATAAACTGATGGGATTTTACAATGAATTTGTCATTCCTCATTTCACACTAATTCAGATGTTGTTAATCAGCTTAGATTTGCATGTGTATTTGCACTTGATTTCAAATTTTGACTCTTCACCAATGGATATAGTCACTAGCCTTCTTGGAGTTGATGCTTCCATATTTAAAATATATTATTTGTTCTTTATTAATTAGTTGATTTAATGTCCTAATAGTTTGAATAATCCATAATTCTACCCAATAAAGTATTTATTGAAAGCTTTCACATATTAATCATCATTAGCCTGCCAAACATTTCTAGTTTCTTTGAAGACTCTTTCATAATAGTATATGAAGTTTCTTTGATTAGCTATGGATAATCAAAGTAGACTTGATAATGTCAATGATGGTTTATAAAATGCATTTAAATGAAACTATAGCTACACAAATAGCATTTTGAAATGAAATTATAGTTCTTTTTTTGACATTGATTCACATGTTGCTAATAGGCCCAGACTTACACATGTGTTTGAACTTGATTGATCCTTCAGTTTTTAAATCCATCATTTGTTCTTCATTAGTTAGTTTAGTTAGTCTCCTATCATTCATCATAATCTAGTATAAATTACCCAATGCAATATATTTTGAGAGCTTTCACATATCATCATCATTGGAGGGTCAAGCATGTATAATTTTTTATATGAAGAATAACTATATGGATGAAGTATACTAAGTATGACAATGTGAATGATGTCACATTTTAGGATATAGATAACATAAGTATGTGTGTGTATACATACATACATGTATGTATGTATATACACATACACATACACATACACATACACATACATGTATGTGTGTGTATACATACATACATGTATGTATGTATATACACATACACGTACACATACATGTATATGTATGTGTGTAAATATACAAATGTATATAGATAGACATGTTTGAAAAATTGAAGACAAATAGAAGTAGGTCTATCTTCAAAATGGATCCTAGTATAGAACATATTCTTCAAGAGGAAGATTCAAACATTCTTATGAGGAAGTCATGCAAACATTGAAATCTAAGGATTAAATTGAGTCTTCTACAATCTATTCTCATGAAAATGATGTGGCGCTTTTGGGCTCAAGGAGCTTATAATAGACCTTAGAGAGAATATTTATATGATGACTCAATTAGTAATAATTTATAGGTTGTTCAAAGAAAAAAAAGTGATTTAGCTACGATTTTCAAAGAATATTTATATGATGACTCAATTAGTGAGAATATTTATAAGATGACTCAATTAGTAATAATTTATAGGCTGTTCAAAGAAAAAAAGTGATTTAGCTACGATTTTCAAAGAAATATTTTTTTAAGATTGGAGATGGATGGAAGTTTACAATCAAAAGGGATCCTAGCCTCAAGCCTACTCCTTAAGTGGAAGACCCGAACATTTTTATGAGGGAGTAACAAACAACATGCAAAATGAAGAATTTAGATAAGACTTAAATGCTTCCTATCCTCTTGAAAATGATGAGAGCACTTATAGGCATTAGGAGATTATAGTAGATATTAGAGGGGAATTTTCATATAATGATTCAATTAGTTAAGATCTAAAGTTTGTTAAAAGAAAATAACAATTCAATTATGATTTTCAAAGTTCAATGGCTACGCTAGATACAAATACATATTTAGTTATTATAGGTAGACATGAAGGTAGGCCTAAAGTAAACCCCCTTAAAAAATATTTGAAAAACTCATCGTCAAACATCACCCATTTCCTTCTTGAAAATCAAAGCAAGAAACATTTGTTCTAGATACTGACAAATCACTTTTAAATTAAAAATTTGTTAATATAATTACATAAAGGCCTAAGTAAAATTGCTCAATATATTGATAAACAATTAGAAATACTTGGAGGATAGTACGCCCACCAACAAGCTTTATTTTCTTAAAAGCAAGCTCAAAATGCTTAGCAATCTTCTCGTAGTTGATCCTTCCAAATCTGAAATACATCATTCATTCTTTATTAGTTGAGTCAATGTCCTAAAAGTTTGCATTATCTATAACATTATCCTCAAAAGTATATTTTGAGTTCTTTCACACATCAATAATCATTGGAGGGTCAACCATTTCTAGTTTCTTTTAAGACTCTTTCATAACAACTAGACTAATACGATTCATAAATTAATTTATAGCTCTTTGTTTTATATTGCTTCACATATTGCTAATAGGATAAAAAATAAATATGTGTTTTAGATTGATTTCAAATCTCGACTTTGTCACTAGTGGATTAAGTCACTAGTCTTCTAGCAAATGATCCTTCCATTTAAAAATCTATCACTTGTCCTATTGGTCTACATAATCTAGTAATATTCATGCATGCATTGCACCATTGCAGTTTTTCCAATTACAAGTAACAATTTATATAAGTTTGCTATTGAACATAAATTTGCGATTTTGAGTGTAATTGGTTCATATATTATAATGCAGTTTGTGCCACTAAAGAAGTGATTCAAAAATTAAATATTTGATTTATGCTAATCTAGCATACCTAGTTGTACCATATGCTTATCGTACCACTTGAACATTACAACAATGGTCAATTGCTATTATTGAGGGTTTTAGGCTTTTCTTTAGGTTGGTGCAGCTTCCTAAGGTCCTATACAACAAACAAGTGAGAGAAAGAGGTCAATGCCACTTTCTAGGAAGGAACCATACTATTTCCAAATACCAAGAAAATGGATCAATGCTTGGTGAAATGGTGAAAATGGGGATCTAGCCTAAGAATACAAACTAGAAACCATTTCCAAACACTTTCATTGAAGAACAACCAATTAGGACCAACTTTAGCCCCTTGGGAGAGTTGGGTGTTTGATTGTTTTGTTGATAATTGATTAGAAATTGATAATGCAAGAATTAAGTAAAAGATACAAAATTGACAATAATTCATATTAAAAAGTAAGCTATGAAATAGATATGCAAATTATAAAGAAAGATCTTGAAAGAGGATTCAAAATGAAAATTGTGTTTGTGTAATGTTCCCTTTTGGGATCACCTTATGCTTTTCCCTAAATTCATAAATCCAAAATGAAATAGGAGGAAAAATGTAGTTACCGATGTAATTTTTACTCAAATAAGATGGGACATAAATATCTAAAGTCCGACTCTTTATATCAAGTTGATCTCTTAGATCAATCTCCTTTATCAAATGAAATTCTTTTTCCCAGTCCACTCTCAAAATCTGAATAATACTCTTTTATTGATGTTCCTCCTTTTTTCTTGGAATGAGATCTTTATACTTTATTGGTGAAAGTGACCATATTTCATTAGAATTGAGTCACCACTTTTCATTCTTGCCTTTGAGAATAATACATTATTCCGCAAAATCGCTCTCCCTTGGATGTCCTTCTCAAATGAAACATTCTCCCCTTTATATCCTCCAATGCAGCAAAGAGTCACACCTCTTCATCATGGATGCCTTTTGCAAAGGTCACAACCTTCCACTATTACCACCCTTTGGATGAGTCACAACCCTTCATCATTTATGCCCCCTTCATAATTGTCCCTCTTTGAAAGAGTCGCAAACCTTCATAATTACCATGTTTTTAAAGAGTCACAGCCCTTCATAACTTTTCCCCTTTTAAGGAGTCACTTCTTTATTTTATTCTCTTTTCTTTTTTCTCTTCTCTTTTTTCTCTTCTATTAATTCTTCCTTGCTTCACACCAACCCTTTTCTCTTCCTCTCCCCTCCTTTTAAATGAAGTTCTCATCTTTTTTATATCTTATGTTTGAGGGAGTCACAACTTTTTATTTCATGCTTTTTGACCCTTCATTAACTTAACTAGATTTAATTATGTTATATTTGAAATTTATTATTTATTATTTTAAATTTAAATTTTATTCTCATTCTTTTCTATTTTAGTTTTATTATTATTTATTATTAAATCCTACTTCAAAAAATCCTATTTCAAAAATGGGACATCATAGCTTGTCCTTCCCAAAATTGCATGTCCTCAAGATATGATTGAACGCTCATGGAACCCCATTTGTAATTCACCTTCCGTTGTACAACTCTAATATTATCATATATGTTTTCTCCCTTATTTTGAATGTGAATTACGATCTATAGTAGAAACTTAACAAAAGTTAACTTAAGACAAGTTTTCTCTCATCTTTCAGAGAAAAGGATCAAGTCATCTCATAATGGTGCCAATTAAATTCGTAAAAACCAACCTTTGCATGATAGCATGCCTCAAATTCATATCTTTTAGTTCACTCTTAGTTATTCTCTTCTTCTAGGTCAACTAAAAATATAGAGCAAAGCATAGAGCATACACATGAAAACACAAAGTATACACATGAATGTATGAACACACGAAGTAGACACATGAATATATCTAGACACAAAGCATACACATGAATATATGTAGACAGTTCACATGGCCCACAAGAGGTACGAACATCCAACCAAGACCAGATCTATCTCTTGGGGTAATCAATTCACCACTTAGCCCAAAAGAGGCAGGAACATCCAACTAGGACCAAATCCATCCCTTGGGGTAATCAATTTGTCATTTGGTCCACAAGAGGTAGGAATGTCCAGTCAGGAATGGATCCATCCCTTGAGGTAATCAATTCATTATTTGGCCTACAAGAGGCAAGAACATCTAACTAGGAGCAAAGTCATCCCTTAGGATAATGAATTCATCATTTAGCCCACAAGAGGTAGGAATGTCTAACCAAGACTAGATCAATTCATCATTTGGCTCACAAGAGGTAGGAATGTCCAACGATCCATTCCCTGGGGCAATCAATTCATTATTTAGCCCACAATCTAGGTAGGAACGTCCAACTAGGACTAGATACATCCCTTGGGGTAATTAATTCATCATTTAGCCCACAAGAGGTGGGAACATCCAACTAGGATTAGATCCATCCCTTGGGATAATCAATTTGTCATTTGGCCTACAAGAGGTAGGAATGCCCAACTAGGACTTGATCCATCCCTTGGGGTAATCAATTCGTCATTTAGCCCACAAGAGGTAGGAACATCCAACTAGAACCAAATCCATCTCTTGGGGTAACTAATTCATCACTTAGCCCATAAGAGGAAGGAATCTCCAACTAAGATTAGATCCATCCCTTGGGGCAACAAATTCATCATTTAGCCCATAAGAGGTAGGAACATCCAACCAAGACTAGATCCATCCCTTGGGGTAATCTAACTTGCTTCTTATCTTACTCATAAGACTGTCACTTCTCATTACCCTTCCTTGCAGGGTTAATTCTCAAAGTCCTTGTCCCTCTTGTGTCCTCTTCTTGGTTTAGAAAGTTGTGAATATCTCCTTTTAGACTATCATACTTGTTGGCTAAAATTTTTGTAAGTCACTTTGACAACAACTTACAAAATTGTAACTTTAGACAACGTTGAATGAGACTTCTCTATCCTCTCAACAATGGGGGGCTCCCTTCTTACCATTGGTGGCTTCAACAAGGACTTAACTAATATTCACAAGAACTGGGCAGTTTTTACTATCGATTCCTCTTTTTTAAGGAACGATTCACATATATCTTTCAAAAGCATTAAAGATTATATCATAAAGGACTTGTTGCTACGATAATATCAATAGGCACCTTTTGGTTGACATAAGAGCAATCAAGAGGATACTAATTTTCTTCCTAATGAAATAGTTATAGAAACACAAAGTCTTCTATGCTTGTTTTTGAGAGATAGATTATCAATTTCAGTATGCAATAAAGCTCAAAGTCTTTAATCGTATACCTTCTAACTTCTACAAAGTTACTTAAAACTAAGGCACAAAGTCACTCAACTTCCTGTATCTAAAAGAACTCTAAATTACCTTAACCCGTCTCTATCGTAACATAAAGTCTAGGACCGACCGCTTCCCCTCCTGCCCATGGCGTTCAAATTCCCGACTGCTTCTGCTCCCACCCATGGCATTCAAATTCCTCTTCCTCCTGCTCATGCGCTGCTGTCTGCTCCAGATTGTGTTGCTGTTGCTTTGGACGAGTGATCTTCTTGTGCACATTCTGTTGTTGCTCCCGTGCTTGCTCATGCTGTGTCTGGTGGTTCGGGGCTGTCTCTGTCTGGTGCATCTTTGTCTGGGTCTCTGCCAGGGTTTTCCCAGTTGGCTCTTGCAGGATCCCCGGTGGCTAAGGGAAATTCCACAATCTCTTATGCATATGTGGTTGTGTTTGAAGCTGGGATTTATGGTCCTGCCTCTATGGGGAGAGGGGGTTCTCATCCTTCGGTGTAGCCTATCTCTGTAGGTAAACCGATTTTGATTAATTTGGATACTGATATTGTTGAAGAGATCTCCAAAATTGCGGAGGATTTCGCTTCTATTGTTGCTATTTTTCGATTTAGGGGTTTTTGACCCTCTCTTCCAGATTTACATGCTTGGATATCCAAACATTGGGAGCCCATTATAACCAATACAGTTCAGATTTATCTTGTGGCTAGGGATATTTTTCATTGTGAAATTTGAAAATGTTGTAGATAAGAATACTATCTTGTGCAATAGCTGTTTCTCTTGGGAGGAGCATTTTCCCCTGATGGCCAAACCCTGGTATCGGGGGTTTGATCTTCTTTCGGAGTTCTTTAATAAAATACCCATTTGGGTAAGATTGTTGAATCTTCCCCTACATCTTTAATTGGATTCAGTTTTGGAAGTTGTGGGGGAGGCCATTGGGGATTTCCAAATGGATGATTCGCATTCCTCTAATGTTTTTAAGATGACGTATGCTCGTATTCTTGTGGAGGTTGATGTCTCTTTGGGTCTCCCTGAGAAGATTACTTTGGCTTCTTCAATGGGAACTTGGGCCCAGAATCTTGATTATGAGGGTATTCCTTTCAGATGCAGGAAATGTCATATGACTAGACACCTTGCTGCGAAGTGTTCATCTGATAAGGTTAGATTGAAGAAATCACCTTCTTGGTGGTTGGGGGTTGCTGGCCACCATTATACAATTCAAAAAATTTCAAAGGATGGGGGTGTGGCTGCCTGCTCTCCTTAGACTGATCATATTGTGGCTAGTGCTCCTGAAGTTGTCTTTGATGTTATAGATGCTCCTGATGCGGCTGTTGGCCAGATTGTTGTCATTCAGAAAGTTAAGGCTGCCCCTTCTTTTGTTGTTGTCTCTCTCTAGAACATAGAAGCTGGCGTTGGTTCAACTATCTTATCTCTTGTTGATGGCTTCCCTTTAGTGGGTTCTTCAGATGTTTCTCAAGATTGGCAGAAGGTTGCTGAAAAGGTGGAGGATGGATGGACATCAGTCAAAGGAAAAAAAGTTAATTCCTCCAAATCTTTGTTTGATATGTCTTTACGATCTCATAAGAATGGACCAAAATGTAAATCTTGATGGTCCTTTGTTGTGTTTAGCTAGGCTGGTTTTCCACCCTCTTGTTGGGAACTAAGGTGTGTTCCCTAGTTTGTTGAGTGGTGCTCCACAGTTGTTCTAAGATCTCTCATTGCTATATCTTTCTCTTCTCTTTGTTGAAGGTTTCGGGTCCTTTCAAAACCTATTTTTACGTAATCAAAACATAAAGTCTACAAAAGACACAATTTAAGCACTCAAGAAATTATGATAGCAAAAATAATGCAACTCAATGAATTCAAGATTGAATTATTTATGCAATGTAAGAATGCATAAACAATCCACAAGCCTTTCAAACATAGTTTGAACAAACTTGCTCTTTCTATTTACTTGGAAATTTTTTGCGCAATGAAACTCAAAGTTTTCACTTCACAAGAATTTTCAGCAAAGCCTACTTGCATAAAACCAAAAGATGATTTTTACAATGAAGCCCACTCCTATATTTAGGTGAGGAGATGGGATAAAAAGGTGGGAGAAACCCAACAAACTTGACATATTCTACAACTAACTTTGATTTATTCAAACTACAAGTCCTAATGTATCTGACTTGCAATTAAATTACATGTAATAACTTTACAGGTGAAAAGGTCACCTACAATTACAAATTGCTCTTTAATTACATGTAATTTGTCAACAACAGAAGAACAACTATTTCTAGAAAGCACATAAAAAGTGTTAAGTGTCCCAAGAAACTTTAGGATCTTCTTTAGAGACCATTCACAAAACCTCAAATCTATAAATACATTCCTCCACTGCTTCAGGATCTAACGCACATGTATGTCAAGCTACAACATTCATTCTAATGACTCTGTCTGCACACTTGGAAATGACCATATTGCTCTCTTCAAGTTTGTCATGAAGACGATCTAGTGAGAATTTAAGGTTGGTAAGCTTGTTCATGGAACCGAGAGTGAAATAATTTGCCTTAAGCTATAGGTGAACCATTTTCATGAGCTCTAGTACTACAATGTCTTCTGCAATCATCTCATTATTCTCACTTGTTAACCTGCATGAAAACTCTCCAAAACCCATGTTGATCACGTGCTCTTTTGCTTCACAAATGCCAATGGTTTCCTTTATATCTGTGACTAGCCCTTCAATCACTTGGACCTTATTCACCATCAACTCCTGATATTCAATAAACATTTCTTGAGAGGAAATGACTCCATATTCACACAACATGTCTAAATCGATTTTTGGAAACTTGTACCAGACTTCCAAGTCCTCCACAACCTTAAGCTCTTGACTGAAGGATGTAAGGACTTCTTTAAATTTCATTACAGTTACCCTAGCATGAGTTAGTACCCAGAAAGCATCTCTGGTCAATTAGGTCCCTTGAGTCGTTATCTGATTGACCCAATCATCTACAACTCTTTCCTTTTCTCCTATCTTCTTAGCTTGTTTGATAGATTCTTTTGAAATAGAAGAGGTAAAAGGATTAACTTGTTCTGATGAATTAGTGATCTTTTGAATCACTCCTAACAAACAAGCATTCTCATCCTTCAATTGATTTTTCTTGGCCCATAGACAATCATTACTCTAAGCAAGTAATGTTATGGAGTCTTGCACATCCTTTTGGTATCTAGTCCGCGTTTGCTTACCTAGTTCCACTCTCATGAACTTGTAATCAGATGTTTGCCACTCATTCTGTGGTTTGTCTACAAGAGGCACTGCAATCTCGACATAATTTGTTTTATCCTAATCAACCATCACCCTAAAGACTATATTTGCTTTCTTACTCGTTGGAGGCTTGGTCTTCTTAAGTTGCCTAAAATCGAAGTCATCTGGAGGGACTTCTTTCTTTTTCCTCTTTGAAGTAATAACACTGAGCCATTAGTGATCTTTTCAATCACTCCTAACAAACAAGCATTCTCATCCTTCAATTGATTTTTCTTGGCCCATAGACAATCATTACTCTAAGCAAGTAATGTTATGGAGTCTTGCACATCCTTTTGGTATCCAGTCCGTGTTTGCTTACCTAGTTCCACTCTCATGAACTTGTAATCAGATGTTTGCCACTCATTCTATGGTTTGTCTACAAGAGGCACTGCAATCTCGACATACTTTGTTTTATCCTAATCAACCGTCACCCTAAAGACTATATTTGCTTTCTTACTCAGAGGCTTGGTCTTCTTAAGTTGCCTAAAATCGAAGTCATCTGGAGGGACTTCTTTCTTTTTCCTCTTTGAAGTAATAACACTGAGCCATTAGTGATCTTTTCAATCACTCCTAACAAACAAGCATTCTCATCCTTCAATTGATTTTTCTTGGCCCATAGACAATCATTACTCTAAGCAAGCAATGTTATGGAGTCTTGCACATCCTTTTGGTATCCAGTCCGCGTTTGCTTACCTAGTTCCACTCTCATGAACTTGTAATCAGATGTTTGCCACTCATTCTGTGGTTTGTCTACAAGAGGCATTGCAATCTTGACATACTTTGTTTTATCCTAATCAACCATCACCCTAAAGACTATATTTGCTTTCTTACTCATTGGAGGCTTGGTCTTCTTAAGTTGCCTAAAATCAAAGTCATTTGGAGGGACTTCTTTCTTTTTCCTCTTTGAAGTAATAACACTGAGCCAAGAAGGTAGGCTAAAAGAAGCATCCTAGATTGGAGCAGTGGTAGCTATTGCAGACATTGATCTTGATTGTATAACAATTGTCACAATGGGTGGTGCCTTAGTCTAACTAGCTACAAGACCTTGAGCACCTTGAGAAATTTCAGCCATGAACCTAACAAAGTTTGCAATTGACATGTCTAAGATAGTCAAAGAAACATCTGATAGACTAGGAAATGTAGAATATGCATCAAATACATTCTCCAAGCATCCATTGACAAAATCTTGAAGGTGTCACCTACTCTTGTATATGCAAGATATGAACATAAGGATTTTGGGCAATGGAAACTTGAGAAAAATGAGTGGAATCAACTTTTAGAATGAGGGAAATGAAGGATTTCAGGATTTTTATGAGCTTTGCAGGCAGATGGAACATATGCACTTGTAATGCCCCTGATGGGTTTAGGCTTAGTTATTACTCATTTAACTCAAATTCTACATTGTATGACCTAAGATTCAATGATTCATTCATAAATAAAGAATTATTTATTCACATAATTAGATTAAATTATTTGTATGTAACATTAATACCCCATATCCAATCTTATTACTATTTCAGCTCCATGAAGGACAGAGTAGACGTTATCCAAGGTGCCTAGAGACCAACTGCAATGGGATCCCTCAATGTTTACAGATCCAAGCCCTTAGCCTATCTTGGGACTATGCCTGCAAGGCGCTCAGGGTCGTTGATCCTTAACCTATCTTGGGACAAATAGCCATTGCTTGGATGTATACAAGCCCCTCCTTGGAAACATCACAACCTTCCCTTTCCAAAAGGTAAATATGATTGAATGTGGTTGTTGTACATGATTATAATATTCATTTGTATGTATTAATTATGTTTATCAATTATTTAACAAGAGTTTCAAGCCTTTGTGCATACCTGATACATAACTATATATTTATAAATATAATAACTTGCACTCTATCTTATACAGATGATGCTTTGTTGATAAATGAATAATTGATTAATTGTTGTTACTTCTAAGAATAATATTAATTAATATTAATGGTATATTGATTAGCAATAATATTAGTATTATTGATTTATATTATATTGATTAATTATAATTTAATATTAAATTTTATTTCTGAAATGTGATATCACAGGGGCGTAATGCACATATATATATATATATATATATATATATATATATATATATATATATATATATATATAGTAGAAAGACAACTTTTACTTGTAATCGAGATTTTGAAACCCGATAACAAGTGTTTTTGGGAAGTACTATTACTTGCATTCGGGATTTTGAAACCCAATTACAAGTTGGTAAAAACTTTCATTCTTTTCTTGGAAAGATACACTTGCAATCGGTTTTAAAACCCCAATTGCAAGTAGGGGAATAACATATGTAGGAAGATCAAAATTTTGGCTTCTTGCATATGTATGTGAAGAATATATATTATTTTTGAAACAATATATTCAACTTTCTTTCAAACAATGCCATAAACCCTACTACATGAAAATCTGTAATAAATGTCCATGTAGATTCATGGAAACAAACAAAAAGACCATAATCAAACAAGAACAATATGTACAAACCCTAGGCATAGGAATAATTGAAAGAAAAATTTCAAAACAAGAGGAAATACATAAAAAAAGGACCTTGCAAAGAGAAAAAACGTCCATAAATAAGTACGGACATACTTGATTTTAAAAACCGAAAATTTGCAGAGAAATACCAAAAACGTGAACTGGAATCCCGTAGGTAGGAAGGCTTGTAAATCTGGAAAGAAAATCTCCAAAACGTGGCTTGTAATAGGCATTTTTGAAACCAACTCAATTCAAACTCAAACACCTTCCTCATGAATGCGAACTTTTTGGGTTTCGTAAATCAAATTGCAAGTGAGCCACTGCCTTTCGAAAACGCCTAAACCTGCATTTGGTATTTATGTTATCATTTACAAGTTACAAGACTTGTATTTCATCCACAAAATGCCGAATGAAGGCTAATTTCGGGCTTTTCAATGCGTTTTGCAAGTGAAGGTAATGGATTGCTTGTAATCAGGATATAAAATCCCGATTACAAATTCTAAAGTTTATAAAACTTTTCCTTTACCAAAAACAGCGACTTCTAGGCCTAGTTGGGTTTCGTATGGCTCATTGCAAGTCAATGCCTTTTTTAAAACATGCAACCAAAGTAGGAAAGCCTGATTCAATAGTATTTTAGCATTTCATAGCCTAAGTCAGGTTTTTAATAAAGTTTTACATATTGAAAATCTGCTTTTAAAATAGAAGTTCACTTGTAATTAGGTTTTAGAAACCGGACTACAAGTAATAATTTGGGTATTTCAGGCTTTATTTTCTACTTACAAGTTAAAATAACTTGTTTCTACGCACTTTCGACGTTGGGCTTTCTACTACATATTACAAGTCATTTAAAAACAAGTAAATTTTACTTGTAATCGAGATTTAGAATCCTGATTGCAAGTATTAAAAATAAAGGAATTTTAAACATAACTTGCAATTGGGATTTTAAAATTTGATTCCAAGTAAAATTAACTTATAATTTGACAAAAAATTAAGTCGGACTTTGAAATTGAGATTGCAAGTTCATGCTTTTATAAAGTTTAAAGAATATTACTTGCAATCGGGATTTTAAAACCCGATTGCAAGTAACATATTCTTCATTTTTTCTTTAAATAAAGCACATGTTTAAACCCGCAATGGCTCAAAAACTTCAAAATTGGGAAGACGAAAGATCTAAGACAGAAAAACAAAATCATTCAAATCAAACATGAAAAATCAATCAAAACCTCAAGTTCTTCAAAAATCGAGCACTTGCAATCAGAAAAATAAAACTCGAAATTACAAGGAAAATTAGGAAAAGCTCTACGAAAATCTCAAAAAATGACATCTATAAGACGGAAAACTAAGGCAGAATCAAGATATGATTGATGGCCTTTGAGAAACACCTTCAAAATGTCTACCTTGGAGAAATAAACTACAAATTTATCAAAAGTTTCGTAATGTTGCCCAAATTCTGCAAATTCAAAATTGCGGACAACAATACCTTCATCCACGCAACACAGGGTTGTCTTTCCTCTATCACGTTCTATGGATTGTCATCTTATCTTTCAACTCTACCTTTGATATAAGTCTGCAACTATGTTTTTGAAGTTTTCCATATAGGCTAGATCCTTGGATTGTTCCTAGGGTTCTAGATTGTCCTAATGGTCTTACTCACTATAATAATTCATGTCTCCTGCAGAGAAATAAGGATAAATGATTGATCTCCTTCTTCGATTAGTTTTGAAACTCCTTATCAATTTGTTAGAAAAAATTCACTTCTTAAATATGCTTATAGTTTACTCAAGGTCTGTACATATTCACCCTTAATGTCTACAACAAAAAACCTTCAAAATCTGCTTGATGTTCTTCAAAAAATTCTGCTCAAGAGGGTCTGACACAATCTGCTTAAATATGTTCACAAGTCTGGAAAATGTCTACCAATGAATTTGGAAAATGTATGCAATAAATTGATTCAAAATCTTTTTATGAACTTCGATGTTTAATACTCATTATGTCTACTAAATCTGCTCATAAATTCTGAAATAATTTGATTATTAAACCTTCAAAAATCTGCTTGTATCTGCTTTCTAAAGGAGTGATAATCAATGGAATCCATGATAAAATGATCTCCAATAACTTCTTATTTATACCATCCAAATACTGCTTGTAATGTCTCTTAGGCTAGTAGGAATGTTGCTCTGATATCACTATAATGTCTGCTTTCAGATCACCTTATATTTTGCCTTAAATTCACAAATCCAAAATGAAATAGGAGCAAAAATTTAGTTAGAGATGTAATTCTTACTTGAATAAGATGAGATAAGCCATATAAATATCTGAAGTCTGACTTCTCATATCAGGTCCATCTTTTAGATCGATCTTCCTTATGAAATGGTATTTTGCTCAGTCTGCTCTTAAAATCTGAATAATACTCTTTTATTGTTGTTCCTCATTTTTTGCTTGGAATGAAATCTCCTTTATACTTTGGTGAAAGGGTCACCACCTTTCATTAGAATTGAGTCACCACTTTTCATTGTTGCCCTTGAGAATAATATAGTATTGCCAAATTACTCTCCCTTGGATGTCCTCCTCAAATGAAACATCCTCCCCTTTATATCTTCCAATGTGGGGGAGATTCACACCTCTTCATCATGGCTGCCCTTTGCGAAGGTCACAACCTTCCACAATTACAACCCTTGGATGAGTCACAATCCTTCATCATTTATGCCCTTTGAAAGAGTCACAACCCTTCATTATTGTCCCTCTTTGAAAGAGTCACAAACCTTCATAATTACCACATTTTTGAAGAGTCACAATCCTTCATAATTTTAACCTTTGAAGAAGTCACTTCCTTATTTTCGTCTCATTTCTTTTTTCTCTTATATTAATTCTTCCTTGCTTCACACCTTCCCTTTTCTCTTCCTTCTTCTCTCCTCCTTTCAAATAAAGTTCTCCTCTCTTTTAATATCTCATGTTTGAGAGAGTCACAACTTATCATTTCATGACTTTTGACCCTTCATTAACTTAACTAAATTTAATTATGTTGTATCTTAATTTTATTATTTTATATTTTTAATTTAAATTTTATTCTTATTCTTTTATATCTCAATTTTATTATTATTTATTATTAAATCCTATTTCAAAAAAGGGACATCACAATCTGCAAATTGAGCTTGAGAGTTCCAGTTTATGTCAATAGGAACAACTTCCCTGAAGATGTTTGATGCAAATTTCGTGAACGGATTCCAGGTTAGGATGCCCTACAGAATGTTTCCTAAAATTTCACTAAAAAAGTGTCAGTCACTGAAGCTAACTGATAGTTACCAAGGTTTTTCGCTTCTTCAAAGTCTGGATCTGTTTGTTTCAATCTGCTCTTCCCAAATTTGTAATCCGATTGCCAGATCTGAATCCTTCACAGATAAGAGAGAGTAAGTGTGCTGGACTCTATCGTGGCTTCTCTAAGTCAAACCCCAGGTATGAAATTGTACGAGAATACAATTGACGACACTACACTTGAAAGCCTTATTTCATACTTAGGTTGACCTTATATAAGCCATCATGCTATTTAATGCTTGACAAGGGAGGATGTGCTTATGTAAGAGGCTATAAAATCCTTGACCAAATTCAATGCAGCCCCTTGTGGTCCTAACCAGAATATTAAAGGAGGCTTAAACTTTGGTGCAACCTTTTTAAAGCTTCCAAGAATCTGATGTAGAAGAGAAAAAAGATCTAGGTTGTCGTACCTCTTTGGAGAGAGTTGTAATTGTTGTGGGAGGCATAAGGGGGTGTTATAATCATATTTTGAGATACCAAAAAGGTTTAAAGAGCCGCACAGGTTTAAGGAAGTCTAAAATTGCAAAAATGAATGTTTGACCAGTCAAAAGCAGATTAGCAAGCACCTCAAGCAAGTCAAACAAGTCAGCCATTTGCAATATAAAAAAATATTGATGTTTTTGTGGTCTAGTGACTGTAAATTTCTGTATGTGCCTTCTGGAACTATTTTTAATTTTTTTATATTGTAATAAATTTGGTGAAGGAATGTCAGTGTTTGGAGAATGGAACTCAATACTATGATTGTTATTCTTAATGTTCCTCAAAGGAAAACGACAGTTAAAAACAGCTTTCATGTAAATTGTTTGACAAAAGGCCTACATAATCAACAGTTGGAAAAAACTTCAAAAATAAATAAAAATGGTTTGAACCAAGGGGTTGGTTACATATAATGGTTAGGCATGTATGCAACAAAACATATGCGCTTGAACAAAGTATGTTTCGAAAATGCTTTGATTTCAATGTTTTGGTGTGTGCTTGTCAATAGGAACATGTATATATAAAAGACTATAAATGAGTATATTTTCAAAGTTTTTTCAGAAGGTTAGTCATGATGAGAGGAAAAGTTGCATCATCGAAGTCATCTAGATCTGCCTATCCAAAAGTCTATTTTTAGCCACTACCATTTCAAAGAGAAAGCATATTATGGGGTTTGCTATTTTTAGACTTCAGTTATTTATAACCCAGAGCCGATTAATTTAGATCTCTTTACATGCCTGATATGCAAGCATAAAGTCATAGCTTTTAATAAATTCAATCTATAGCTTAACTCAAGGTTGCATGGTTTTAGCTTTAACCTAAGCTACCAGTTCGAATCTGGATCCGGATGCGGGTATGAGAACCTGGTACGTGGATACATGAAATTTTTTTGGGGGGTTTTGGATGCGTTTGGGTATGTGTGTATATATATATTATAAATTTATATATATGCAAAAAAATTAAAGAAATATACAAAATTAAATCATTTGATAGTATGATACTGTAATGACCCTTACTATAAATGCCACTAAAAACCACTAATACTGAACTGAGAAAATTCGTCAAACAGTTGGCATGTACTGAATACACTACTAAAAGAAAAATACTGAATATAAGAAATTATTTTGCAATATATGAGTTCGCTGTCCCAAAATTTCAGAATAATAGATAGCAACCAAATACCATCTAAAACACTATCAATGATGTAGGAAATTGCTTAAAACCATATGCCATTCATATATCAACAATTTGCAACAATGCCATACATTTTTCAGTCAATGATATGATCATCAAACCCTAGGTTTGCAATATAGATAGACTGAAAATTACAATGCCCTTTCACTTGCAAAATCCTAGCCTTCCTTTGTTACCAATAATGCCAAATGGCAAACAAAGACAAGTACAATGTAAAATAGTAAAGTGCTGAAGCTATATTTTGTACTCAGCTGAAAACATACATTTTTCAGAAAATATGTCAAATGCCAAATGAGAAATGAGGAACCTGATTGTAGATGGCTGCAATAATTTTTCGGATCTGCTTTTTCGGACTGCTTTTTCGGATCTGCTTTTTCGGACAGTTTTTTCGGATTGCTTTTTCGGACTGCTTTTTCGAATCTGCTTTTTCGGACTGCTTTTTTCCTCTTGCAACCAAAACTCAAACCCTCAGGTAAATCTGAGGATTCCAAATAAGCTCAACTTGAAATGGCTAAATACCACTTCCAAACTTGCAACCCTTCAATAGATATTTCACTACCTCAGTTATGCCAACTAGGGGAGTGATTCGTTCCCAAAGATCGAATAGTATTTGCAGACCACAAGGCTACAAATTGCTTCACAATGAAGAAGTACAAGAAATCCCAAATCTAAGCATGTAGAAATGATAGCCCAAGCCCTCTATTTATTCTTTTCCTTGAGAAGTTGCTAGAACTTCTAGAAACATCCAATTATAATGTACTTTATAATAAAATAACATTATAATAATAAAGTACATTTCTCAACTCAAAATTATAACAATGTAGGCCCAAATGTCTCATAACTGAATGTAGGCCCAACTACGACAGAACGTAGGCTCAAGACTGAACGTAGGCTCACTCTGGATGTAGGCTCCACTACAATTGCATGTAGGCCCAAACTGGATGTAGGCTCTGTCAGCAATATGCAATCAAATGATCAACATAATGACCCTCTCTCCAAACCATTTGCCTACGAGAATCGATGATAGGCAAATCCGTCATGCCAAACGATGTCAGCCAAAATGGAGACATGACAGATACTTCATCATTGATCAATGCCAAATGCCAAAGGTAAATATTAAATGCCAATTGATAGTTCACACATATTTAAATAAGCCATATCATATATGTCTATGTTCACGATTCTATGAAGATCAGAAAATTATTACAATTACAAAATATAGTTCATGATTCATCAATCATCAAAAGGATTATAAAAAAAAACATCTATTAGATTTTTATCTTCAACTGCTGCATGTTCAGGATCATTTGAATCCAAAGTGGTTCCGCTCGCACTAAATGCACCATGTGTAGGGATGTCATCATCATCATCAAAAGCCGTACTGAGTCTAGTAAGATCCTCAATGCATAATGTCTCCTTTTTAGCGTGACCATGACTATGGATGGATTAGATTATCATGTGACCCTCATAGGCTAATGGGGATGGACAAAGGGTCTCTTTCAGTGGGCAATTACTTCAGGATTCAGTATGCTTTGGTTTGGCGCCATTTGGACTTCGTTTGCTATAGTTTTGCCACGTTTACTATTTATAGTAAGCCTGATGTTGTTCGAGAAGGACTCTTTCTATTTTTGGAAAGTGCATTTGGTCACGTGGGAAATAATGTGTGACTCCTATTTTAGACAACATATTTAAAGGATAGGTATTTTGGGAGTTATTATTATTTTAGTAGCCAAATTATTATTAAATCATTAAATGACTTATTATAAAGTTATAATTTCACTTAAGTTGAGGGTTGAGTCATCATTGGAAGGGGGCATTTATTCAATTAATTCATGGAAGCTTAAGCCAAGGTATTAATAAAAGTATTGGAGTAAATGAATTATTAAAAGGAAAAAAGTAATATTTTATCCCACATTGGTAAGGAATGTGTTTGAGCTCTCACAAGAAAGAATAAAAAAGGGACTTGAGAGCTCATTCTCATATATGAAATTGATCATTTTTGTGCTTTGATACTTGGTAAATTTTATGAGTTTCTCTTGCAAGGGTTTCAAAGAGCTATTGCAAGTTTGGAGGCTATTATTACTCAGCTTTGAGGTGCTGAAAGATTGCACTGAGATTGCTGGTTGTGCTAGCCATTGTTCTACATCAGCCTTTCAGAGGTTTGTGCATTTACGAGGGTCTTATTTGATCATTTGGGGATCAATTTGAAGACATTTAATTGCAGATTGAAAGAGTTTTGTGAGCAGTCATTATCAAGGAAGCTGCCATAATAAACATAGAGACTTCATTATCTTTTAAGGAGCAAAAATTATACATTTTCAGATCTGAATAAACATTCAATAATTTGAAAAAAAAGCTACAGCAGTCACCATTTGTGCCCAGATTTACAAATAAATGGTGAATTCTTCATTCTGGGTATGAATCTTTACAAAGTATTGTTGTACTTGTCATATGGTTGTATAATTTGAACTGCTGGGTAAAAATATAAATAAATTATATTTGTAACAGCAGTGACATAATTGTCATTAATTAGTTATATTTCATTGTACTTGCAATTTGCTTCATTTGTATAACTTTCACATTGCAAAAACTTTCAAAATTCAAGAAAACATCATCAATTGCATTGGTTATAACTATTGGGATTCTTATAGTGGTATCAGAGCTATTTTCCTGTCATCCTATTGGGTTGAAAATTGTTGAGCTCACACATTTGTTTGGAGTGACTAGCACTCTAGCTTTATTTTTCAGCCCTGGATAAATACAGAAAACCACGTAAATATGGGAACCAGTCTAGCAATGTGTCATGTTACAAGAAACAATCAAGTGCCTTGGAAAATGAAATGGAGAAATTGAGGCAAACACAAGAAAGGCTAAAAGCCCAACTTGCAGATCCGGCCACTATTGACAGGGCAACTAGTTTCATGGTTTACTTCTTTAGGAAGTCTTCCCCACGAAGACTGCAGGAAGATAATCTAGATGTTCTCGCAGGTGAGATATCTAGAAATCTTCATGATGAGTTTTCAACAGCCACTGACCGTTGTGGAGATGATCTTATTCTTAGTAGGTCAGCCACTAGTTCTATTTGTACATTGGCGTGTGGAGACTTTTTTCAGGGACATGTGGATGT
Organism: Chamaecyparis obtusa; assembly: GCA_027943335.1. Taxonomy (NCBI): domain Eukaryota; kingdom Viridiplantae; phylum Streptophyta; class Pinopsida; order Cupressales; family Cupressaceae; genus Chamaecyparis; species Chamaecyparis obtusa. Next base: position 549,861 of record BSBK01001624.1, on the reverse strand, counting down.
GCCTATCTTGTTGACAGATAGTGGTACTGAGTTTCAACATCCCGAGCCTATCAGAGTTAGTGACACAAGGTCTGATTTTCAGGACATAAGTCCTTTATGTGAGCCTGTTGTTGATGCCATGGATAGTGTGCGAGTGGAGGATGTTGTAGATACCACTTTGGATTCTGACACCTTAGATGATGGTGTTATTTTTTGAAGATTGCGAGGAGTATATGAGCTCTGATGTTTATGACCACAATCGCAGTGTGGAGTCAGTGCAGGAGACAGTAGTCTTTTCCTGTATTGAGGATGTGAGCATGGAGCTATCAAGTGATGACACTCATGATGGGAGTGTTACAGATGAGTCAGGTGACATGGATTCATGCCACAATGTAGGTGATTCGTGCGATGACATTGAGTCATGTATGCATCCAGAGATAGCAAAGGGGTTTCAAATAGATGATGTTGATACTACCATCACAGATACCTCTGATGTTGAGAGTGAAGATGTTGGGTGCTGCAGTGTTTCTAGTTTTTTATATCAGACTTTGGGTGTGGACTCAGCGTTGTCATCCGATGGTGGTGGGTTCCAGGATCCTTTTCTGTAGGGATTCACAGATGAGGATAGGGAAGCATTTGAGTACCAAGGCAGGGAGTATGTTTTACCTGGTCTCGCTAAGGGGAGTCTACGCACTATGTCCTTTTGTGCGGTAGATAGAGAGGAGTTACAGAGGCATGATTTCATTCAGATAGAGAAGGTTACACATCATGTCTCTCACAGCTCACAAATATCTTATTCAGATAAGCAAGGCTGTTCACTTTGTGAACAATCCTTTATTTGATGTGGATGTCACTATGTCTTGTGACAATCCATTGTTTGAGTTCAGCAATGATCCCTTTCAAGTGATGAGTGAGGATGATGATGATGATTGGGATTCTTTCAGTACACCAGGTTATCAAACAGATTTGACAGGATGCCACTCAGTTTTTACTGAGCAGTTTACAGAGGTGTACAAAGTGAGGAGTGCATACAACTTTACTTTTGATCCTCATGTTCAGGATAGTTACAAAGTCCATCAGTGCATCCGTTTGATGACTGGTATGATTGTTTAGTTGGTACACTGATTGGGGCAAGTCCAATTTGTCGGCTGAGTTGCTTCCGTGTAAGTTACTCACGGTTGAGTTACTCCCATGTGATGTTCCTGTCTCAGCATCATCAGTTCGAGTGTTAAGTTCAGTTTCTCAGATGCTGCAGTTGGTACTGTTGATGTTGGAATTATTTTTGCTGGAGTGTGGTGATGATAGGGACATTACTCCATTCTATCCTTGGGATCCAGGTGGACTTCTGTGTTTTTTTTTCAAAGATTGCTTGGGGACAAGCAATTTCAGGGAGGGAGGATTGTAATGTCCCCTTTTTAGCGTGACCATGACTATGGATGGATTAGCTTATCATGTGACCCTCATAGGCTAATGGGGATGGACAAAGGGTCTCTTTCAGTGGGCATCTGCTTCAGGATTCAGTATGCTTTGGTTTGGCGTCATTTGGACTTCATTTGCTATAGTTTTGCCACGTTTACTATTTATAGTAAGCCTGATGTTGTTCGAGAAGCACCCTTTCTATTTTTGAAAATTGCATTTGGTCACGTGGGAAATAATGTGACTCCTATTTTAGACGACATATTTAAAGGATAAGTATTTTGGGAGGTATTATCATTTTAGTGGCCAAATTATTATTAAATCATTAAATGACTTATTATAAAGTTATAATTTGACTTTATAATTTCACTTAAGTTGAGGGTTGAGTCATCATTAGAAGGGGGCATTTATTCAATTAATTCATGGAAGCTTAAGCCAAGGTATTAATAAAAGTATTGGAGTAAATGAATTATTAAAAGGAAAAAAGTAATATTTTATCCCACATTGGTAAGGAATGTGTTTGAGCTCTCACAAGAAAGAATAAAAAAGGGACTTGAGAGCTCATTCTCATATATGGAATTGATCATTTTTGTGCTTTGATACTTGGTGAATTTTATGAGTTTCTCTTGCAAGGGTTTCAAAGAGCTATTGTAAGTTTGAAGGCCATTATTACTCAGCTTTGAGGTGCTGAAAGATTGCACTGAGATTGCTGGTTGTGCTAGCCATTGTTCTACATCAGCCTTTCAGAGGTTTGTGCATTTACAAGGGTCTTATCTAATCATTTGGGGATCAATTTGAAGACATTTAATTGCAGATTGAAAGAGTTTTGTGAGCAGTCATTATCAAGGAAGCTGCGATAATAAACATAGAGACAACGTTATCTTTAAGGAGCAAAAATTATACATTTTCAGATCTGAATAAACATTCAATAATCTGAAAAAAAAGCTACAGTAGTCACCATTTGTGCCCAGATTTACAAATAAATGGTGAATTCTTCATTTCAGGTATGAATCTTTGCAAAGTATTGTTGTACTTGTCATATGGTTGTATATTTTGAACTACTGGGTAAAAATATAAATAAATTATATTTGTAACAGCAGTGACATAATTGTCATTAATTAGTTATATTTCATTGTACTTGCAATTTGCTTCATTTGTATAACTTTCACATTGCAAAAACTTTCAAAATTCAAGAAAAAATCATCAATTGCATTGGTTAGAACTATTGGGGTTCTTACACAATGGTTGTATCCAAGTTAGCACACTCAGGGGCTACATCCCAAAGTTTCCTTGCCCCATCCTTGTAGTGTTCCTCCTTACGTGACAAAAGACGCAAGTTGGAATGAATATAAACCAAGTCTTAAACCTTTTTTGATCCCAACCGGTTATGCTTCACTGAGTGGATAAAGGAGTATATACTCCAATTCCGTTCACCAGCAGAAGAACTTGCAACCTGGATAGTTTTCACAAAATTTTTTTTTAAAAATGCAAAGTAAATTAAAGAATGTTAAGTACTAAATTCTAGAATAGAAGTGGTAAAAATACCAAAAAAACTTACTTGTGAGAGGATCTTGATTGTAAGAGGTTGGAGGTACCCAAATTTTTGACCATGGATGTACCACCATGTGATAGCTTCCATGTCGTATTGGTCATTAATAGTTGTTGGAGTATGACTTCTTCCCGAGACAAACATGCCAAATTCTTTCCTAACTTCTTTCTCCACTTTTTCATCTTGGAAGAATATAGTAAATATATGCTTGTACTCATTAGCAACTTCATCTCTACATGGTGCTAATCTCCTTGGCATAGAAAGTACTTTCTTGCTATAGTAACTCAAAGATAGGGCATATGCAAGGAGATGCAATGGGGTGATCATCTTTTTCCAACAATGATGAATGATTGGTTCCACCTTATTGCATAAGGTTTCACATTCTACGAGGTCATTCTCATGTTTTTGTATTGCCAATTTTACTTTCTCTACCATTATGTCCATGCCATCATAGACATCCCCCAAACAAGGGGCATATGTATTAGCAAATCGGATCAAAGTCATGATAGGCTTAGTGAATTCCAATACATATTCCACATAAGCACACCAATTGTCATCCAAGCCCAATGACTTGATTTTTTGGGCCCTCTCTAAATGTGAAGCCTTCCATACATCCCATTGGTTGCAAATAACCATTTGACCCAATACCTCTCACACCTTCAAAAGTTGTCTCATAACAATAGTATGAGATGCAAATTGGGTCTCAACAACCTAAGTAAGTTAATAACAATATCAATGTGTAAATAACACATTAAAAAAATAATAAATATTAAGCAAATTTATATACAAATTGATAAATGAACACGACATTAATAAAATTAAATAAATAAATTAAATTTAGTATTTACCTTTGACAACTCCAATCTCGAGAAAGATCTGAATATTGATTGTGACATTCGGTTGTTCCTCACAAACAGCTGGATCTTCTCACCCTCATCGTATATTTGTTTCACCCACTCTATTTGAGTGTCAATTTGTTGCATCACCAAGTTGAGGGAGTGTACAGTGCATGGTGTTTAAAAAATGTGCTCATATATTGCCTCAACCAAAGCACTTGCACCCCTACAATTTTTTGTATTGTTTGTGATTACCTGGACCAAATTCTCATTACCCACCATCTCTATGAACTCAATGAGAATTCTAGAAATGAGTTGTGCATCTTTCACTTCCCCTTCACAATCAACTGCCCTAAAAATCATCACCCCTTTGGGGGACTCTACAATAACATTAATCAATCGACAATTTCTATTATCTTTCCATCCATCAGAAACAATAGAAATACCTGAGTCAATCGAAGAATCTCTAATTGGTTGAAGGGGGGTCTCTATAGCATTCCTCTCTTTGCGATAAGGTGGTACACACCTTTTCAAACTCAGGACTTGTGAAACCGGCAAGTGCACTATTGATTGTCAACACCATTTCTTGACATTATAGTGATCTCACTAAGTTGAAAGGAAGACCATTGGCATAAAGGCAACGTGCAATTTTTTGTTCAACAATGTCTCTTGCCTCCATTTTAAATGCCTTGTCCAATGATAGTCTTTTGTGGTTGGTAATTTATACTTATCTTCATCTTCTAATATAGGCAAGAAGGGATGTTTGGAGTTTGCAACTGTATCAGTGGGTAAATTCATTATTTTTTTCTTTCTGGCTCCACCAGTATAAGTAGTTTGTTTTGATCTTAGAACCAATTTATTAGCCTCTTTTTGTTCTTTTACAAATTTTGCTTTTTGTGTGGGAGACAACCCCTTCTTATCTGGGCCTTTACACATTCCCATTCCTTTACCAACAAGGCCCATAAAGTGAAGTTCCACTTGAGAATATGAGCTATTTTTTGGTAAATTACAATAATTAAACACCTCCAAACATATCCCCCACCTCCTAAAACTTGTGAAATTCTTGTGGTATGTCTCCATAAAGGAGATCCTATATCAGTTTTGAATTTATCATTTCCTTCCCCACCCATTGAACTTTCATTATTGGCCATTCTTGCAATCTGATTTCTTGCTATTATACGAAATTACATAAATTAGAAAAAAACTAAGAAATATAAGCATGAGTGCAAAATAAAGATACAAAAACATTATAACAGAGAGCTAAACTTGTTTCTTTATTACTTAAAAAACAAATTGAAAAATTTCATCACAAAGTTGAAACAATTCATCAAAATCTAAAAAAAAATCATTAGAAGACTCAAGAAGAGGGTCAAATGCTTACCTCTGTAATATCCCAAACTGATGTTTTTCCGAATACTCCTCAAATAAATCTCAGAAATATAAACGAACACATGCATGCAATAATTTATTGATTTCATAGAGATAACCAGCAATACATTCCATTTAAATAACTCAAAAAATGTTATCGTATTATACAACATCAATATGAAACAATGAACTACAAATAATCCAATCTGAAATACAGAATGCTATAGCAAAATTGGATGATCAAGAACCTGTAAATACAATGGCGAACTCTATTGTGAATCCGCACCGGAGATGAACTGGGTTTCCGTCCAATCCACTGAGAAAGCCTGAAGGTTTCCATCCTCAGGTTTCGGAACCGAAAGCTGAAGCTTCCTGGATTCTCCAAGAGAAATGAATTGATAAACTAAGCATCCTCAATTGAGACTCCAAGCTTTCTTTTAAAGCTGCAGTTGTGACTCTTCAGTTTCCCTACTCTGTCTCTTCATATTCCCACTTTAAGTCACTTTTAAATAAATATAACCATTAAGTTATAAAGTGACATAAAAAATAAAGTAAGGAATCTTATGGCATTAAAATGGAGGACCAAACAAACTCAGATGATGACATGTGATAGCTTGCTAGGAAGCTCTCGATGACACGCTCCAGGTCCACCATTGAAATGCCAAGAAAACTGAGTTCTGCCGACTTACTATAAATAGTAAGTACCCTGGAAACCTTGTGGAAACTGCTCTGATTGGCCTGAAACTGAAATCACCTAGGCCAAATATCCCACTGGTCACTGCCAAGCCTCGGTTAGCCCATCGAACCATGATGAAAAGGCTAACGACACGGCACGAAATAATGTGCCCCAAAAAAGGGACATTACAAACTTAAACGCTTAGATCTCCTTTGTGGAAGCTATCTGGCACCCCACGAACGATCCCCTTCTAAAATAATCACCTTCCCTTTGAAATGCCAAAATGGAGACCAAATGAGAAGAGAGGAAAATAGTAAACTAAATGATATGTTTTAACAATGAATGGCCTCATAAGGGTTGTTTTAGGGTTTTCTAGAAATAGATTTTAAAAAATGTTTTAAAATGCTTTTGTTTCAAGTCAAAAATCATTTTTTTGGGTGTTGGCACTCGGATGTACCTAGGGTGCATATGCACCCTGTGGATGTGCTTGAATGCACATCCAGACACATCCAAAGACTGTGGATGTACACCGATTGCGCATCTGGGCGCATCCCACCCCACCCCGCATCCGAATGTCTAGGCAAGGGGTGTGAATCCGATGTCTTAGGTTTTAACATTAACGAATGAGATAATCTATAATAAAGCTTACATATTATGCAAGCAATTGTAGTTATAATTGTAATTCAATTAATTTATTTCATCTATCATCATGCATAGCTTTTTACTTTGTAAACAATATGCATGCCGTTTTGCAATTAGTTGTATCAATCAAGTATAATTATCACACTTGCATATTACTAGAGTTACAATTCATCAAGTATGCAATGCATTGCTACCCCAAATTTGTTATTTACTCAATGACGTATTATTCCTATCTTGCTTATGAATGTGTATTGAGATGTTTAGTTATGTGTGTTAAGTGTTGAATTGCTTCAATAAAAGCTTAGTATTGCAAGTGAACTCTAAGGTGTAGATCACGGTTTTATATTGAATCCTATATTTCATTTAACTTTGGTGTTCTTGTTTATATGTTAACCTACCTAATTCGTGTGACTTGCTTTGTTTCTAACTAAAAGACATAAGTGTGTATTTGTGAGATTTGTTTTTAGCAAAAAAATAAATAAATCCTTTGCCTATTAGCAAAAGAGTACCTTAGTCTTTTACGCTTAAGAAAATTGAAAATGAGACATTTACATTTTATTCAGCATGAACATAAGCCACTTCAAAATTCATTGTAAAAATTTTAAACTGCAAGTATGTATTGTCTAATTTTAAATTGGTTTTTAATTCATAGAAAACTTCCCCTTCTAATTCAAAATGCAGTTTTCTCACACATTTGTTTCATTTTGTATTGCAATAAAAGATCCAAATTAAAACCCTAACAAACTTTCAGGGTAATTAGTTCATTGTTTCACCCTGCTGTCCCTAATCTCACTCTGTTATTACTCAAGCTGTATTTAGGACCAGAGATGAATGGTGAGTGAGTGAAGGCATATATTCAATTGAATGCAACCTTACGTACATATGGTGGACTTTTACTCATATATTAACATGCTGTGTCAAACAGTTAGAAAGTTAACTCTATACACTTTTAGTACACACCAGTTCATTAGAGCTAACAATTTTAAATCCTAAAAAGTGCTGCATCAAAAGGAAGAAGTGCATTCTGACCTGAAAATGATTTAATCGCAGAGTTTCAACACCCTCACTTCGAAGACACTACACTTGATATGGAAACATGCTTGGCAGAAATTTGGAGAAGAGGTTCAGAAATTTAACATTATTCTTTTTGTTTTCCTGCTCATCTGTGATGTATGACTATGGGTTATATTAACTTCACTTGTTTTGGCTCACAAGTTAGCATTTTGTCTTTAAATTAAACTTCTTAGGTTGCTGAAAAAAGAAGATACTCTTTAGTTACATTAAGTGGAAATCAGTAAGAGAGAGCTCCTCCTTACAGTACCATCTTCTCCATGTATATCATTAAAAGTCCTTAATTTTTCTCTGTCATGAGGAAATTTCCTTGCACGAATTAATGTTTTGCTCCCACTGTTCCATTTCATCACCGTGCTTTATCCTTTACACGCATAATCATTTTTCTTTGGAGGATCTATATATCAATTTTCTACTCTATAAGACAATGATTACGATCTAGCTATGGCCTATGACAACAACAGAAAAAATTTAAGTTATTGTAGGTGTCCAAAAGGAGTAATCTACAGAAACACAAAGAAAGTGCTTTCATAGAGTATAATACTAGAGCATACACTATTAATAGGCAACTTAATTTTCAAGTTCTTTTCTAAATTTGAAATCCATGTTTGCATAAAGTACCACTGTGGTAGCTGTGTCCGATGAACACAAAGTCACAAAACTTATAGTTCCAAATGAAGAAATAATAATTCTGGAAGCTGATCCACATATCCATAAAGGATAAGATAATATTAAGCAAAATAAAACTTTGATAATAACATCTACAATGAATATGTTTACACCATTAAGAAAACTGTAAACATGCTCAGATCAATAGAGAAAGATAAGAAAGGACTAAAGTGGAAATACAAAATGAAGCATCCCTAAGGTCATTTCACTGACACATCAGATAAAAATTTGACTTATACAGATCAAATAGGAGAGAAGAATCACCAATTATAATGGTATGGGAACATCCAAAGGTGACCCTGGAGAAGGCTCTAATATTTGTACATGTGGCAAGGCTTTTGATAACAAAGCCTGTTCATGAAAAGATAATGTATCAAACAAAAACGTCCAAAATATCTACAAAAATGTATGCCAATGATAATAATCCAAAGCTTTATTTACAACACTGATATAAATTTACAAATAACTGATCTATTTTTGCAATATGGCACATAAATCTTTCTTGCTAAAGAGAAAATATTTTTCGATAAACACATTCTTGCAATAAACTGTTTAAGAAATACAGAGAAACAACATTTCTTACAAGTGACGGGTCATTTTCTCTTCTAAAATGGATAAGCCGGTCACAATTTTGTGAAAGGATAAAAAAATCAGTATTAGCCATGCAAAACAGGATTGTTATAATAAATTATTATAATAGGGCATGCCTATTTAGAAGAGTAACAGTGGTAATAAAATATTCTTCCAACGTAATGGAATGCATACTCAAACTTTGTACCCAATGTGATAGTTTGCATTCTTCCAAATTGTGAGCAATCAATTGGTAGGGCTCAAACTTTGTAGCTATTTTTCAAACCAAACAATCCTATACTATGTACAGTCATGCAATTTCTAGGGCTAACTAGGAATGTCAAAATTGTGCCTTGCCGAGACAGAAGCAAACTGAAAGTTTTATAAATTATGCCTATCAGATCACGTCCAGATGTCTGGGGCACCATTTTTTTTAATAAAAACCACGACCAATATGAGGCATGCGCGAGCACAGTGCAAAAACAAGAACAAGTTTTTACAATATTGCAGACTTCCAGAGAAAAGGACAAAAGGGAATAAAAATTGAATTCTGTTTGTCAAAATCGTAGTCCTCAAAGGTGCACAATTGGACCGTAAAGGAGATTTATTACAGAAAAATATCAGTCTAAAACGGGACATCAAGGATTCTCTAAAAAAGCTAAAAGTTTTCTCAAAATTTTGCCATATATATGTGCACACCTGGAGCTGAGTACACAGCTATCCGAAAGGAGAAAATTTTGGATCAACCACAAAACAAATTTTAATGCAATCATGGGTGCACTTGGTTCATAGGCATACACCTATTGCACTCGGAGCTCGCACTTAGCTTCTCATCACTTGCTGAGTTTAAAATGAGCTCCAAAAGAACTTTTTATAACATGTTGGTGTAACTGCATTAAATGCATCCTGTCCTTAGCTGCTATCAGATGATGTTTCACACGCCGAATACTAGAAGCCCAAAGTTCGAACACCACAAAGAATCAAGCAACTCTAAGAGTATTATGAAAGCTCTAGACCCGAGAACCTGGCCAAAAACAAGGCGAAAACGGGAAGGACTTTAGAGTACTGGACTCCGAAGCACCGAAAGGGAAACTAAGAAAAACAAGAAGAAACAAAAAGGAAAGGAAGGTAAAGAAAAAAGGGGGACCCGACATTTTTCCAAACAAAATGTTCTGATGAGTATGCAAAGCATAACAAATGTTGATTGGCTGGGAAAAATGCCTTGTGCATTTTAGAACTCCAGAATCTTCTGCAACCATTGGAAATCCAAGACTATTGTCATTCAAGATGATCTTTAGCATCATAAGTCGAAACTTGACGAAGGAACAAAACCATTGGGATTCGGCACACTTCTTCAACCAGTCCTATTGTGTTTGCTTTTGATATTCATTATGTCACTTGATATTCCAGGGAACCAGAGAGATGTCATTCATGACCATATAACTTAGGGTTAACTGTTGTCACCGTGCAAGAGAGTACAAGGTCCTGCGTACCATAACACACTTAGTTTTCTTTTGACTATAATGGGTAGGTGGTACTTCTTTCACCAATTATTCTTACGAGTCTTTCTTGGATTCGTAGTACTTCTTTCACGAGACCATACAATTTTTTGATAATACTTTCACTTGGGATTCTAGGCACACCATGGTGATTGATGTCATGCATTTATGTACTGGGTCAAAATGCCACCGATCTAGTCACCAAGTAAATCTTATATCTTGTAATTTTCTTTTCATCTTTTTCTCTTTTGTGGAGGGAAAGTCTTAGACATGTTCGTATCCGATGTCCTTGTTTCTTTCTTCCTTATCATTCTAAGCATTACCTTGGATGAATGTAGGCCTGGATTTCACGATTGACTAGCTAGATTTCACAATTGACCAGATGATAACGTACTTCTAATATGCAGAATGTGAGTCTCCCAACCATGATCATAATTTTGTTATGCTAAACCTACCAGTCCAATAAGGCAAAAAGAAGGGAACAAATGAGAAAAACAAAAAGACAACGGAACACTATGTACAACAATATACAAGGGGCTTTACATTAAATACATGGGGGAGCCAAGCTCCAACTGACTTTAGGCAAAGTAATGCTTGAGGAATTGTCCATTGACTGGCAAGGGGATAGGATCTCCAATTAGGGAGCTGATTCGGTAAGTGTTAGACCCACAATTTTTTGCAATTTGGTAGGGTCCTAACCAGAGATGATCAAACTTTTGATTGTCTCCTTTTTTTTTGTAGGCCTTGTCCCATAGGAGGACTAGGTCTAAGATCCAAAAAGATTTGAATTGGGTCCTTTTGTCAAATTAACACTTGATGACAACCTGATGTTTTGTGAAATCCTGGAGGGCATTATCTATCTGCTCCTCTACTTTGAGCAAATTAAGTAGGCGGACCATCGTATCATTCTCTTGATCACCAAATTCCTACATAAACTGCAGAACAGGGATTTGCAAATTCACCAGGAAGATGGGGTTTTGGCCATATACTAGATAGTAGGGAGAAGTCCCTATGGCTAACTTAACTCAACTTCTATCTGCCAAGAGGGCGTATTTCAATTTGAGGTGCCAATCTCGAGGGTTCTCCAACAATCTATTGATAACCTCTAGGAGGTTCTTGTTAGTGGACTCAACCACTCCGTTCCACTAGGGGTAGTAGTTAGATGAAAACTTTAAGTTAACCTTGTATTGGTATGCCCACTGCATAAGCTAGGCAGAGGAAAAGGGGGGACCATTGTCACACACTAGAGCAAAGGCATTCTGAATCGAGTGACAATATGGTCCTCTAAGAAGTGAATGACCACATCCGCGGTGCAATTTCTACAAGCAATGGCCTCAGTTCACCACGTACATTAATCCATTGCGGCAAGAATGAACTTGTGGCCGACAGAAGAGTTGGGGTTGATTACACCAATAAAGTCTAGAGTTCATTGGGTGAAGGGCCTTACTTCATACACTGGTTGGAGAGGCATTGCAGGGTTCTACTCCCTTGAGGCAGCGGTTTGGGAGGTGTTGCAATGCTTGACATGGTGGTGAATGTCGTTGAAGATTTGGGGCCAATAGTAACCAGCCCGAAGGATTTGGTGTGTAGTGGCATCAACAGAGTCATGTTTGGTTTCAAATTGCCTGTAGAATTCCTCGATCATCTTCTGGCTTGGTCATGATCTCGGCATCTGAGGTAGATACCTTCTTAGTTCGGGCGGAACAGGGTTCCATTCTTCAACATGAAATGGGCACTCTTGAGTCTCAGTGCCCGGTGTTTGGCAATAGTTTGCCGTTCCAAACATTTGTTATTAAGGAGGTAAATTAGGTCAGCGTACCAAGGGTCTTCGATAAAGGATTCAATAGTATACTGTTGACAATCAATATGAGGACCGAGTTCTTCTGTAATGTCCCCACTTTAGCAGTTGACCAAGCGTGTGTGCGTTAGCCTTGTTCTACATGGTCCCGAGGGCTAACGAAGGGTTTAAGGGGATCCTGGAGTGTTTTGGCCTAGTCATTTCCAGTTTGGGCCAAAATGAAGTTGATTTACTCAGTTTCAGGCATACTTACTATTTTTAGTAAGTCAACAGGACACAGTGGAGGCCAGTTTTGGTGATTGGATTTGATACTCTTCGGTGAGAGCTTTCCGACGAGCTATCACTTGCATTATTCGGAGTCCGATTGCTAATACATTTTAATGCCTGAAGTTTTATTAAAGTAACATTTAATTTAATTGTAAAGTATTAAAGTGTTACTTTAATATTTATTTTATAGGGATGTGTACCCAAGGGAGACATAAGGGGATATTTTAATATATGTTTTATATTGCTCATCTTTTATCCCACATTGCCCATGAGAGTTGAACCGACCCTTGGAAATAGAATAAAAGGAAGCGTTTGTGGCTTCATTAGGGGAAGTTGAATAGGAGAAGAAATTGGTGTGAGTTGCAGATCCGTTCTTGGCATTTGAGGGCATTTATCCTCTCTTGTGACATTCTAGACGTCATTCCCTTGGGGTTTGGCCTTTGGAATCCATTGTTATCAGTTTCATTATCAGGCAGTTTAGTTGCATTTCCAGCTACAGGCAGATTTGGTATTTTACTCATATCTTCTTCACTACTTGTCCAATGCTTATGCCGCTTTGAGGGAATGATTTTATGAAGGTAGTGGAATGATTGAAGGACAAAGTACTGTAGCGGCACTGTTCATGCGGCACTATTCACGTGGCACTATTCATGCGGCACTATTCACGCGACACTATTCACGTGGTACTATTCACGTCACTGTAGCAACAAGTTCGAAAGCATGGGCTGGAGTATTATTTCATTAATGCTGGAGTAATTAGTGAGTTGATAAATCTGCCATGTATTTGGTTTTATTAATTCTGAAAATAACATTTTATCAGCAGCAGTTCATTGTCCACTTTGCATATTATTGTAGTTTATTTCTTGTTTATGTTGTATGATTCCTATTCCATGCACAAAACACAACAAACAAATAAATGTTTGATTTCCAGTGTTATAAGGGGTTTAAAACATTAAATGGAGAAATAAGAAGTTGCATGCAAACTGTTTGACATAATTCCTTTCAGCAGTGGGTTTAGTTTAGTGGGGCATTCAGGGGTGTCCATTACAGTGGTATCAGAGCTATAAGTCCTGCCATCCTGTGGAGGTCTTATAGGGAATTTGGAACAGCCGGATAGAGGGAAAAGTGTTTGACGAAATGTCAAAACACTAAAATCAGAACTAAAAAAAAAAACAAAAAAACAGGCTAAGCATTTATGTTTGAGCATGCGACAGGGGCCTTATAATTTTCGCAATACTAGAGCAAGACAAAACAGGATTTTAGACTTGCAGAGCGAACAGTCTAGTTCATCCGTGCAGGTGGAAATAGAATCCAGTCATACAGACACAGAGGAGATATTCTTTGATCAAGACAGCAATATGGGTGACCGAGATGACATGAATACAGGATTAGGCGGAGGCAGGAACACTGGTCCAAATCAGGGGGATGTAATGTTTAGACAGTTACTGGATACATTAGAGCAGGGGCAGCGTATGCAGCAGGAGCAGAATAGGCGAATGGACATGATGTTGCAGCTCATGGCTAGACAGATGGGTGTCAATATTAATCCAGGTGATGCCAACAACAGAAACAATAACAATGGGGGCAATGATAATAATGGAGGCCAAGGCAACAACAATGGTCCTGAGAATAACATAAATGGTAATAATGGACACGGCAACAATGGGAATGAGGCTGATAACTTTAGACACGTTGCACGCCCAGCTCGGACAGCGAGCTCGAGACCTCTTCTACCCACCTTCCCACCCAGAGATCCGGTTCAACCAGTAAACGAACCGCAGATTACCGAGTTACAGGATCAATTCAGGAGGGACTGGGAGGCTAGTGGACCGGAGTTTCAGGCGGATATTTCCCTCAGAGATTATATGGACTTGAGGATGAGACACATGCCTAGAGCAGGAGGGAGGAATCAAAACTTTGAGCTGAGAAAGAAAGTTGGAAAACTTTCTTTACCTTATTATGATGCTTCAGGGAAGATGACTGCACGAGCTTGGGTGCAGAAGGTAGATACATACTTGCAGCTAAATCCTATGCCTGAGGAGGAGGCTATCAAGTATGCGGCTATGCACTTGGATGGCGTTGCACATGAATGGTGGCATCATGGCATGGTGACTCTGGGGCATAATCAGATTACATCCTATGAGGAATTCACCGACAGATTGATTGAGAGATTTGACACTAGGGATCCCGAGTTACATTTCAAGGAGCTAGCACAGTTAAAACAGTCAGGTTCTGTAGATGCTTACATCGCTGAGTTTTAGCGCTTGTCTGTACTTGTTACTGATATCTCTCCTAGGAGATTGGTGGTGTTATTTTGTGATGGGCTTGCTGATCCATTACGAGGTTGGGTGAAGGGACATGATCCACTCACCTTAGCTGAAGCAACTAAAAAGGCACGAGATTTAGCCCCTTCGGTATACAAAGGAAAATACCATTCAACAGATTCTTCCTACCGCAAGGACAAAGACAAAAAACCATTTCAGAAAGAGTATAACAAACCCAAAGAAGGATCAAAAGGACTAGACAATGAAACCATGAATGAACTTCGAAGGAAGAAGCTGTGCTTCCACTGTAGAGAGCCTTGGGACTTATCTCATAAATGCCCTCTCAAGGCTAAGGCAAATCAAATGGAGTATTTTTCAGCAGAAGAGTCAGAGTCAGAGGGGGAGGATCAGCACTCCGATTCAGATGAAGGTAACACTATAGAGGAGAGCAGCATTCCTAAGGATGATAGATCGTTGGCACGCTTGACAGGGGCCCAAAGGGCAATCACATTTAAGGTCAGGGGTACTATCCAGGGGCAGAAAGTGATATCTCTCATTGACACTGGGGCTACACATAACTTCATAGATGCACAGTTGGTAGCTAGGAGAGGGTTACAGACCGAGGAGCATGATGGGTTTAGAGTCATGGTGGCGAACGGTGACAAATTATTGTGCACTCGGAAGATATCCAATCTTCACATTAGGTTTGGAGATGGCTATGAGTTGGAGGATGAGTTCTATGTTGTGGACATGGGAGATTATGATGTCATCCTCGGCATGACATGGATGGCTTCGCTAGTTGAGTTCACACTCAACCTAGCGAAATTGGAGATGAGATTCCAGCATGAGGGCAGAACTGTGGTACTTAGAGGACTTTCGGATGGAGGTTGCAGACTAGTGTCCTTGAGGAGAATGCAGAGACTTTTTCGTCATGATGACATAGAGTGGGCGACAGAGTGCTACATTATGCCAGCTTCACCAGAGCCACAGGAAAAGAGTCATCCACCAGATATCCAGAAGATACTTGATAGACACGCTAAAGTATTTGGCGATATTCCTCATGGGGTTCCTCCTGACAGAGGGATAGAGCATGTTATCGAGCTCGAGGAGGGAGCCAAACCAGTTATGATTACTCCATATCGTCATCCTAAGAAACACAAGGATGAGATAGAGAAGGCGATTAAGGATTTGTTGGAGATGGGGCATATCAGGCCTAGTAAGAGCCCCTTTGCTTCAGCAGTAGTTTTGGTAAAGAAGAAGGATGGGACGATGCGCATGTGCATCGATTACAGGGCACTGAATAAGAAAACAATTAAAAACAGGTATCCCATTCCTCGGATTGATGAGCTGATTGATGAGTTGCATGGGGCATGCTTCTTCACCAAAATTGATTTGCGGTCCGGATACCATCAAATCAGGATGAGAGCAGAGGACATTGAGAAAACAGCCTTCCGATGTCACTTTGGCCACTTTGAGTTTATGGTGATGCCATTTGGACTAACCAACGCACCCGCTACATTTCAGAGTTGTATGAACCAGGTATTCAGGAAGCAGTTGAGGAGGTTTGTCTTGATCTTCTTTGATGACATCTTGGTCTTCAGTAAGACCTGGGAGGAGCACTTACATCATTTGGAGGAGGTGTTAGCTATTCTGGAGAGAGAGTCATTGTATGCCAAGGAATCTAAATGCGAGTTTGGCATGACCGAGCTCCTTTACCTTGGGCATATCATTAGTGCAGATGGTGTTCGGGTTGATCCCGAAAAGATTAGAGCTATTGTAGATTGGCCTACTCCCACAAACCTTACACAGCTTAAGGGGTTCTTTGGTTTATGTGGTTTTTATAGGAGGTTTGTTAAGGGATTCTCACAGACTGCTGCACCCTTGACAGATCTTACCAGGAAAGGGGCCTTCGTGTGGACAGGGGCAGCACAGAGGTGTTTTGAGCATTTCAAGCAGGTAATGTCTTCATGTCCAGTTCTAGCTCTACCGGATTTCACGAAGCCTTTTGAGCTTCATTGTGATGCATCGGGTGATGGGATTGGAGCAGTATTGATGCAGGAGAAGCATCCCATTGCATTCGAGAGTAGGAAGCTCCGGGGAGTTGAGAAGAGTTATTCTATCTATGACTGAGAGATGTTGGCCATAATGCATGCATTGGCCAAATTCCGATCATATTTGGTAGGTGGGCGTTTTGTGATCAAGACTGATCACAACAGTATTAAATACTTCATGAGCCAGCGTGATCTTAACGACCGGCAACAGAAATGGGTTACTAAATTGCAGGCTTATGACTTTGACATAGAGTTTGTCAAAGGCAAGAAAAATGTGGTGGCTGATGCCTTATCTCGGAGACCTCACTTATGTGCTCTGGCAGAGATTTCAGGAGATTGGAGAGATCGGATTATAGCAGAGTATGTCGGAGATGCTTGGGCTTCTGGATTGATTTCAGGTACCATACAGGATGATCGCTATGAGGTGATAGATGGATTGATCAGAGTTCAGAACAGGGTTTATTTGATTCCGTCGTCACACTTGAGAGAGGCGATACTGAAGGCATTTCATGATGCACCCACAGCTGGGCATCCAGGGGTCTTCAAGACCTACAGGCAGATCCGAGAGCGGTTCTCATGGAGAGGGCTCAAGGATGATGTTCAGAGGTATGTCAGGGAGTGTGCAGTTTGTCAACAGAATAAGGGAGAGCACACATTTCCTGCAGGGTTATTACAGCCCTTGCCCATTCCTGATAGGAAATGGGAAAGTATTTCGATGGACTTCATCACTGGTTTACCACGAGTGCAGGGAAGGGATTGCATCTATGTGGTGGTGGACCGCTTGACGAAGTTCGCTCACTTCTTTGCTATTCCGTCCACTTACACAGCAGCACAGGTGGCAGATCTTTTCTTTAGAGAGATATTCAGGTTACATGGGCTGCCCAGATTCATTGTTAGTGACCGGGATAGTAAGTTTATGAGTGTTTTTTGGCAAGAGTTGTTTAGGATGTGTGGTACAGATCTTACACCTAGCACTAGTTATCATCCACAGACAGATGGGCAAACAGAGATTGTGAATAAATGGGTGGAGGGATATTTGAGGAACTATGTAACTGCACAAGAAAAGGCTTGGATCAGATGGTTGCATATGGGAGAGTATTGTTATAACACCACTTATCATATGTCCATCAGGATGACTCCTTTCATGGCACTCTATGGTTATGAAGCACCTAGCTTCATGGATTTAGTTTTGGGGGACAGCAGAGTGCCCAAAGCCAAAAACTTATTGCAGGATAGTCAGGACATCCTGAAAGTGCTCAAGGAGAATATACAACAGGCCCAGAATCAACAGAAATTGTACGCTGATCAGCACCGAATAGAGCGCAGTTTTGAGGTAGGGGATATGGTTTACTTGAGGCTACAACCATATAGACAGTCATCGCTCAAGAAGAGTGGAGCTGAAAAGTTGAAACCTAGATTTTATGGTCCCTACAGGGTAATACGCAAAGTGGGCGAAGTGGCTTATGAGCTTGAGCTTCCAGAGGGCAGTCGGGTGCACAATGTGTTTCACGTGTCTAGGCTTAAGAAAGCCATTGGTCAGAGTGTAGTGCCTTCTGCAGATTTACCCCCTTTGGATGAGGAGGGGAAGCTTGTGTTAGTACCCGAGGCTATTTTGGACACCAGAGAAAGGAAGCTTAGAAATAGGGTAGTGAAGGAGTATTTGGTCAGATGGAGAGACCTGCCGGAGGAGGATTCTACATGGGAGAGTGAGCAGGTTATTCAGCAGGCTGGACTGAGATTGCTTGAAGACAAGCAATTTCAAGGGGGGCGGACTGTAATGTCCCCACTTTAGCAGTTGACCAAGCGTGTGTGCGTTAGCCTTGTTCTACATGGTCCCGAGGGCTAACGAAGGGTTTAAGGGGATCCTGGAGTGTTTTGGCCTAGTCATTTCCAGTTTGGGCCAAAATGAAGTTGATTTACTCAGTTTCAGGCATACTTACTATTTTTAGTAAGTCAACAGGACACAGTGGAGGCCAGTTTTGGTGATTGGATTTGATACTCTTCGGTGAGAGCTTTCCGACGAGCTATCACTTGCATTATTCGGAGTCCGATTGCTAATACATTTTAATGCCTGAAGTTTTATTAAAGTAACATTTAATTTAATTGTAAAGTATTAAAGTGTTACTTTAATATTTATTTTATAGGGATGTGTACCCAAGGGAGACATAAGGGGATATTTTAATATATGTTTTATATTGCTCATCTTTTATCCCACATTGCCCATGAGAGTTGAACCGACCCTTGGAAATAGAATAAAAGGAAGCGTTTGTGGCTTCATTAGGGGAAGTTGAATAGGAGAAGAAATTGGTGTGAGTTGCAGATCCGTTCTTGGCATTTGAGGGCATTTATCCTCTCTTGTGACATTCTAGACGTCATTCCCTTGGGGTTTGGCCTTTGGAATCCATTGTTATCAGTTTCATTATCAGGCAGTTTAGTTGCATTTCCAGCTACAGGCAGATTTGGTATTTTACTCATATCTTCTTCACTACTTGTCCAATGCTTATGCCGCTTTGAGGGAATGATTTTATGAAGGTAGTGGAATGATTGAAGGACAAAGTACTGTAGCGGCACTGTTCATGCGGCACTATTCACGTGGCACTATTCATGCGGCACTATTCACGCGACACTATTCACGTGGTACTATTCACGTCACTGTAGCAACAAGTTCGAAAGCATGGGCTGGAGTATTATTTCATTAATGCTGGAGTAATTAGTGAGTTGATAAATCTGCCATGTATTTGGTTTTATTAATTCTGAAAATAACATTTTATCAGCAGCAGTTCATTATCCACTTTGCATATTATTGTAGTTTATTTCTTGTTTATGTTGTATGATTCCTATTCCATGCACAAAACACAACAAACAAATAAATGTTTGATTTCCAGTGTTATAAGGGGTTTAAAACATTAAATGGAGAAATAAGAAGTTGCATGCAAACTGTTTGACATAATTCCTTTCAGCAGTGGGTTTAGTTTAGTGGGGCATTCAGGGGTGTCCATTACATCTTCTATGGTTTGAGATAAACCCTAGCCTCGAACCGGTTTCATTGGTTGCATCTCCAAATTGAACTCTTGGAGGATAGCCATCCACTTTCCCCTATGTTCTCCAAGTTCACTCTATAGCAGCATGGATTTAGCAGCTTTGTCAGGCACGATCGCGTATACTTTGCTTCGTAGGATGTAGTGCTTGAACTTCTTAACTTCTCTCACCAGAGTGAAAGCTTGTTTTTATAATGCAGAATACCAAATTTCTGCATTCTTGAAGGGGGAACTCATGAATGCTACTGGTTTTTTATTCCATACTTTGGGTCAATACCGCAACATTGGAATGCTGAGAGGCAAATGAATACATGTGGAAGGGTAGAGTGTAATCCGGGCTAGCGAGCACTAGAACCTCTAATATGGAGCTTTTGATTTGATTGAAGGCATATTTAGCCTCTTGACTCCATTCTATTTTAGCATCCTTCATCATTTCTTTCAAATGTTTCACAATCTCCGCGAAATCGGTGATGAATATTTAGACAAAGTTGATCTTCCCGAAGAAAATCTCATTTCTTCCGTACTTTCAAACATCTACAACTTAATCAGTGCCTCAACTCTCTCAGCGTCAACTGATATTCCTTCTTCCGATATAATGTGACCGAGGAGATTTCCTTTGGTGACCCAAAATATGCACTTCATGGGGTTAAGGGAGATACCAAATTTCTGGCATCTCTTGAGGACTTTCGCCAGATAAATGTGGCACTCCTGTCTCTCTGAGGAAAACACTGTGTAAAGAGCCTTGCTGGCTCAATATCTTGCAAACTGAAATTCTTGAGGAAATTTGGAATTTCTTTGTTCTTTTTTTGAATTTTTGGAATATATGAATTTATTTTGAATATTTTCACCACTTAATGAAATTGCAACATAAATTAACAATCTATCAAATTGCTTATATAAATTAGAAATTGGACAATCTTTACTAACCGAATTCCTATTACAAACAATGTAAACTATTCTGTGCACCTTTATCTTAATACGGCTGCAGAGGTATGAACCGCAGCAGTTGAAAATTCGTGCCAACTTGCACACAACTTGTACCCCTGTTATTGACGTCTGCAAGCAATCCGCACACCCAAGTCTTCAAAAACGGTGCCAAGTAGCACTGACCGATATTTCTTAAACACTTCCAGCTAGCCGCAACCAAGCTAACACAACAGATAATGTACGGCCCAAGAAGAATTCCGTATGGTCTTGACTGAATTTCGTACGGCTAATTTCAATTACGCCTTGCAATCTCTCGAAACAGATCAGTCATATGACACTATTCACTTGCATTACATCCAATTCAAAGTGCATCTACCTTGAGAAATAACTGTTTCTTCAAGGAGCTCGTCCCAAACCCTCATCCTTCCATTCGAACTTCTTCTTCTCAAAACAACAATATAATCAAAGGCAATAGAATAAATGAAAATTGAAATCCATTAGGCTTTTATTGAATCCCAATAAAGAGACTTCTCCATCATGACAGTCCCAACCGGTGCTGAGAGGGGAGGGGTGAATCAGCACCTCTTTGAACTTTTCCTTTTAATCCGGTGAAGTAAACTTACAGCAGACAAGCAAGCAAATTTAAGCAAATAATAACAGTAAGCAAACAATCACATAGTGACACTAGATTTATCACGTGGAAACCCAGTTAGGGTGAAAACCACGGTGTGAGGAGACCTCACAAATTTTGTACTCTTCTGGAGTACGCCCTGTTAAGAGTCTTCCTGGTTAAAGGATAAAAATGCACTTGTTAGATGCGACTTGGTCAAGGGATTTATTACAATAAGGCCGGTTAGTGTCTGCCTTGTTAGAGGACTTTGAGCACTTTACAAGATGCCACCCGGTTAAGGGATTTGATACAAGGGACCTGTTAGAGTCCACCCAAAATACTGGGATTTAACTATTGTAGTTGCTAGAAAACAATAGAGATTGACCTTTTACAATTGGCTTTGCATAGCCTGATAAGATCTCTGTTTGTGCTCAGCTAAGAATCGTCACCGGTCGCAACAGGTGAGTTCTCCACTACTGTTGTGCTTCTCTGCACACACTTCTTTCTCTACTTCTCTTTCTGATTTACCCTAGTTTCTTTTAAGCTTTTCAGGTTCACTCTTTTCTCTGGCAGAATGAAGGCAACTTCTATTCACCATAGACAGAAGAATATATAGGGTTCAAACCCTAATTGTGCTCATTAAGCATGACCTAATTTCAAATCCTTATCGGATTCGTTGCTTAGTGAAGTGCCAGTTACCTAAGGAAACATCTGATGCATCCCCTTGCTTTATCTGTCCACTAAAGAAAACAGTAGTTGCGGGTCAAACAACTTTCCTTCATAGGAGATAACACTTTGATTTAAAGCCACTGACTCCGGCTTTAGATCCTTCAGTCGCGCCTCAAAAAGCCATTGATTCTGGCTTTAAATCCTTCAACTGCGCCTCAGACCGATCACCAAGATAACTCAAAGTCACCCAGATTTACTGCGATAAATCCCAGTTAAAAGAGTTGGTTGGTACAGATAGTTGACTATGACTTCCTCGGTTCGTAATCGGAGTCATTAATATACCGGTTACGGTTGAGTTCAGTTCTTCGTGATGTGAATTGGTAAGAGTTCTTGTTCCTGTCCCTTGCTTGGTTTACTGGTTGCACCGTCCTCGATTTGCTGTCCCTTGCTTAGCTTACCGGATGCACCGTCCTTGGTTATAATTGTTGACATCGGTTAGCTTATTGCTATATTTGTACTTGTCTACACTGGTTGTAGCATGGTTCTTAGCTGACGTTGGACTCCTCTTTTCCTTTGCTGTGTACATAGCCCGGAGGCTAAGGCTTTGTATAGTGATCCTTCTTTCATATAGATCTCCTTGGTTCTAGAGGTGACAAGTCTCTATACACTCTTTGCCAATCAATGACAACACTAGTACCGGTAGCAGGCTTACCGGTTATCATTGCTTAATGCCAACAATCTCCCCCTTTGGCATTGATGGCAAAAATGATGGGCAATCACCTTACTATGCTTGTATCTCTTTACCGTCTTTCGGTTATTGCCACACTTCACTTTCCCCCTTTTTGACAGTGATGCCAAAGGCTAGTCAGAGAGACTACCTTTGTCTAATTTGCTCCCCCTATGAGCAGCATTCCTTTTTCATCAGTTCAGAAAAGATGAGGTTTAACCCTCTGTTGAGGCATAATGAACTAATGACCACCCTTAAAGGTTTACTGAAGATGATGAAGGGGTATCACCCCTAGTTTACCTCTGAGATACTCAAAAGTACTCTTTGGTAATGACTTTGTGAAGATATCAGCAATTTGTTCCTTGGTGGGAACATACTCCAGTCTCACCTCCTTGTCTTATAGTAGCTCTCTCAAGTAATGATACTTGATAGCAATGTGTTTTGTCTTGGAGTGCATAACAGGGTTCTTGGATATGTTAATTGCACTAGTGCTATCACAATAGATAGCTATCGGTTAAGGTATTTGTTCTTTAATTCCTTCCAGCAGTTGTTTTATCCAGATTACCTATGTGCAATTGATTGCTGTAGCAACATATTCGGCCTCTGCAGTAGATTGGGATATACAATTTTGTTTCTTGCTAGTCCAAGAAATAATTCTTCCACCGAGAAAGAATGCACCACCACTTGTGCTCTTTCTGTCATCAATGTTTCCAGCCCAATCTACATCGGTGTATACTTTTACTTCGAATCCTCCCTTGTGAGGAAACCATAATCCATAATCCTCAGTTCCCCTTAGATATCTAAATATTCTCTTTATTGCTATTAGATGTCTCTTTGGGATTTGCAGAGAATCTTGCCACTATGCCAACTGCATGTGCAATGTCCGGTCTACTGTGAACAGCATACTGCAGTTTACCTATCATGGAACGATACATTGTTTCATTCACTTCTTTAGCATCATCCTCCTTTGACAACTTGAGGTTAGTTATCATTGAGGTCCCAACCGGTTTAGAATCATCAAGTCCAAAGGTCTTAAGAATTTCTTTGATATATTTGGACTGAGAGATGAAAATTCCTTCTTTCAGCTGATGGACCTGTAGTCCAATGAAGAATTTTATTGCGGCTATCATAGACATCTCAAATTCTTTCATCTCTTCAGCGAAGGGTTCGCTCATCCTGTCATCTCCTGCAAAGATGATATCATCCACAAAGATCTCAGCAATTAGATTTTCATCTTTTCCGGTCTTGAGATACATATTGTTGTTGTCCCCGGTTCTTGTGAATCCTATGGTCAGAAGGTATGAATGCAACCTCTCATACCAAGCCCTTGGAGCTTGCTTAAGCCCATAAAGAGCTTTCTTCAATTTATAGACCATTCCATCCTTATGTGCAGATGTGAAGCCTTCCGATTGTTCAATGTAGACTTCTTCCTCCAGTATTCCATTTAGGAATGTAGACTTAACATCCATCTGGTATACTTTGAATCCTTTGTGAGCAGCATAGGCAAGTAGAATTCTCACTCCTTCCAGTCTTGCTACTGGTGCAAAGGTTTCTCCATAGTCCAGTCTAGCTTCCTGGGCGTATCCTTTGCAGACCAATCTTGCCTTATTTCTTATGACTTTTCCATCCTCATTCAACTTGTTCCTGTAGACCCACTTGGTTCCTATGATATTTTTGTCCTTAGGTCTTGGCACAAGTTCCCATGTGTCGTTCTTTTCAATCTGCTCAATTTCTTCCTCCATGGCCTTGATCCAATTGTCATCTTCTAGAGCTTCCCTGGTGGATTTGGGCTCTACACAGGAAAGTAAGCAAATATTCTCTCTAGCCTTTTTTCTGGTTAAGATATTTGCATGTTTGTCACCAATTATATTGTTAGTGGAATGAAATGTGACATACCTTGGAAGAACCGGTCTCTGTTCCCAGTCTGGTTCTTTCAGTTGAGCATTATCTTCATCATGGTTCAGGCCATCAACTTGTTCACCATCTTGCGTTAGCCTGTTGGGTTCAGGTACAATCTCCCGATCTAGATGTCTGTCCATGTGTATTTCTCCTTCATCTTCAGTCATTCCTTCGTTAAACTCAAAGGCATTTCCTTCATTTAGGCCTTCAACACTGTCATGATCATCATGACCGGTCTTCTTGTCTGGTTCTGAAGATTCATCAACTTTTACATTGACACTTTCAATTATCTTGCCCATTCTTTTGTTCAGACACCGATAGGCCTTTCTTTTGGTAGAGTAACCCAAAATGTTCCTTCATCACTCTTAGGATCAAGCTTCCCAGAGTACATATCTCTTTTAATGTAACATTTACTACCAAAGATCTTGAAGTAGCTTACACTAGGAGTATGCTTAAACCATAGTTCATAAGGAGTCTTACCGGTTCCCTTTTTGACTTGAATCTGGTTGAGTGTGTAGACAACAGTACTGACAGCTTCTCTCCAAAAGTGATGAGGTACATCCTTTTGAATTAGCAAGGTTCTGGCGCAATCAATCAACATCCTTTTTCTTCTTTCTGCTACTCCATTTTGCTGAGGAGTCCTTGGTGCAGATAGCTGTCTTTTTATTATGTACTCCTCACAGTAGTGAGTGAACTCTTGAGAGTTATATTCACCTCCTTTGTCTGATCTCAGACACTTCAAACTTTTACCGGTTTCTTTTTCCACTCTAGCTGTGTAGATTTTGAACATGTGGAAAGCTTCTGATTTCTCCTTTAGAAAGAGTGTCCACATCATTCTGGAGAAGTCGTCTACAAAGAGCATAAAGTATCGGTCTCCATGGTAGCTCTTTGTTCTCATAGGTCCACATAGGTTAGTGTGTACCAAGTCTAGAACATTCTTAGCAGAGAAGGACTTGCTGTTGAAAGATGTTCTGGTCAGCTTTCCTAACTGACAATCTTTGCAAATACCGTTGATGGGCTTGGCAATCTCAGGAAGTCCTCTTACCGTTTTCTTTTTTGTCAAAGTTTATGTGGTAGAGCCTCTTGTGCCATAACCACCAATTGTCTTCTTTGGTCATACGAAAAATTTTGCTTGATTCTCCTTTGATCGAAGCTATGAGACAAGCTCCTTCCATTGAGTCTAGGTAGAAGAGGTTATCTTTTCTCTGTCTACCAGTTGCAACATGAGTTCTGGATTGGTTCTTTACTATACAGGAACTTTGTCCGAATTCCAGCAGGAATCCTTTGTTATTCAGTTGTGCAACACTCATCAAGTTGTACTTGAGTCCTTCCACCCAGTACACATCTTCACAGACAACATTGTTGCAGAGAGCAATAGAACCTTTACCTTTGATGGCACAGGGGGCATTGTTTCCAAAGGTAACTGATCCACTATCATTGAGCTCCAAGTTGATGAACTTGTCCTTGTCATCGGTCATGTGGTGAGTACATCCACTATCAATGATCTAGTCATCATACTGATGAGACCTAGATATGAGTGCAACTTCATTTATAGCTGGATTCTCCTCCTTTATTGCAACAAATGCAATTTTTGGATCCTCTGAGTCTTCAGACTCATTGTCGGTAACTCCTTCCTCTGCAAGATAGCATTCCTTCTTTGCTTTGCTCTTGAACCGGTCCCTTTTATCTTTAGATTCATTATTAGGACACCTTGCAGCAATATGTCCTATCTTGTTGCAGGAGAAGCATTTCAAGGGGAGTTTCCCTTTGTACTTCCCTTTTCCTCGGGGGAATCTCCTACCAATGAGTGCTTCGAACTCATCTTGCTCCATCTCCTCTTAGAGTAGATTCTCAACAAGGTTGCCAATTTTTCCGGTAGAGCAATTACCGGTTTCTCTTTTATTTTTGGTGGAAGAGACGTTGACAGAAGACTTAATCACTGCTTCCTAAACAGATAAGCTATTATCAAAATTACTTAATTCGAAGGCAGCCAACTTAACAATTAGGGAGTCTAGGGTGACTTGATCTTTGGTCACCAATCTGAGCTCTTAAATGACAGAGATCTTGATGGCATACTGAGGTCTGAGAGTTCTCAGTATTTTGCTAACCACCTCCTCTTCACTAAGCTTTCCTCCAGCGCTTCTAATGGAGTTGATCACCTCTTTGATCCGGTTGTGATATTGCTCGATATCTTCTCCTTCGTTCATCCTCATGTCATCATATTTTCCTTTGAGGCTTTCTACCTTGGCTCTTTGAACATTTGGATCCCCTCCATAGACCGTTTGCAACTTGCCCCACATCTTGAAGGCAGAATCAAGATGTTCTATCTCGGCATACACGTGATCGGGTAGTGTGCTGGCTATCATGTCCTGAGCAGCCGTGTGCTCGGCTTTGATCTTCTGTTGATTGGGTGTTAGCGTGCCAGTGGGTTCAGTGTAGTCAGTTGTGACATGGTTCCAATATTGATCGTCGTTGGTCTTCATGTACAGCTTCATCCTGTTGCACCAAAGAGTAAAGTTTTCTTTTGAAAACTTTGGTCCTTCCTTTCTCATCATCTTGACTTTTTCTTTGTGCGGTCAAACAACAAAGAAAACAGACTTGGAGCTCTGATACCAATTGACAGTCCCAACCGGTGCTGAGAGGGGAGAGGTGAATCAACACCTCTTTGAACTTTTCCTTTTAATCCAGTGAAGTAAACTTACAGCAGACAAGCAAGCAGATTTAAGCAAATAATAATAGTAAGCAAACAATCACATAGTGACACCAGATTTATCACGTGGAAACCCAGTTAGGGTGAAAACCACGATGTGAAGAGACCTCACAAATTTTGTACTCTTCTGGAGTACGCCCTGTTAAGAGCCTTCCTGGTTAAAGAATAAAAACGCACTTGTTAGATGCGACCCGGTCAAGGGATTTATTACAATAAGGCCGGTTAGTGCCTGCCTTGTTAGAGGACTTTGAGCACTTTACAAGATGCCACCCGGTTAAGGGATTTGATACAAGGGATCTGTTAGAGTCCACCCAAAATACTGGGATTTAACTATTGTAGTTGCTAGAAAACAATAGAGATTGACCTTTTACAATTGGCTTTGCATAGCTTGATAAGATCTTTGTTTGTGCTCAGCTAAGAATCGTCACCCGTCGCAACAGGTGAGTTCTCCACTACTGTTGTGCTTCTCTGCACACACTTCTTTCTTTACTTCTCTTTCTGATTTACCCTAGTTTCTTTTAAGCTTTTCAGGTTCACTCTTTTCTCTGGCAGAATGAAGGCAGCTTCTATTTGCCATAGGCAGAAGAATATATAGGGTTCAAATCCTAATTGTGTTCATTAAGCATGACCTAATTTCAGATCCTTATTGGATTCATCACTTAGTGAAGTGCCAGTTATCTGAGGAAACATCCAATGCATCCCCTTGCTTTATCTGTCCACTGAAGAAAACAGTAGTTGCATGTCAGACAACTTTCCTTCATAGGAGATAACAGTTTAATTTAAAGCCACTAACTCTGGCTTTAGATCCTTCAGTTGTGCCTCAAAAAGCCATTGATTCCGGCTTTAAATCCTTCAATTGTGCCTCAGACCAATCACCAAGATAACTCAAAGTCACCCGGATTTACTGCAATAAATCCCGATTAAAAGAGTTGGTTGGAACAGATAGTTGACTATGACTTCCTCGGTTCGTGACCAGAGTCATTAATATACCAATTACGGTTGAGTTCAGTTCTTCATGATGTGAACCGGTAAGAGTTCTTGTTCCTATCCCTTGCTTGGTTTACTGGTTGCACCATCCTTGGTTTGTAGTCCCTTGCTTAGCTTACCGGTTGCACCATCCTTGGTTATAATTGTTGACACCGGTTAGCTTATTGCTATATCTGTACGTGTCTACACTGGTTGTAGCATGGTTCTCAGTTGATGCTGGACTCCTCTTTTCCTTTGTTGTCTACATAGCCCGGTGGCTAAGGCTTTGTATAGTGATCCTTCTTTCATATAGATCTCCTTGGTTCTAGAGGTGACAAGTCTCTATACACTCTTTGCCAATCAATGACAACATTAGTACCAGTAGCAGGCTTACCGGTTATCATCGCTTAATGCCAACACATCACACTTACTTGAAGCTTCAAGGATACACCTTTCACTAAAGTGTCTTCAAGCACACACTTTCAAATTAAAACATCTTTAAAGCATAACGTTTTTATTAAGCCAAGCTTAATTCAATAATATTATGAGCAAGGTGATGAACTCAATCGAACACTGAAGACAACATCCAGAACCCAACTATCTTACCAAAAATAGAAACTGGACCCAACTGACTTACTATAAATACTAAGTTTATCACAAAGATCCCCTAAACTCACTGTCAGCTCACAGGGATTGCATTGATGAACTGACAACAACAAATACAGACACCTGCTAAATTGGGGACATCACAATCCTCCCTCCCCAAGATTGCTTGTCCTCAAGCAATCGCAACCCAGAGTGCTGTAAAATATCCTTTGAGTCCCAAGTAGTATCCTCAACTAGTAAACCATGCCACTTAACCAAAAATTCTCTGATAACTCATCTGCGTAAATGTCTCTCTCTAGTATCCAAAATGGCCTCAGGAGTCAACTCCAACTTCCCCTCATCATCCAACGGAGGTAAAACAAAAGAAGGGATAACATGTCTACCCAACGCCTTCTTAAGACGAGATACATGAAATACATTGTGCAGCTTACTATCATCAGGAAAATCTAGCTCATATGCAACCTCGCCAACCCGTCTAACCACACAAAAGGGACCATAATATTGAGGTTTGAGCTTTTCAACCCCACTCCTCCGTATAGATGACTGCATTTAAGGCTGCAACATTAGATACACCATATCCCCACCCTCAAAAGAACGAGCCACCCTCCTCTGATCAGCATATTGCTTCTGCTGATTCTAAGCTCTGTGTATATTATCACACAAAGTACCCATAACATCCTAGCTGTCCTATAACAAATCACCTGCACTGGGAACTCTACTATCACTGAACATCAAATAAAAAACACTGGGTGGCTCATAACTATACAAAGCTTGAAAAGGTGTCATGCGAATGGACATCTGATGAGTGGAATTATAGCAGTACTCACATAAATAAACCCACTTCACCCATGCCTTCTGCTGAGCAGAAACATAGTTCCGAAGATAGCCTTCCACCCATTTATTAACAATCTCCATCTGACTATCAGTCTGCAGGTGATAGCTAGTACTGGGAGTCAACTCCGTGGCACATAACCTAAACAACTTCTACCAAAAGTGACTCATAAAACGACTATCTCGATCACTCACAATAAGGTAAACCATCCAACCTGAAAATCTCCCTAAAAAATAACTCTGCCACCTGAACTGCTGAAAAAGTAGTAGTGATCGGAGAGAAATGAGCAAATTTTGTGAGCCAATCCACTACCACATAAATACAATCTCTACCTTGGGCCTTGGGCAGACCCACAATGAAGTCCATAGAAATACATTCCCACTTTCGTTCAGGAATGGGAAGTGGCTGCAATAAACCCGCGGGATATGTATGCTCCTGCTTGTTCTGTTGACAAATAGAACACTCTGTGACAAATCTCTACACATCATGCTTGAGCCCCTTCCATGTAAAACGCTCACGCACCTATCTGTAGGTTTTAAAGAAACCTGGGTGACCTGCTAAAGGAGAATCATGAAAGGCTCTCAACACCAACTGTATAACACTCGATCCCGGAACCAAAAAAACTCTCTCCTTGTAAATGATCAACTCATTCACAAGAGTATACCCGCTGTCCTGGATGGTCCCATCAATAAAATCAGCGAGCCACTGATTCCTAGCATAATCAGCAATAATCAAATGTCTCCAATCCTCAGTAATCTCTGTCATAGCACACAAATGCGGTCTCTGAGAGAGAGCATCAACAACTATGTTTTGCATCCCTTTGATATATGAAATATCAAAATCATAAGGCTGAAGTTTGCTGACCCATTTTTGTTGCCTCTCGTTCAAGTCACACTGACCTAGGAAATACTTCAGACTATCATGATCGGTTTTAATACAAAATTTTCTGCCCACCAGATATTGTCTAAACTTAGCCAAAGCATGCATAATGGCTAACATTTCCTTGTCATAAAAACTAAAAGCTCTTTCAGGACCTTTGAGCTTTCTACTCTCAAAAACAATGGGATGACGATCCTGCGAAAGTACTGCACCAATGCCCTCACCTGATGCATCACAATGCAAATCAAAAGGTCTGGAGAAATTTGGCATTGCTAAGACCAGACATGATGTCATAATCAACTTGAACTTCTCAAAACACTCCTGTGCCTGAGGAGTCCACTGAAAAGCACCCTTACAAGTTAGATCAGTAAAGGGAGCCGCATGTCGAGAAAACCTAGCAACAAATCTGCGGTAAAAAGAACACAAACCAATAAACCCTCTGAGTTGAGTCAAACTCTCTGCAGCTGGCCAATCAAGAATAGCACGAACCTTATCAGGGTCCATACGAACTCCCTCTGCACTAATAATGTGCCCGAAATACAATAACTCAGACATGCCTAAAGTACACTTGGACTCCTTGCAATACAAGGAAGCCCCATCCAAAATACCCAGCATAGTATCCAAATGAATCAGGTGATCCTCCCAAGTCCTGCTATAAACCAAAATATCATCAAAGAAAACCAACACAAACTTCCTCAACTGACTGTGGAAGACCCTATTCATGGTAGGCTAGAAAGTCACCGGAGCGTTAGTCAACCCAAAAGCCATGACTAAGAACTCAAAATGTCGACAATGGCATCTGAAAGTTGTCTTCTCTATATCCTCCTCCTGAACCCGAATCTGATGATATCCGGATCTCAAATCTATCTTAGAGAATAATGCTGCCGCATGCAACTCATGAATCAGCTCATCAATACATGGAATAGGATACCTGTTCTTAATTGTTTTACAATTCAACCTCCTGTAATCAATACACATCCTCAGTGTACCATCCTTTTTCTTCACTAACACAACTGATGAAGCAAAAGGGAACTTACCCGGCCTGATGTGACCCATAGAAAGAAGCTCCTGAATAGTCTTCTCTATCTCATCTTTCAGTCACTTGGGGTGCCAGTAAGGGGTGATCATAATGGGCTTAGTGCCCTCTTCCAACTCAATGATGTGCTCTATGCCCCTGTCAGGTGGCCTACCATGTGGTAAATCACTAAACACTTTAGAGTGTTTAGTCCTAAGTTCTTGTATATCATGATGGTAAGCTGGTTTTCCTGCCTCCTCAAGTGTGGGTAACAATCTCCACTCTGTTGCCCGTTCAACTGCATCATGAGCAATAAGGCGCTGCATACATTTAAGTGTAATCGTCTTCAAATTCTCTTCTTTGATGGCTTTGAGGATATGTTTCTTCCCATCCACCTCAAATCTCATCTTCATGTCCTTAAGGCTGAGATAAAAAAGCGTCAATAGAATGCAACCAGCTCATGCCTAATACCAATTTTGTCCCACCCATATCAACTACATAAAAATCAGATTTGAAATCATAATTGTTTAACCTGAGGGGCAGATTTGGAATCATCTTGTCACACTTAAGAGTGTAACCATTAGCCACCTTAACACCAATTCCTTCAAACTCTTCAATCTGTAAACCTCTCCTAGATACTAACTGTGAATCAATAAAATTATGCGTAACTCCTGTATCCAACAAAGCAATAACTCGCTGCCCTGCTAAAAGCCCATGTAATTTGAAAGATCCCTCCTTCTGCATGCTAGAAAGATAAACCACCTTAAGTTTAGGATCATCGCCAATTTTCTTTTCTATAGGCACCTCTTCGTAATTCCCTTCTTCATTATCAATTTGCTGTCCCGAAAAATCAGAAATATACTCATCTTCATAAAACCATTCCATAAGCCTATTTCTTCCTTTAGGCCTCAAGGGACATTCATGCTTTTCATCATAGGGGCCCCTGCAATAAAAATAGTCTTTTCCTTCTCAAATCATTAAGAGTTTCTTGATCCAGAGGTCCCATCATAGGTCTTTTTGAATCTGGTCCATCTTCTTTTCTTGGAGCAGCACTATTGTCTAGTGAAGAACCTGTTGGTTTTGAAGGGAACCGAATGCGTGGTGCTGAAAACTCCAAGTCCCTTACCTTTTTCATGGCTGTCTGCAAAGAATGAGGGTCAAAAGACTTAACCCAACCCCTAAGAGGCTCAACTAGTCCCTATATAAACAGCATGACACTTCTCCTTCAAAAATATCATAAACCATGACACAAACCTTCTTAAACTTGTTAATGAAAGCCTCCAAACTACCAGACTACTTGAGTTGAGTCAACTCACAAAAATATGACTCGGGGTCCTTCTTGTCTAATCTCTCTACCAAACTATCCACAAACTCCTGATAAGTCCCTATCTGATCATGATGTAAAGACACAAGACAATGATACCACCAATCATGAGCAATACCATCCAGGTGTAATACAACAAACTGAATAGCGTCCTCTTCAGACATAGGATGTAATGACAGATACGTATCCAACTTGTGAATCCAAGCCCTGGCTGTCATCTTTCCACTTCCATCAAAATGAGTCAGTGAGTTTGTTGGTTGCCTATTTAAGTTCATTTTGTCTGGGTCTCTGTCTCATATCTGGACCAAGCCTACCTCTAGAATGCTCCCTTTTCTGTGTCAGAAATCTATCAAAGTTCAGATTTCTCTTGATGGCTTCAAGCAAGGCATCCCATTCAGCAAAGTGAGCTACCATGTCATCAACAAAAGGGCTTGGCTTAGGGTCAATGCTAACTGTGTCCACCTCAGGTCTCAAAAAGGTAGGGCATAAAGGCCTGTCACATGTGCCTGTAGGGCTAGTTCTGAACTCTTGTCTATCCACAATCCTAGATCTGTGTGAACTAATTGATGCACTTCTAGTGCCCCTATCCCTGCCATGACCTCTAGGTAGATTCATGCGCTGCAAAGTGTCAAATAATTGTTGCAACACATTTGCAACATGATGTTGTCCATCTGCAATATTTCTGAAGGCATCTTTGGCCTCCCTGTCAATATCATTCCTGATATTATCTCTATTCCTATTATCTATGTAATCATCTTACAGACCTTGTTCACTACCCTCTGGAGGTGGCGAAGCTCTAACCCCGCGGGAATAATGTATGCCTAGTATAAATCTGTCTGCCATAGCTGGGCCCAAAACTTCAGGCTAGCAGGATTTGTGCTCTAATACCACTATAAAGAGCCTTGTTGGCTCAATATCTTGCAAATTGAAATTCTTGAGGAAATTTGGAATTTCTTTGTTTTTTTTTAATATTTTCACCACTTAATGAAATTGCAAAAGAAATTAACAATCTATCAAATTGCCTATATAAATCAGAAATTGGAAATCTTTACTAATCGAATTCCTATTACAAACAATGTAAACTATTGTGTGCACCTTTATCTTAATACGGTTGCAGAGGTATGAATCGCAACTGTTGAAAATTCGTGCCAGCTTGCACACAACCTATACCCCTGTTATTGACGTCTGCAAGCAATCCGCACACCCAAGTCTTCAAAAACAGTGCCAAGTAGCAGTGACCGATATTTCTTAAACACTTCCAACTAGCCGCAACCAAAAAACACAACAGATAATGTACGGCCCAAGCAGAATTCCGTATGGCTTATTTCAATTACGCCTTGCAATCTCTTGAAACAGATCAGTCATACAACACTATTCACTAGCATTACATCCAATTCAAAGTGCATCTACCTTGAGAAATAACCGTTTCTTCAAGGAGCTCGTCCCAAACCCTCATCTTTCCATTCAAACTTCTTCTCAAAACAACAATATAATCAAAGGCAATAGAATAAATCAAAATCAAAATCCATAAGGCTTTTAATGAATCCCAATAAAGAGCCTTCTCCATCACACTTACTTGAAGCTTCAAGGATACACCTTTCACTAAAGTGTCTTCAAGCACACACTTTCAAATTAGAACATCTTTAAAGCATACATTTTAATTAAGCCAAGCTTAATTCAATAATATTATGAGCAAGGTGATGAACTCAATCGAACACTGAAGACAACATCCAGAACCCAACTGCCTTACGAGAAATAGAAACTGGGCCCAACTGACTTACTATAAATAGTAAGTTTATCATAGAGATCCCCTAAACTCACCGTCAACTCACAGGGATCGCATTGATGAACTGACAACAACAAATACAGACACCTGCTAAATTGGGGACATCATAGACTGTAAGATCATCCATGTAGATGATTATGCATTTGTTCACTAGTTCCTTAAAGGTTGTGTCCATCGTTCTTTAGAAGGTTGCCTCGACGTTTATTAGGCTGAAGGGCATTCTTTTGTACGCAAATTGTCCCCCATTTGGTGGTGGAGGTTGTTTTTCATCTAGTCTTCATATTTTACCATAACTTGGTTGTATCCAAAGTCACCATCTAAAAACAACATCATCTGGGAGCTATTACGATTTGCAACACCTCATCTAGTGAGGGTAGGGGGTGGTCCTTTTCGGATGCTTTGTTCAAGTTCTAAAAATCTACGCATAAGCAGATTTCACCTCTTCTGAACATTCTTAGTTTTTTCCTTTGAAGAATTTGATTCCACCTTCTTGGCCTTTTGTATTGCTTCATCTAGCATTTGAGGCTCTAGAGGATTTACTATAGTTTTGATGGAGTCTTTAAGCCCCTCAATAAACATATAAGTGAGTCTCCTTTGGGATAGATCTGAAACCATAACAGATAGACTTTGGAATTGATTGGCAAATTCTTCTATGGTCCCCGTTTGTTTAAGACGGGTTAACTCTTGGAAGTACCATTCAAGATCTCTTTGGTCGAACCTACTAATGAGTCTTTGAGTCAATTCACTACAGGTAGTGATATTTTTATGGCCTAGAGTAGTGAGACCATGGTGCCACCAATTGTGGGCTGACCCAGTTAAGTGGAGTATGGCGAACTTAATGGCATTTTCTTCAGTCATGGGGCTGAGGGATAAGTATATATCAAGTTTTTGGACCCATGACTGAGCGGTTTCCTTCCCTGATCCCTCAAAACATGGTAGGGACAACTTACTTATCCTTGATTTAAGGTCCTTGTCGGCATGACTCTTCCTTCTATTTCTGTTTGCCATGGTCTTAGTCTCATAATATTCTTTA
The DNA here is from genome assembly GCA_027943335.1 of Chamaecyparis obtusa. NCBI lineage: Eukaryota > Viridiplantae > Streptophyta > Pinopsida > Cupressales > Cupressaceae > Chamaecyparis > Chamaecyparis obtusa. Next base: position 514,185 of record BSBK01001624.1, on the reverse strand, counting down.
AAGGGAATAAGTCGCTGGATTGCTGGTTCTAATCTTGCATATATTTGGGCCAGTTCTTCCACGCTATTTGTAGTTGGTTCCTCCACTTCTAGAATGGGTTCTTCTCTTGGAAGGAAAGGCGGAATGGTAGGCCTGAGAGCGGAGCTTTGAGTTGAATGTTCATTTTCAGAATGATTGGAATGAGTATCTCTTCCTGCATTAGGGATGTTTCTTTCATTATAATGACTATTATTCATATTTTAAATGGCTTGGAGAATTAATTGGTTAGTTCTCTCGAATCTCTCATTGGTTTGTTCCATGAAGCTTTTTAATTCACTTGTCAACTGCTCTGCCATAGCTTTTGTGCCTTTCTTTCGTTTATATGTTTGCATGAACTATCCCTCACAGGATGGCAGGATTATGCTCTGATACCGCTGTAATGTCCCCAGTTGTAATAATTCCAATTTGGGACTAATTTCTAATAATTTACACTACAATAGACTTCATTTTCTTAAACCTGTATTCTAAATGACATTGAATAGAGACCATATGCTATTTGTGAATATTTTCTACCTTATTATTAACTCAAATGTAACCAATACCGAAGATCGTCATGGATTTGTAATCCTTATATCTAAAAACTTATATACTGTGATCAATCTTAAGATCTGAGAAAAATCTCATTCAATTGATTCTAGATATCTTTTCATATGTAAGAGTCATAGATATAGCATATCAATATAAGTATCGTGATCAAGAATATATATGAGCTGTTGTAGAGTCTTCCACGTCTTGTTTGACTGTTAAGTATTTGAACACTTGGGTGGATTAAATAATGCTATGTCCACTTACACATACCCTTGTTTTCCATCAATGACTACACTAATGATTGTAGTGGTTTTGATGGGATCGCTCCTACTGTTGCGTTATGTCTATATTTCGAAAGGACTTGACAACTTTAGGGAACTTAGTAAATCCCTTCCGCAATATAATGTCGCCTATTGATTATTAAATTGCCTCACGCAAAGACCAAAATATTCAGGAGTATTAAGATCTACAGCAACGATAGATAATGGCTCTCTTACGAAGAAGTCTTTAATTGATGAATTTCTGGGCTTACATATAGTTTATTCCGCATATCTAATACCTAAAAAATATAGTTTCCCCCCCCTAAAATACCCATGGGGCTGGGGTGAAAGGTAGCGACCAAGGAAGGTCACGACTTTCTCCTTGCTTGCTGCAGCACTTGTTATATATTAATTAATTATTAAGATTAATATTTGTTTGTTTTAATAATATTTATTGTCTGTTTTTATATGATATATATTTCAAATTCACATTATGATAATATATATAATATTTATATAATGATTTTATATTATATACCTTTGTTGACTTATCTTGGTTTTAATCGAAATTAATATATTGATATATATTATTGTAATATGTATGATAATATTTAATATATTAGCATTAATATATTATATTGATTTTTATTGTTTATTTACTTATTATTTAATTATTACTCCATCATTTCAATGTCGTATTTATTTGTTTATTTTATAATTACTTTATTATTATTAATTCCATCTCAAGGAAGGGGACATTACACTCCTTAATTCTAAACTCCCGAAATGATGCGAGATGTATATAAACTCCCTATCTCTCCTCATTTTGGCATCCATTATCTATTGTTAGCAACCATGATCAAAATATTACTAGTGCAGCCATTATTGTCAAGTGCAAGCAAGAAAATCAAGCAATCAAGAGCCATCAAGTTCAAGCATTCAAGTCTTCATCCTTCTCAAGCAATCAAGGTGTTTTCTTCCATAAATCTAGCTTCTTTACCCCATTGGAGGCCAAGAAAAGGAGTTTTCTATCATGGAAGGAGATCCACATCCATCTACTTTCATTCAACTTTTTCTCTCTCTTCTCCTCAATCATTGTGGTGAATTACAACATCTATTCCATGAGGTTTTATTTCGCATGATTTCTTTTTGGGTTTTCATGTTTAGTCAAAGCTATTGCATCAACATTATTGATCAGAATCAAAGAAGTATTTGCATCTACAAGATATGATATGCTTCATTTTCTCGATCTAGCATTTGCTACATGAAAGCGCACTTTCCTTTATCTCATTTCATTTCAAGGTTGATTCCTAAACAAGGGTTTGACCAAGGCAAACCCCTTTTTCAACCTTCTTCCTTGTTTTCTATGTGTAGGAACAGGTTACAGAGCTATCAGACTAGATCTGGGCAGATTGAGAGCAGCTAGACTATCTGTGACAAATTCAAATGAGAACACTAGGAACACATCACCATTGTCATCATGTCCTAGGAACATGTCTCCATTGCCATCATGTCCCTGCCATTTTGAGCTCAGATTTCAGCCACAGGTTAGGTCTGTCTTTTGATTTCCGTTTCTGTGAATTTCGGCTCACTATCTGTCTATTACAATTTGTTTTTACTAGTTTTTCTGTAACTTTCCTAGTTAATCATTTACATTACATCACCTTATCAATTTCCACTTTTCTACCTTCATTCAATCACATTTTAGTGAAGGAATCATTATCCCCACTTAGCACTTAAGTCCCGTCTTGAACCTATTAGGGGTATCTTCCTTCCTACTGTGTAATTGTGAAAACGAGAGGTGATCTACCTATTTATATTGCTTCCAATTTTCCTAGTGTACATTTTGGTAAACCCGACTCTTCTTACATACGTCTGATTTTGGTATTAGATGTCATTGTGTGCTTGTTAAATTTCATTAACATAGAGTTTACAAAGCTAGATTGGTGTGTGATAACATTTGTTGTTACCTTTCTCCTCACTTCTCTTTATCAATCACATGAAGTGAATCATAATTTTCTTGCATTTCATGATGTTTGTATTCCTTCATGGTATTCTTGCATATGGCATTTTGAGGTTATCAAATACTTTTCTTCCTTACAAGGCATATTTCAAGACTTTTATAAATATTCCATGTGGCTTTATCATTCAATTCTTAACCAAATGAATGGAATATGTTGATTACATAAGGGTCTTGGTCAATAAACCTAAAGATAACACTAATATAAATCCTCCTAATCCTACTCCTATAATTCTTAATAATCATGATGTTAAAGATCTAGCTCCTAATGATCCCATTATAGTGAGACCTAGATATCCTCTCCCTCAACCTACTTCAATGGATAATCTTAAGGAAGCTAGTTTATGCAATTCATTGGATGACCTTAGACAATCTTCCTTTTATCAAAGCATTATTCATAATCTTGATGTCTAACATTTTCTTGATGATTTTTTTCCAAGAATATTAAGTAGATAAGATCTTGATAAGCCTTCTTCTTCACTACCTAACAATGACAAGAATGGTGATAAGAATCCTAAGGAGAATATTCCTCCTATTCCTCTTTATACCACATATTTCCACAAAGTTCAAGATGAATCTCCTTCACTTGCGTTAAAGGCCAATTATAATATGTGATATGATATCACTACTGCACAAGGTTAAAATGGGTAAGGACTTGGTATTAATGAACAAGGTATTAAGGCTCCTATAGATCCTCCTACACAAGTTACTAACTGTGCCCTAGGTTTCATACCTCAAGATACTACTTTTCCTTCATCTCAACTAAAGCCTCCGCTTGACATTGTTTTACCAACACCATCCGTTGTCCCATCCCCTTTTGATGGCCGCTTGGCTTTGGCTAAAAGAATCTTTTGGAGAATTAAATATGACTATAGAATCCGATTTCCTTATAGAAATTTTCCAAAAAATTGAAGGCCTGTTAATGGTGAGTTTTTGTGTTTCTTTCATCATAGCAATAAACACTCTCTTGCTGATTGTGTTGAGTCTAGAGAATTTGTTTAGGATTTGGTTGATAGATCTCTTCTTTGTTTAACGGTTCTTTTACTTTTTCTAGATATCAAAAACATACCTTAGCATTTCTCTTTTCCAATTATGTTGCTCTCCATTATGTAAATTTAGTAGCTTACACTATTGGGAGCTCTTTGCTTTGCATAATGTGCATTGTGAGCATCATAATAGGAAGTGCTCCTTGTTTCCTCACTTGGGGGGCAAGGTCTCTTTATCTCATCTTTAGTCTCCTTCCAAAAGCTCCATTTATCTCTCCATTGGTTATATCTTTTATGCTATGATGTCCTTCTATACATAGACTAGTTTGTTTAGTATCTCTCTCTTATCGGATTTCTATCCTTCTTTCCAATCTCTTCCTTGTTTGGAAGTGTATATCTTGTATAATTGATTTATTCACTACGTTTGCATAATGTGGCATCTTTTCCTCCTCTTCATTACCTCTCTATGGATTTGTATTATTTTATGATGGTATATCCTTTTGGTATGAGATTTTTGTTTCACGCAAAGTACTTTTGTCTTTTCTTAACAATCTTTTTCATGTCTCAAAGGGTATGTCTACTATTAAATAATCCTCCATTTAGGGGCTCATCATTATCTCTTTTGCAAAACATTCATTCTCTCTCCCCCTTTGTTGATTTGTTTCTCTTATAATATGATGTCCTTTTTTGCATAAATGTGTTTGTCTTATATTAGGATCTTCTCTTCAATTTTTGTATCCTACTTTACAACTTATTTTTTGCTTCAAAGTGCATGTCTATTATAAGGAAACTATCACTAAGAGTGTACAATATGTATTATATTTGTTCTTGCCTTACACTTTTGGGGGCAAGGTTTTATATGCTTATCCCCTCTATTCTCTTTCTTTCTAAGGATCTACTTTCCTTAGTATAGCGGCATTTGTTTATCATGTGACATTCTTTTCTTATAAGGAATTGTTTTGTTTTGATCCCGGATTCTCTTATGCAAGAGGTGTGTATCCTTGATCACAACCTCTTTCTTATTGACGAAACTATGTTCATTATAAATGAATTCCCTTACTTTAGGTCTTAGAGTATGATATTCTTCATCGAGAATCCCTTTTTCACCTAGCAATAGGGGGCTAAAGAGGGTGCATTCTTGTTCTCTTCCCCTCTTTCTCTTGAAGATGTCTTTGTTCAAGAACTCGTCTTGAAGGTAGATGTCTTGTAACCAAGATCTCTTCCCACTTGCGAAATATCCTTTCACAATTATCTATTTTCTTAGCTAACAAGAGTTTTCACTCTGCTAAGTTTATGGCATACATGGTTTCTTTAAGGATATCTCCTTGTTGTTGGAAGTAGGTATCCTTGTTCTCTTTTCCTTATGATGCCACCTATGTTGCAATCATAAGGAGGCGGGCATACATGTGGCCTCCCTTGTATATTATGAAGCTTTTTTGTTTATTAATCCCTAAGGAGACAATGTTTTCCCTAGGATTGATCGCTTTTTGTTTATTGATCCCTAAGGAGACAATGCTTTCCTTAGGAATGATCGATTTTTTATTTTTGGATCCCTAAGGAGACAATGTTTTCCTTAGGACTGATCCCATTTTTTTATCCGTCTGGAGACAAAACTTTCCTTAGGCCTAATTGTGTTTTTATGGATCCATAGGGAGACGATGTTTTTAGTCGGACTAATCCCCTAAGCCACCTCTGTGTGCAAAAACTTTTTAAGTCGTCCCTAAGCGCAAAATTTCAAAGTAGAATTGACTAGCATAACGTAGTTTGCTAGATCATCAATTCTCCTTCCTCTCTTTGGGATGAGTGGAACTAGCATAACACAGCTTGCTAGCCCTTCTACTCTTCTCCTCCTCTTCTTCTCCCATGGATCACCTAGCATAACACAACTCGCTAGCCTATTAGATTCTCTCTCTCTCTCTCTCCTTTCCATGCTCTCATAGCTATGTTAGTGGGTTAGTGTCATGTCGTCAAATTCAGAATAGTAAGATTACTATTAAAGTAAATTTCAATTTGAAGATTGAAATTTATTGATGCCAAGGACAATCCATTTTAAGGAGGTACCTAAGGAGGTACCTAACAAACACTAAGATATACAATTAAAATATGATTTAATTGAAGATTTGAACTTATACGAGAGAACAAGTAATTACAAACACAATATTGAGAAAGACCCAGCGACTACCTCGTAGTGGAATTATTGAAGGGAGTTATATAAGCATTGACTCTCTTGAATTAAAGACGAAGATAGATAATTCCTGGAGGACTAAGCATTGTTCGAATGAGGTTACCAACTTGAGGTGGTCAAACACAACGTGGCCAAGTCTAGAAGCCATGAACGGAGAAATTATCCCTGTCAGATCATTATGGCAAAGATTAGCGAAGATCACAGTAATCGGGTCATAGTAATCTGGACATGATCGATATTAATCTATAGTCGGTGGTGATTAGAGTATCGACAACTATACGGGCTCTCATCCAATTGAATGACAGAAGATAGAGATTACTGCAAATAATACAAGGGGGTAGATGGGATCGACCTGGAGTAAGCACGGATGGAACCCATCAAATACACATGAAGTCTCAGCGCTATCATTACTATGATATATATCGACTATTCAAAAATATTATAATAGCAGCAAGAAGCAGAAATATAATTAGTTATTATTGTGGTTCAGTTAGCGATTAGACATGTAACCAATTCGATAACAACCATTATTGTTAAGAAGGTTACAAAAGACTTAATCAAAGGGAGGTGACCTTTCCATCACACCCCTTCATTAGTGGGTGATGGATATAAAAATGAGCATCGTATCATTGCAAGAGGCAGTGAAGAATTGATAATTGATATTTAATATATTCCCTTGTGGAAGACGCTCAACTTCAAAGCATAGCAGGTTGTGATAGCAACTGTTGGTGCAAGTATTTCATTTATATATCAGAGACAACATCTATATTAAAGGAGCATAAACCATTAATGATATATTAGAGACAACCCCTATATTAGAGATGCAGTGCATAGTTAATTCCAGAATATCAGAGACAACATTTATCTCTACCTGAAAAACATTGTATCAGCCAGTAGTTGCATCGTGTATCACATATGAAGATCAGCGATAGCCTTACAGGTCATTGTGCATATTTTATACCATTAATGATATATTAGAGACAGCCCATATATCAGAGACGCAGTGCATAATTAATTCCAGAATATCAGAGACGACATTTATCTCTACCTGAAAAACATTGTATCAGCCTGTAGTTGCAGCATGTATCACATATGAAGATCAGCGACAGCCTTACAGGTCATTGTGCATATTTTATATTGCTATATCAGAAACAACCTCATATTGTAAATTGCATTCTTGAAGCATATTGATATTCAATGTATGAATTTGGAATTACCAATAATAGACAAATACAGTCGGATCATAACTGTATATACATTTGTGTATTTGATATCATTTGCAATATTTACTACTTGTTAATTGAAATTGGATCAATAAAGCAATTATTCCAAGTAGGAATTGTAGAATTCCTGTAGTGTCCCATATATACCAAAAAGGGGACATTATAGTTAGATCATGGAGTTATGTATCGTCTTTGATGATGCTCTTGCCCTTTCTATGTGGTCACTTATGCACTTGCAATAGCTTTCCGAATATGATATTAGTGGTTGAGACAATTTCGATAAAGGTTTCTTCTACTAGTTGATTTGGAGTTTTGTTTTTAGTACTAACCCCTTTTTGTGCTTTCTGTCTTATGTCTTTGTTTTTCCTCTTGTTTTTTTTTGTACCCTTGTGCATGGATGTTTGAGTTCAGATCCTTTGTTTGGGGGCTTGTGTCATTAAACTTAGTGATGCCTTATCTTTTTGTAATTTTCCTATGTTCATCCTTCTCTTTCTCTCTTTCTTCCTATATCGTGAGCATGAGCTTGCCTCATACTCCCACTAAAGTAGGGGCTAAATGTACCATCTTAAATTATAAGCACCTAATTTGTATACAATTTACGGATTATTTTGTGCCTACTTTAGTGTGTTTTCTATGGTAGGATCTCATATGGCACTTAAAGGATACCTAAAATTCCAATATCGATCCTCCATTCCTTTCAATCTCACTTAAACTCGAGGCTGCCCCTTATTTCTAAGTGTGTTCCTCTCTTTTTCATCCAATCCCATAATTCATTTCCTTGCCTATGCCCTGTATACTTATTTTTGGCCTTCGTGATTTGTCCCACCCCCAAAATGAGTTGTACCAGAAACCTTGCACATACCACCCCCAAAATGAGTTGTACCAGAAACCTTGCACATACCTTATGTTCTTGGCACCCAAATCAAATCTAGGCTCATTCTCCCAAGGACATGTCCTAGGAGAATGGGGCCCAAATTTGTCCTAGAGACCCATGCCAGGGCTTTGAGGGGGAATCTGATCTTGTGGTCAACCTGCTTAATTCTAAATCCCCGAAATGATGTGAGATGTATATAAACCCCCTATCTCTCTTCATTCTGGCATCCATTATCTATTGTTAGAAACCACGATCAAGATTTTACAATTGCAGCCATTATTATCAAGTGCAAGCAAGCAAATCAAGAAATCAAGAGCCATCAAGTTCAAGCATTCAAGTCTTCATTCTTCTTAAGAAATCAAGGTGATTTCTTCCATAGATCTAGCTTCTTTCCCCCATTGGAGGCCAAGCAAAGGATTTTTCTATCAAAGAGATCTACATCCATCTACTTTCATTCAAGTTTTTCTCTCTCTTCTCCTCAATCAAACATTGTGGCGAATTACAATATCTATTCCATGTGGTTTTTCTTGCATGATTTCCTATTGGGTTTTTGTGTTTAGTCAAAGCTATTGCATCAACATATCTGATCACATTCAAAAAATTATTTGCATCTACAAGGTATGACATGCTTCATTTTCTAGATCTAATCTCTGGTACAGGACAACATGCTTTCCTTTATTTCATTTCATTTCAAGGTTGATTCCTAAATAGGGGTTTGACCAAGGAAAACCCCTTTTTCAACCTTCTTCCCCGTTTTCCTATATGCAGGAACAAACCTATTTATCAACCTTCTCCGTTTTTCTATGTGGAGGAACAAGTTACGAAGCTATCAGACTGGAACTAGGCAGATCGGGAGCAGCTAGATGATCTATGCAAAATTCAGATGAAAACACTAGGAACACATCACTATTTCCATCATGTCCCTGCCATTTTGAGCTTAGATTTCAGCCACAGGTTAGATTTGTATTCTGATTTCTGTTTTGTGTATTTTTGCTCACTGTCTATGTGTTATAGTCTATTTTTACCAGTTTTCGAGTAACTTTCCTAGTTAATCATTTACATTACATCACCTTATCATTTCCACTTTCCTACCTTCATTCAATCACATTTTTAGCGAAGGAATCATTATCCCCACTTAGCACTTAAGTCACCTCTTAAGCCTATTGGGGGTATCTTCCTTCCTAATGTGCAATTGTGAAAACGGGAGGTGATCTACCTATTTACTTTGCTTCCCATTTTCCTAGTGTACACAAAGAATCAAAAATAATGAATCCTCCTATGTTGTCTACCTGGGAAACCCTGGTTTCTTGTACACCCCGTGCAAACCAGGCAGCATACTTCTGTATTAACGATGGTGACTGATCTCTTTGCTGGACCCAACACATTTTTTTGGAAATCCAACTTCCAAAGATTAATATCTACAAAACTTACATCCTCGTTCCGAAGGTTGTTTAACGATATCAACTCATCTTCTCCCAAGGCAAGTATCTTATTTAAGTTCCTTGTCTGTTTCTCATGTCGGGCAATATCAGTATCCAAGATGCCTATTTCCTGGCGAACCAATTGCCAGGTCCGCATGGCCTCAAAATAGTACTTAATAGACTTAGAGAGGAAGTCTCAGACCTCTCCACTTGACCGAAGATCCATTGGTCTATGACTAAGGCTTTTCTCATCATTGTTTGCAATAAATTCATCTCTTCTCGCGGGATGGATGCTGGGGCAGATGCATCAGGAGCAGTGGAGGAAATGGGAGATGCTAACTCCTGGAAAACTTTCTCCCACTAGACCAATTGGGCCTTTAATTCCTTCTTTGATTTGTACTCATTAATCCTTGCACGCATAATGACTACTGCATCATCGAGGTTGTCTAACTCTCCCCACTTAGTTCTTTTCCCTACTTTGACTCGAGTAGTTTTATAATCCGCGGGAGTGACCTCTATTTGATCCATATCTGGAGGTGCCATAGAAAACTCAGCTATTGTTTCTCCTTGCTCATTTCTCTGGGTGAAAAAAATGGTTCTTGCTTTCTTAGCCTTCTTTTGAGACTCAAAACTGGCCATGATATCCTAGAGGGAGGCCTTTTGGTACTCCAGGGGCTGCTTTCTTTTAAACTTGGACTCCAACCACTAGGGTGGGGTAGGTGCATTAAGCTCTGAAGTAGTAGTGTTCTAGGAGGTGGACATTGTTCCTCCTTCTATTTCGGTTTCTTCGGGATGAGGGCTCTTGGGGATCTATGTTTCTACTTGCTGTGGAGGTTGGTTGACCACTAGTGATCTATGTGGTGCCTCCAATATTTGCCTACAAACTCTAATAATACAACTCTATCTATATAGTGTTGAGGAAGAAGGAAGGGTTGCTTGTGAAACCTGGTACTCTCCGCGAACCAAAATCCCCATTTATTTACAAGGCCCATCAAATCCCTAGAGAGTCAGATTTAGACATCTCTAGTCAGTCTGTGGATCCAGTAAAAAATGAAACCATTGTTGACGTGGACAAAATTTGTTGTGTACTAATCAAAATGAAACTACGAGTAAAATTCTTAGGGGAAGGAATTGTGTTCGACATCTTCGCGGGTTCCTTGGGCCTAGAGTCTTGCCTTCAATCTAGCCATTAGCTAGATGACGCACAGGGTCATATAAAACTGTTGTCCACCAACATGAACAGAGAGGAGCTGCCTGTGAAATTCATTCGAAATAATTTGTGCCCAATCGAACTGCATAGTCCCGCTACATATGCCAGCTATGAAATAGAACATCTAGGCCTGGTAGTATTTTGCATCTGGTTTCCCTTACGATGCGGCAGAGCATTACAATGATGGCTCGGATGGATGGGAGGAAGTCAGAATGTAGAATCTGGTCGGTCATATTGGTTTAGTCCTTTCGTGGATGGGTGAGCCACTTGTCATTCAGAAACTTCTTGAAAGTTGCTTCTTTCTCCGCGTACTGGGCTAGTGTTGTCTTGTCATCCACAGATGAGGGTTTCTTCCATTCTGGCAGGTGGAGGATGGCTATGACTGCATCCAAAGTAAAAGTGGAAAAAATTTTGATCTCCGTAATCACGTACTTCCGTGTGGCTTATGTGTAGTAGTTGTCATCTGTGAGGACCAGCTCCAACAATTGGAATGGTTTTGGAAGGAAGCTGGGTGCAGGTTCTCGGAGTGGTGTCGCTACAAGTAGATATTAGATTTTGCTAGAGGAGCTCTCGAGATGGGTATCATGCGCTCAACTGCGACTTTGATAACTTTCAAATTGACATCCCCGATGTCAGTATCTATAACGTTTTGAACTTTACTCAACAGCTTGGAAATCTTTAGCTATCTGAGATACACATCTTATTGTGGCTAGGGTCTTATCAATCTATTGCTTCGTCCTAGTCTTCTTACCAAGGGAAACCGGTGGTACTAGATCCGAGTTCGGATTAGGTGCTTGGGATGGGGTTGCCATTGTATCAACCTATATCTTGCAAGAAGCAACAAAAACCTTATTCAATATTATATAAAGACATTTATCATTTTATACTAACCTTTTGGGGACCAGGGTCTGAGCATCCCGAGATTAGTTTCCTTTAAGCATAAGGGATGGTCGGGGAGGGATCCCCGGGACACGAAGCCTGAAGACACTCCTTAGTTAAGACTTTGGATTACGGGAGGGAAGGACCAAGAAAACAAGATCAGGGATCCAAGAAAGTCCTTTTGTGGGTGAAACAAGGTAGATTGGAAGCACGAGTCCTAAACTCAAAGGTTTGGTACTCATTAAGCGTAAAGTACTTCTACTCAAAACATGGTCTTGGCCAAGGGTTGGTTCTCACGTGTGGGCTCTCGAAAGGGAAAGTCTGGTAATCCGAGCTCGGGCATACAGAATCTTGGATACTCAACTTGGGGATGAGCTTGGCGGGACTCCTATGACAAGAGTTCCGAAGTGGAGTGACAACTTGATGATGCAATCAAAACCATACTTGTCAAAAATCAGCTTAGACACACCAGATGGATGGCTAAGCTCACGAGGTACACTTGAAAAAGATAAACCTATTTAGGACACGCAAAAAGCCCTAGTAATTAATGCATTTTGTCACATCCCTTTGAAGTGTGTCTCAACTTGGTCACTGTACGAAATAGGACAAAACTGCAAAGAGGGGAAAAGACCCTAAATCAACAAACTTTGCAAAATTCTCATGCCAAAACATGCTACATTATAATTTTAGGGCATGAGAAAGCACAAAATCACAAAATTAAAGAGCTCTAATAGGATTAGGGCACAAATTTCACTTGGAAATCACTTATTCTAAGCTCAAAGATGGGAACCCTAACCTACAAAACAAAAACAAGACACAAAATGAAGAACACAAAAAGAGGATGCAAGAATTTGAAGAAAGTAGTGAGGAAACCCTACCTGCTTGAAATCCACTTAAGAAAACACGAAAAACCACCTGAAAGCACTCAAAAAAGCAACAACCTCTAGTAACATAGAAATTCAAGTCGTCGGAAGCCTCTTCACACTTGGAGCTCACACTTAGCTTTTAGTTTTTTATCACTCAATGAATTTAAAATGAGCTCCAAAATCCTTTTTATAACATGTTGGGGTAAGTGCATTGAATGCACCTTGTCCTTAGCTGCTGTCAGATGACGTTTCACGCATCGGATACCAGGAGCCTGAAGTCCGAACACCACAAAGAGTCGAGTGACTAAGAATATTATGAAACCTCAGGGCCCGAAAGCCTAGCCATAAACAAGGCAAAAACGAGGACTTTGGAAAATCGAACTCCAAAGCACTAAAAGGGAAACAAAGTAAAATAAGAAGAAACAAAAGGGAAAGGGAAAGCAAAATAACAAGGACGCGACATTTTTTCGAACAAAATATTGGGATGAATCACCTCATTTCACCGAGTTTATCCAACAAAAGTCGGATGTTCGCATTGTAAACCTTGGGGTTGCCTTATTTGATCACATCTTTTAGCATTTGAGGTTTCCTTGTTCAAGAGTGGATAGAATACTTGGTATATTAATCTGTGTTGGCTAGTGTCACAAAACACCCATCAACAAGGCCCATAACAATCCAATGCATATGTACTTGACCAAGTATAATAGTTGAAGATAGAATTAATCACATAGAGGACTTTGTATTATATTCATATCATTCCTTTATTATTGAATTGTGCTAGGAATGGTTATATATAATAACTTATGTAATTACTAAACATGACTACACCTCTCAAAATTTGAAAACATTGTAAATTCCCAATGAGAACTAGACAAGCTCTTCTTCCTAACGATCATATCATAACATTACAAATGAGAAGCAATGAGTATTCCCAACCCTAGCAAGAAATTGAATCTCTACCAACCTCACTATTTGATATCTCTAAGAGGCCAAAAAATATGTTAATAATATGAAGCTTAACACTCTGAATATAAGAAAAGAAATATTAGAGTTAAATGTATCTATTTTTTTCTCTCTTCTATAGATTTTTTTCTATTTCTAATGGTCACTCCTCTTCTATGTTTCCATATTCTCTCTCTATTCAATATGGAAACTTCCTCTTTCTTTTTTCTATCTTCAAAATGTTTCTATCTCTCTTTGTTCGTTATAGAAACATTCTTGTGTATACTTGTATATATAGATTATTTATGATCTTTGTCTAATAACACATTCATTATTTTACCATAATATGGTACCAAAGCTATTTTTTTCGAAAAATAATAGTTTCATTATTGAAATTTCCTGAGTTATTTTTCGAAATAGGTTTTAAAAATCTTTAATTTCTTCATGAAATTTTCAAACTCATAAGATTTTTGAAATCCTTTGCTTGGGTGTGTTTGATTTTTGCTGATTTCGTGTCGTCTTGGGTTTTTATAGTGCCCCCTGTCTTTTGCGGCTAGGATTCCAACCATTTTTTTAACAGCCATCTACAAATTTTTGAAGTTTTTTTTTATGGCTAGGGTTTCCTTTGAAACTCTCAAATTCTTTGTCATTTTGAAAATCTACTTGCAGATTCTTGGTGGGTTTTTGCACATCTCAACTAGGTTGCCTTTGTTTTTTTTGGGTGGATCATTTTTTGTGCCTCAATTTTTGAGCCAGCGGATTCAAAATCTAACAACAGCTTTTGGGTTTTTTGAGCTCTCTTTTGGGTGTCTTTTAATTTTTTCTAGGTCTTCCGTCAATCTACTTCGAAGATCGTGCCTTTTCAGATATTCACATTTTTTTTGCATTGAACATGTCATGGCATCTCTCACCAATCTTTTGCTAGAAGGTAGTCAGTGATTCAACTAAACAAACTACAACACCTGGAAGCAAAGAATAATGACAATCTTCGTATACCGTTGCCTTGAGGTGCTTGTTTTGGGTATGGAGACTCGTCCTACCAACCCAAGTCTGCCTTTTATGCCTTCTGAGGATTCACTTGCAGACTTTTTGTTTTGAAGTTAGATTGACCATTAAGGGAGGGTATTAGAGTTAAATCTATCTATTTTTGTTTCTCTCTCTTCTGTAGATTTATTTTTATTTCTAATGGTCACTCCTCTTCTATGTTTCCATATTGTCTCTCTGTTCAATATGGAAACTTTCTTTTTCTTTTTTCTATCTTCAGAATGTTTCTATTTCTCTCTCTTTGTTCACTATAGAAACATTCTTGTGTATACTTGTATATATAGATCATTTATGATCTTTGTTTAATAACACATTCATTATTTTACCATAACAAGAAAAAACAAATAAGTTACAAAAGTCTTCTTTCAATTTGAATTGTTATCCATTAATCATAAACCTCAAACAACTCAAACTATGGTAGTAAAGAGAAATGCATTAGAGTAATGGAAGTTTAATTCACTGGATAAATGACACTTTCTCTCCATAATATTGGGCCCTGCATCAAAGCATATAAAATTAAATAATAAAGCATACAAATCAGCTCCTTTTTTACTCCCTCTTGCTATTGTCTCTAGTTAATTATCCAAGTCCCATTGACCTATTTTAGTCACCTATAGATGTCAATATAATTGATTTCTTTCTTTCTTTTCTTTCCTTTCTTCCTTCTTGGAGGTTTACATTGAAAGGATGTATAAAGAATCCAACTATCAATTTGATTAGAAAGTATTATTCCTTCTTTACTATTTAATATTTAATACCTTCAAAACACTACAAGCTAGGTTTACAATGCTAGATCTATGAGTGAAGCAAATCGTGGACATAGCAGTCTTTTTTGAACTTTTAATTTCATTTAATCCAAAAAAGGACAAGGCACTAACCTTGAAAGAATCAATTGTTCCATCCGCATATAGAATTCTAGAAAGCAACCCTTTGGTCTCAAGTTCTCCATTATTCATTGGCACTACATACCTATGCCAAAAATAAAACTAATTAACAAGAAGGCATAAATATCATTTCAAGACTCACAAAGTGAGCCAAGGCCAAGGCATATGAATTCTGCCACTTCAATTTTTTTATTTTTTAAAGTGCTGTGATATTACAATTTGAATTCAATGTTTTGAATTCTAGGGTATAAAATATGCATACCTTGCTTTCAATAATCGTACCAATTCAACTGCATCTTCTTGCCCAGATACAAGAGTAAATGCAGGGAGTAATTGTTTGATTACTGGAGTTATAACAACATCTGCATATTCTTCTTCTAGTAAAGACTTGTTATAAATGCAATGAGGCTCATAATATAATGTGAACTTCGGATCTTGTGCCTGTATAAAGTACCTGCAAGATAAAGCATCTTATGCCATTACATTAAACATGACTCAGAAATAACAATAATTCCATGAAAGTCATCAAAGGTAAAAGAATTCTGATCACACTTATTTACAGAGCCATTATCCTCTCTCTTGTAATGCAACTAAAGCCATTTTCAACCACAAGCCTTATTAGAACATACTGGAAGTAAAAAATGCTTAGCTGGTCAAAATTTGTGTGGACAAAATGAAGCCTGTATCAAATAAGGAAGTCCACATACTAGGATTTTTTAGTAGCATGAGAAATCTTAAAAGAAATATTATTTTTTTAAATAATTCCCTCAAAATCATATTATTTTTTAACTTCCTTATAGGCTTATACAGCTTAATAATCAATATTATTAGTTTCCCCAAGGCAACAATGTAAAAGATGAATGGAATTTACTATTTCACAAGAGTTAATTGTTCTAGAGATTTTCAACCCATAAGAATTGTCCAAACATTTATTGATGGAACACACAAAGGGATTTAACCTTTGAGTTTCGATGAAATCTCAATAATTCAACCAATAAACTTATCCTCTCACATATAACGAAATACCATCATTACAATATAAAATCATGGAAGAATGTATCAGTGCTGAAAATTGAATAAGTACGATTGGTAACTTTTGGTTAGAAGTCTAATTATTACTTTTTAGTTGGTGGATTAGAGTCTAGGTAACCACTCCCTTTAACCTAAAAAGGAATAGTGCATCAAATTCAAAAAGAGAAGTGCACTATAAGTAAAAAGGCTACTAAAAATAAAAAGAGAAGGCCCATGATGTTTATGCCAAAAGTAATTTTTACACATTTCACTAATTTCACATTGAAGATGCACACTTTCTGAAACCAAACCCTTTTTGGTTGAATCTTTCCTTTTCTTTTGCACAACTTTCCATAATTCCTTGGTACTCTTATCAACAAGAGTAGTTGAGGAACATTCTGAGGAGTAGCTGGAAAGACCCATTTATCCTAATCAATTCCCAAAGGCTAATTTCAAGATATTAGAGAATAAATCAAATTAATTAATTAAAGTTGTCAAATAAAGTTAACTTTGTGGATAACTTCAATTAATTTAATTAAGTAAAATTAAAGAGGAAATATTAAAGTCACTTTATTAATGTGCTTCAATGAATTATTTTAGCAGGAACTAGAAAAGCCCTTCAAAAATCTTGAAACACTCCCATGCAAGAAGGGTAACTTCTTGTCACCTTGGTGGCAAGGAGTTACCTCCCACCACCTCAAGGAAATTAAATGATATAAGCCAATTCAAAACTGAGATAATATCAATTGAGTTAATGAATTAATGATGTGATAAACACTTACCTCTTATAATAATTATATACATGTATATCCATTTATACATACATACATACATATATGTATATAGACACACACATACATATATACATATGCATATAGATATATATACATATACATATAAATATATATACATACACATATATACATACATATACATATGCGTATAAAAGCTTCGTGCCAATTTTCATATCCCAATGCATAGAGATGTATAAACTCATGTAGATGCATACTTAGATTTGCTTATTATTACATGACTATAAATGTGTATACATATATAGTCTACCATTTGCACACATACACATGACAATTGGCACTCAATGTACGCGTATACATACAGACATACATATATATACATACATACATACATATATATGTGTGTGTGTATACACACACATACATAAGAGAGTTATGAGGTTGTTCCATTTAAATCGATAAAGGAGATGCTCAGAATAAATTCCTTTCGTTTATAATATAAGTATGAAATTTTTATTTCATTTTAATTAAATAACAAACAAGGAAAGGACATCCTACCCCCACCTTACCAATGGGTGACTAACAGCCAAACCTAACCCTAACACTAGATGACTAGATGACCAAGAAACTTATTTGTATGTTCCGACTTGGATGACAATTTTGACCTTTTCCACGCACATGCATCCTCTCTCCATAATGATGCTCCCCATCCCTTCTTCGAGGGTGACTGTTCTACATCCACTAACATATGAGGTAGTTAGCCATAACCTATCTTTCATTTAAATAATAAATTAAACATTTCTTGCCTGCATAAATCATCAAGGTTTACCAACATTTATTCAAGTTTGTAAATATACATCATTATCCATCCATAAATTACATTATTCCTTCAAAAGCATCACTATCCAATAATATTGAAAATAAACATATTTCAATATTAACATCACACTTCCACTGAAATAGGTAAAACGGTTATTTGAAATGTCCACAAGGAAGGGATGTAACACATCATGTCTTCACAATTAGGAAACAATTAGATGATGATTCATATCCTTGTCTCTAATCCACAACATCACTTAATTTGGCACCAAGTATGAAGTAGTGTATCAAGTACCCTTCGTAACGATGAGTAGGGAGTTATATGACTCGATAACGATGATTATAAGTAATAATATCACCGATTAATATTGATCCCTTCTCATTAATATCTTTAAACTCCTCTAAAAATGATGTGTCAATAGCCTTGATTGATACTTGTTGATTCTAAACCTTTCATGTTGACGTGTCAATTGAACCGCTAATAATCCATTCAATGAATGCAAATGTTCTCTCTAAGTTGATGGTCTTTATGACTTGATCGCTTCATTCATGCCTTATCCGCTTTCGTCATTTTATCGTTGATGAAAAAGATCAGACATTGTTATTCTCCCCATTAATGGATAGTATCATCAATGCCTTTGAAGCGTTGTAGTGACTATCTTTGTCTTCTCCTTCCTTGATTGTTCATTATCGTTCAACAATTAATATTCTCCGGTCAAGTTTTTCCATTCTTTTATGATACTCTTAGACATGGATACGGATGATGATTCTAAAGTCTTTGATATCCTTCTTTACCGAGCTTTAGTGAAGGTTCCATATACTCTATTTGATCTTCTTTTATAATTGAGATGCTTGACTATTGCTGGCAACTAATAAGAATAAGTTTAAATCTTTAATTAAAACTTATCTAATCATATATTGACCCCTTGTCAAATTCGAGTCTTAAGTGCGGACATTCCACACTCAAATTTGGTGATATCTAGATTTGAGATCTATCTTTGAGAAGTAGATTGCCCCATGAAACTTGTTTGATAACTCATCAATCCATGGGATGGGGTACCGATTCACCATTGTCTTCTTGCTCAAGGCCCAATAGTCAATGACATCCCGAGAGTCCCATCCTTCTTACCAAGACCATTGAAAATGCAAAAGGGCTTGAGCTAGGCCTGATGTGTCCTATGTCAAGAAGCTCCTAAATCGTCTTCTCGATCTCAGTCTTGAACTTCCCAGGATGCTTGTAAGGAGTTGTGATGACCAATTTGGCTCCCTCCTCTAGCCCTATCATGTGATCAAAGCCTCTATATAGTGGTACCCTAGGGGAATGTCACTTAAAACCAAATTGTGCCTAGCCCATGTCCCTATTTTTTTAATTTGTAAAACTTAGGGATAACCAACTGAAATTTTGACATTTTAAGGCTCTAGACACACTTTTTGAGACATATTTCCATCACCTTGGCATAAGTTAGCAAACCTAAGTCCTTCACCTTTATTTTTGTTTAGTTTCAATGTCTAAACGTTGGCTCTCTCTTCAATTTCGGGTTTCAGAGGTTGCATTGCAAGTTTGTCTTCAATGTTGGATCTCTGGTTTGTAATTGCAATAATTGTCATTACAAGTACAAAATGCAAGTTCACATTACTTGCACTTGCATTCACCGTCTTAACACCCAATTTTAGCTAAGTGTTATAGATTTTTAGCATTTTGTATTTGTAATTCCAGGTTTTGAGAGCATTATTACAAGTTTGTGATTACAAATAAAGATATTATGTTTTTAAGTAAAAGTTGAAAAACTTGCAAATCAGACTTTAAAGCCCAAAATGCAAGTTACAACTTATTTTTACTTATGCATGCTAATGGAAACTTGTATTTTGCCTTTTAAGATCTGACATTTCACTTTTTGTTTTAATGAAAACTTGTAATATGGACTTTAAAGCTCAAAATACAAGTTACAAGCATATTATGTCTTGTAGAGTGTTTTTAAAAAAGCTTGAAACTTGCATTTTGAAACCTGACCTCCTTTTCTAACGTTTTTGTTCTGAAAGTAATAACTTATAACATGGTTTTCTAAGAAAAAAATCAAGATGCTTTTAGTCATTTTTGCCACTTTGAATCTGCATTTTGGTTGCTAAAAACAAGCACACACTAGAAATTGCATTCATGATTGAGGTCTTGGATGCCAAAACAAATTGTATTTCTTCCAAAATGGCTATTAAGCCTGCGCTTTACTCTTTTTCTAAATTTGCCTCTGTGTTCCCATTCCCGTTTTTGTGTCTGGAAGAGTTCATGAGTTGTGATTTTGGCATATGGAATTTATGCCTTTTTCTATGCTCGTTACCTAGGTTTCATGATTTTTATGCATTTCCAATAGACTTTTCACTTGTGTTTTTACCAGACTTAGTCATTCTTGCTATGGTCGAGCTCATTTTCTTTAGGCATGCGTTTTCATTCTGGCCCAAGTTTCGATCTATGATTGTCATTAGCTCACTATAGCATTGGTCACATTTTTGTTTACTTGCTTTGTTCCATATCTTCTCCTTGTTTTTTAACCAGATTCAATTCTCAAAACAAGATCAGTTCGATCCCCATGCATACCCATGTTGTTGAGTTGCAAACCAATACTTGCTTTGGGCTTTCTAAGAACCACCACAAAGTTGAAAATTGGGTTATACAAGTCATGTTGCAACTGTTGTTGCAAGTTTATTACCTGCAGTTGATCCCTCAAGACCCAAATGCAATAGAAGTTTTCCCCTTTCCTCAAACATGTAATTAGTTCCTGCAAACCCGACTAAAAGTCAAAGGAGACAGTAAACATAACAGCACAGTTTACTGAGAAAGAAAACATGGACATGAGAACAAGTGACAACATTTAAGACAATTGCAGGTGGTATCAAATGATGAATGACAAGAAAATGATCAGTTGTGTGCATGACAAGGACAGTCAAGGCATATGACAAAATTCAGGATACATGACAGTCTATATATCATTATATGAAATTGGAGGAAGCATGGAAAGGAAGCAGAACAACAAGCTGAAAATGATCCTTTTCTAACAATGATGCTTGAAAGCACAAAGTGTTGAAAGAATTTCAAGGAAAGTGAGCAGCCACTGTTGAAGAGAGCTGTTATTGGAGCAGCGAAGATCAAAATCTCTGTTATAACAAAGATATCTTATGCACAGACAAGACATATCACGTGAGCATGAAACTTTGTCGCAGAGAATGTAAAGAACAATGATAGGATTGCTATTCATTGCCACTGTTTTGGCATATTTAAATTACCAGACTGAAGTGGAGACAGAGAATTATTCACTGTCATAGACTATGAAAACAGTCAAAGGAAGATGCAATAAGATGACAGTCCCAAAGTGTGCATAACAATGAACATCTAGTAGCCAACAAGTGACAACAAGGTGTTGAGCTATGTGATAGTCAACAGCAGTGATAAACATGCTGTGACAGTCACTGTAAAGGTCTAATGTAGAAGCAAAAGAGATGAAGACGAGCCTTGAAAAAGAGGGTCATGAGTCAAATACAAAAGGACATGGAAGGAGTAAATTTCTTCATGGCGGAGATGTAGACCTCTTCAAAAGTTGCAGGTCAAATGAAACTCCAAGATAGAGGAGAGCATTGTCATGACTCATAGAATGCTTTCAAGACAGAGATGGTCATGACATGAAAAGAAGAGGGCGGCCCAAGAGTCAATAATCCTCATGAAGTCATCAGTGAATAATGTGACAAAGTGAATCAACCATGGAGAAACAATGTCCAAGAACGCATCGGAGAGAGCAGTTACGAGAATTTCCCTCCTAAAGAAATGGTATGACCCCAAGTATGAGATAAGATTGAAGTTCGTTGGCCAAGGACACAAAGACTATCAAGGGTGCAAGTTCCTATTCCATTCCAAGGTGCCTTCACCAAACCTAAGTACTTTAATAATGAAACATCCTGTAGCAGCATGAAGACTGACAAAGGATGATGTAAATAGAATCGTGTCTCTAGACAATTAGATTAGTTTCAATTATGCACTGGTAATTTCACTTTGACAAATTACATGTAATGTCTGAAATTGTAATTGCATGTGATAGTATCACTTGCAAAGTTGTAACTTGTAATTACATGTAAACACATTGCAAGTCAAAATACAATAGGACTTGCAATGTTGAACAAGCCAACTGCAGATAGTTAGTTGTGGAACAATTCTTAGTTAGTTGGACTTCTCCCACCTTTTTCTCTCTGCTCCTCACCTATATATAGGAGAGTGCTTCTTTGTAATTTTTATCTTTGGCAATGCAAAAAAAATCTACCACTTTGTTGTGCACTCTAAGACTTTGAGCTTAGATGTAAATCAAATGAATTTCAATAAAAGAGGCAGGTTTTTTTGAGACTTTGTGCTAATTCAAGTTGTCATTTGACAACATTTTCTAGAATTGATTGTGAGTTTTGTGCTTTCGTTCAAAAGGGATTTAAATTCAATCTTGCAGACTTTGAGTTGCTTATCAAGTTTGAAGCTAGTGTAGAACACTCAAGAAAGGAGATAACTTGCAGACTTTGTGCTGCTTTTATTTTCTACGTTTGTGCATGAATGGTGAAATATATGTTGGAGACTTTGAGTTGCATTTATATTCCACTTTTGTTCTTGAATTCACGTAAGAAGTCATAGAAAGACTTTCACCTTCCATAAGCTTCTTGTTATTAACTTTGCTAGATCATACTGAAAAGTTTGTTGTAAAACAGAATCATGTTAAGAGAATACAACGAAAGAACACCTGTTCTGAAGAAAGAGGATATGGTGAATGTAACAGCCATCAATTAGCTCAATGTACATAATTCTAGGTTTTAGTTTAGTATTAGTTGTTTTCAATAACAGCAGATAGGGGGAGCTTTCCCTTATAATTAGGAGAGATTGTGTCTCACATGCTGTGGTTGGAAGCACTATTTTACAATTGATCCTTCAAGCTATCGGTTGCAAAATATCCACCCAATACTGTTTGTAACTCATCATTGTGGTAATCTATATGTTGGTTGCTCATAAATTTGGAAGAATCCAAGAACTGTGCTGCCCATACCACATCATCATGCCTTAAAATCACCTCCATGCACTTGGACAAAACTACTCTAGCCCTCCATTACACATTCCTTGCAAGGACAACTTCCTCTCATCTACCTTGAATGTGAATTCCAAATTCTTGAAACTCTGGGCATATTTGTTGAGGGTCTCCATCCACTGAATGCTTAAAATGATAGTCGTATCATGCAAGATCACCACGAAGAAGTCATCAGCGACAATGTAGTTCTCCATGGTGATGCTCATTTGTGGAACCAAATGTGTGCATGGTAGGAGCTAACCTCCTATCACCTTGACATCAAATCCCTTGAGCTCTACTATGTGAAACCATCTCTTGGCTACTACGAAGGGATTGATGAAATTGAGTATGGCCCCACTATCAAGAATGACTATGACTCGCTATCCTTGGAGAGTGCCATAGATCTAAAATATGTTGCATCATGGAGTACCAGAAAGGGCAGCAATGGTACCTCCTTTACCATCGATTGTGGCTATCTTCTTTGCATGTGGTGGCTCCTCATTGTGCTCCTCAGACTCCTCGATCTCCTCTTCACTATCGGATAGAACCTCAATGTAATAGATCTTCCCCTTGCCAAGGAATCTATGGCTGGGTTCCCGTGGTTCCTTGCAGTTGAAACAAAGCTTCCTTCTCCTTAGACCTTTCCTAGTTGTATCATCCATTGAAGTCTTCTTGGGCCAACCCTTCCAAAATGGTTTCTTGCCTTTGTACTTTTATGTAACAGGTGGCTTAGGAAGAGTTTGATTCTTGGAGATAGACGTGGCCATATCACGAGCCTTCTTGATTGCTTCTACGAGTGTGCTAGGGCTAAGGGCCTTGACCCATCCCATCAAGGAATCCATCAGACCATCCATAAAAAGAGCTATCAATCTCCTCTCTGATATGTCAGTCACCAAGACATAGTCTCTGGAATTCGGCAATATAGCTATCCACGGATCCTCCTTCCCTCATCTATGCTAACTCCTTGAAGTTGAGTTTGTTGTCTTTCCCATCAAATATAACGATGAGTCTCTCCATGAAGTTGGCATAGGATGTGATTTGATCATGTCCCAATGTTAGCATTCCGTGGTCCCACCATTCATGAGCAATTCCATCAAGGTGAATTGTTGTGTATGTGATTGATTGAGCTGAAAATATGTGTCCACCTTTTGCACCCAAGCTTATGTTGTTGATCTTTCAGATCCATCAAAGGGGAGACTTAGTTTGCCAATCTTCTTCCTCAAGTCATTATTGTAGTCCTTATTACCCCTAGTGGGAAAATGTCTCATACTCAAGTCCATGTAGTCTTTGAGAGACATGTTAGTTGTGATTCTCCATCGAACCAATCTTTCTTGAGCTGTACTTGCTACTCCACTAATGAAGGAGTATGATTCTCCTATTGCTCGATCCTTAGAGGGAAAGTAGGCATCGTTGGCCTCAAATTGGATCGATGAGTGTGTGTCCTCCCATTGACTGAATTGTCTCCATGGCCATTGTTCTCTCCATTGGCACCATTAACCCTTATTTCTGCTAAGCGGTTGAGAGTCTCATCTATCCTTTGTTGTCCTCTCACCATTCGTCCAAGATGGCCTAATATCTAGCAACGCCTCTCCCATTCTATCTAGGGAGTGATGTCTTCTCCTCTGATAGACTATATAGTGTTGTCTTCTCCCACTCATTAACCTCAACCCAGCAGGTTGGCAGGGTCAATGCTCTGATACCACTAAAATATCCTAGAGAACTCAAAATAATAGATAGACAATGATAGACCAGCAATCTGCGAAATTTATTTTCTATTACAATGATGACAGAAGCTCAAGAGATCTTGCATCTTAGCCTTCTAATGATAATTCCATGCAAGAAGTCACGGAATGCGATGAAATTAGGATGTAGACTGATGTTGTTGTCGCCAGTCTCCAATGTGAATTGTTGTTCTCAAAATTACTGATTGCCGCCACAAATATATGCATATCAATCCAATGTAATTCAATGAGATCACCATATATGCAATGTATATGCACATTGTTGCTATATTTGTCACCACTGCTATGAATAGCAGAGATTGCCGGCAAAAGGAATCAGCATGCACAAAAACTTAACATATTTCGTCATACACCTTTAGCAATTAACTTTGATCCAACTAATCATTAATGGCATATATTGCAATTAACACACATACACTTGAACACCAAATTTACGTGGAAAACCCATTATGGGAAAAACCATGGAGAGAATCTACTCACTATATGAATAATTGTTTATAGTATTTGTTTTAGGCACACTGCTCCCTGAATTAGAACTTACAAGGTAAGGCACGCTACCTAAGTGCAAGGTACAAATCCGCACAAGCTACCAAAAGAAAACACAATCTTCTAGCAGGTACAGGGAAATGAAGATATAAAAGATATAAAATCTTCTGATCAAACTCTGTAAATACTCTATCAAATCTGCACACTTTTGTCTCTTCTCTTTCTCATTTGCATTACTCTGCCTTCACATTTGATCCATACATTATTTGCACTAATTCCACACTAAATTCATCCTTCTGAACTCATATATATACAGCTTGAACATCGTAAATTCAACAAGATCAGCCATAGAAAGATAAACAATGTTTACACAAAGTCGTTCACCATGAGCACATTAGCGGGTTGGCCCGAAAACACCCTCCAATGCATATGACACCATGTGAACCACAAAACATCACGATAGGACCTATTTCAATCTCTTAACTCTTCCTCCAATGCATATCCAAACCAATAAGTTAAATCAGTTCATCAAAATTAGCTAAGTCAGCCAGAGACCAACACAAACAACAATATTGCACTCAGAACAAGATAGTTTCACTTGTGGAGAAAACCAACATAAAATATCCTGACCATTCTTGACAGCCAGCCTTTTTGTTAGCAAACAACAAAACACAACTTCATCCGAATTACTGTCGACTTGAAAAAATGATAGTGCAACATTCACAAACCATGCATTTTAATACCAACACCGCAAGCCATCAACTTCTTATGCAGAGGAATGCAAAGCATTTTCCCATCAGGACTTCAAATTCTCTTTCCTGCATATTTCAGCTTCCAATACTTCCACCTTCCGAATATACCTCATGCAACCTTGTTATCATCACTAGTCATCAGATTGCTCATGTGAGCTTATAGTACAGTACTTCAAATACTCTAACATGTCTGTCAAACTTCAGAATACTCTTTCCTACATATCAGACTTCAAATACTCTCATACTTCTTCTGCACTGCTCTGCATTAGGTTGACATTAATGCACACAGCATGTTGACATGAATGACAACATTGTACACATAATGTTAACATATTTTTGGTCATATGTTCTTCCCATGTTGACCTTGCATAGGTAGTGTCCTAAGAAATGCTACTCCAACAAAAAGAATATGATAGAAAAGTACTAGAGATGAACAAACATACAAGAGAAAGTATATGAAAACAAATTTGATGAATGCAACTTTTTTGATATGAGAGTTCACAAATAGACATGGTATAGGGAGAGTATGACAACGAAGATATATCTTCCCAAATAGTGTACAATGAGCCATGATAGAGGGAGAGTGTGACAATATAAGAGGTCCCTTCCTTGACCTTCATCATACTACATTTGGACTAATCAACCAAAAACATATTTTAGTTAGACAGCTATTATCTATTTACTAACCCTAACCAAAATGTAGAAAAGTACTCTATTATGTTGACACATGATAAGACAAAAATGTTGTGGATTAAATTACAGGACATTGAAAATAACAAACGATTACAAATTCTTTTACTAGACTACTTTTAGTCGAAAGAAAAATAGAATTTGTGGACACCTACAAATACTGTAATATTTGTTGGACCACTTCATAGAGAATATAATAAGCATGGAATGCATATTTGTAGCATTTAAAATAAACACAATCACTGTCTTATTGTGTATGAAGAAATGGAAACAAATTCTACTGACCATTTAATTCCTACTCTCACTCTATATTTATTGTGTCCATAATAGGTATACTACAAGGTCCCAGAACATAGAAAAAATATCGTAAATACTATTTAAATTATTTCTCTAATAAGTAAAATAACCAACCTAATCTAAAAGGCATTAGAGAATTGTAGCATTTTCTTAACTTACCAGCAGATAGCCAAAGCAATCCTCTAAAGTCAAAACAACATGCTTCATTAGGGAAAGAAATCACAAAATCCATATATTCCTTTTTGAGACCCGGTAAAACTGAAGAAAGAAGAATTTACCCATAAGGCAGATATGTAATCTAGCTTTTTGTCTATCATGATACAAACTCAAGATCTTGGTGATGATCATGCCACTTCTCTGACAACATCTATGAAATTTGAACCAAATATCTTTCATTTGATAGTAAGGACAAACAAGCAACAAAACAGACACTGAGCTTCAAGTTTGTATACTATTTTAAGCATACTGAAGTAGGCCTAACCCGTTCTCAGGACATTGCCAAGGAGGGCCAAGAACAGGCCCTGCCGATGCTCGAATAGTTATCTCTGACCTATTTCTTCCCTTCAATTGTGTGGTTTGACCGGGCTCTATATAGGTTACCTGCATTATAAAATATAACATGATTTACAACCAGCATTCTTATTGAAATATAAAATAATCAATAAATCATAATCATAACCAAAAAACACTATAAAAGAACTTTGAATTCATATGTCAGTACAAGTCTCCTCACAGTCTACCACATAGACTAGTTCAGGAAACAATGATCTTACAACCTCAATAATGACCAGTTCACCATAAACTCTTTCCTTAAAATTGTATTGAACCCATGGTTCAGAAATTGTAACATTCAAAACCAAATGCCTGTATAAAAATAAATATAGGCTAGGCTCTAATGAAATACAAGATTATAACTCTATGAGACACAAGGTGATTAGAGACAGAGATGGTTGGTGTTTTCACAAATTTGGCAAAGGTCAACTCTTGTCAGTGTCACTGATGCTTGTTACTACTCTGAACTCTGGTTTTAAGATTCCTTGCTAGAATTATCATTAACACCCACTGCTCTGAGCTTTTTTTTTGGTAAATACTTAGGCACAAACTCTCTTATCTCACCAAGTTCTTTTTCACAAAAAACTTGTTGACTACTCATTGTGCCAGAATTGGATGCTTCCAGGAATCACATTCTCTCATAGTTTCTGCATTAATGTCTAGTTCTCACATTTTAAGAGAGCAACGAATTAATTTTTACAATTAATGATCATGAAACACACTTGTCAGAGTTATCTGCACTCCATACGAATATCTGATTGTACAGAGACTTCAGTTCAGCTGATCCTTTCCAACTGCATGTATAAGAGTACAGTGTATATCATGCCCGATTCTCAAGAAGTCCATGTCATATTTGAACTTGTCCAGCCAAAAAGAGGATTCTCTTGTAAATCTATTTGATCTTCATCAGTCTTTCCCAAGTTCCTACTGTTGGAAATCACATATAGATGAATTACTGATCCTATTTGACATAAAATTCAAATGATAGTGCTTGAGTGTTTCTATAGTGAGACTAATGTGAAATGACTTTTAAATATGAACAGTAAAACAGAATGCAAATGACACTCTGAACAAAGGGACATTGGGATAGGCAAAACCAGTTTGGTTAGTGTCAACTGATTACTACCCCTCCTTCAATTTGATCAAATATGAAGAGCATAATTGGAGTGTGTTTGTATTGTGTTAAGAGAAAATACATAATCATCTTTTGTAAAACAATTTATTTATTTATCTTCAACGTATCGTGTAAATTGCATATTTTTATCCAAGAAAAGGATAATGTATATGTCAGGTTCAAGTTAGGACATTAGGAATACAGAAAACCAAAATGAAGATGGATCAAGATAACCTACATTGGCTACAAAAAATATATGATTCTGCATAGGCATTGGAAAAGATAGATAAAGAGTTGAAAAGCCACTTCATATAAAAAATTCTGCAAACATTTGGAAACCTTTTGTAACATCACTTCCAATTATCAAAGGATGAAGCTCTGAATCTCATTCATACCATTTATGTGATTGAGAGTTCATATCATTTGTATTTCAGGATATAGTTTCTTTAGTATAATTTGTATTTATAGCATTTTAACAGATGAGAGATTATTGTACTGTGGACTTCATATACTTGCACTTGATTCTGTTGAAGTTAATATCTGTAAAGATGTGAAATTTATCCTAGATTGCAATATTAGTATACCCTTGGGCAGTCTGCAAAGAAATAAGATAAAAGTAGCTCTCATACCAGTTAAAATCCCAACCTGCATCTAATATATATGTTAAGATTGGCCAACCAGCCAAACAAAAGTTGAAAAATAGATATGAATGTTGATGGAGTTTGCAGAACACAAAGCGACAAAGATAGGAGTTGCACCAGAAATGTTTTGTATAAACCACATGTGCAGAGACACCAATGAAATATTTTGGTTACAGTTTCCTGAAAAACTTGTAGAATGGCTTTCACCATTGGTGCACTGTTGTTTTAAGCCTCATAAAGATGAACCATTGAATTGGACTAAGAAGACAATCAAGACTGCATAAATTAGATGACTGGATGAGAGTAATCAATGATTAGGCTGCAACCAAAATTCCCACTGTCCATATAAATGATAGCCATTGAGAAGATTGGTGTGCAAATTGCCACCAAGATGTAATAGTTAACTCAAGCAGGTGGGGCATATAGAACCATGAACAGGGTTCCAGAGTAGGATGACTAGAGATGATCAGAGAAGGGAGCTCAAAGGTCACAAATCCTGAGACTACAAAAATGTTTTCTCATATACAAAGGACTTGCAAAAACTACAAAGAGATAAAAATAAGAAAATTCAAAATTTGGGAAGCAATGGAAGGAAATAAAGTTTCTAGCAGGTGTGGAGCAGATAGAAAATAAAAGGGTATGTGAAGGACTTGAAAAGAGGTCCACAGAGAGCACAGCAAGAAAAGACACTTGCAAAGAGACGGATAAGACAAATGAAGATACAAGAATGCAAGATCATCAAATAGAAGCTATCTAGATGTCAATGGAAGGAGAAAAGATTATGAATATGGAAAAGGAAAAGGAAAAGGACAAAGGGAAAGGAAGCAGGCTAAAGATGGTTAGGAAGCACCCCCATATGAAACACAAGAACAAAGAATGAACTTCCAGATAAAATCCACTATGAAGTGTTAAGTCCCTGGAATCCCAAAAAGGAGTTGAAATCTCTTATGCCTACTTTAGAAGAAAGCAGTGTTCCATGAGGACACATCCCCCCTCCCCCCAAGCCCCCACACACACACCCAACAAAACAAAATAAAGCTTTTCCAAGATGGAAACATTCTCACAACGTGGGAATGTGGATGAGATTTGCCATGCTACCCCTCACCACCACAACCAAAGAAGAAACATACCTGAGATGTTCCCTTTGTAAAAGCAGTTTTTCAAAGATGTCCCACCGTTTTGGGGGCATTAAGGAGAGGTAAAAAAGTCCTAAGGAGAGCATGAAAACTCCTTGCAGTCCCTTGAACATCTTGAAAATTTTAAGACATGCACACATTTTCTCTATGTCATGATAATGATTTTGATTTGGGTCAAAGCATTGAACAAACTAACAACATGATGGGAAAAATGACTAATAAAATAGTTATTTTATGGTTTACTCAAGTGCATGGGAAAGCTTTGAGGGTGGATGGTGGTGGATGTTCATTGTTATCAACTTTTCACAAATGTTTGTGAGTTTCTATTGATTGTTGTAAGGAGTATCTAAAAATTCATCTACTACAACTAAAAAAATAGAGAAGGAAATAAATAAAAGATTCAAAAGTGATAATATTCATGTCTTCAACTATAGAGTTCTCATTATTTAGACCGGTCAGAATCTCTAGCTTTGCCATTAGTTCTCTAAAAAATGAAGACTTGGTCAAAATAGCGATGATTTGATGTCAAAGACAACACAGTGATAAAAATATGAAAATGGACATGCGCCATGAAAATTCTTGTGGTCTTTAAGGTCTTAATTCAAATTTGGTGGCATTGACTTTGCCCCTCGAGCACACCCTATATCATGCAAGGGATAGTGCCGAGTTTTGCACCTCAGAAATTGTGATTTGCCCCCATCCCCTTCTCCACTACCTTTATGTGATGAGCCCGCCTGGCTCTCAACTGCAAACTAACTTCTTTTCCATTTTATTCACAATTTTTTTGTATTTTCAATCATATATATACTTTTGTTTTGAATTATCACCATATATGAAATGATAACATCAGTAATTTATGATTATCTCCACTTGCTTGCTAAACTAATCAATATGGATAGTAACAATGTTTAGCTGGCATCACATAATTAAAATTAAATACGTTGGCACCTTAGAAATAAACCGCAGCCTCTCTGATGTTATTCACAACCTCCATAAGCAATGGCGCAGCCACAAAGACATTAATTTGTCTTCCTTACAAATAATGCAGCCCTTCCTGGTTGAAACGCAGCACCCAAGAACAGGTCGCAGCTCATAACAAATGAAACGCAGCTCCTTTTGGTTTGAATCCTTGCTGGGAATAGGTGCCAGCAGCACTTTGATGAATGCCAAACACAATGGATACCTTGCATGACTGAATTGTTGAAGTCAAGAGGAATGACAACCTCCTTTTAATCTCACGCAGCTGCAACTGGAAAATGCAGCCTCCTTAAACACATGCGATTGTCTTCATCACCGTATGACTGTCCATAAATGTTACTTGTAACATACCAATCTACAACACACAATTTATTGGTAGAAGACCAACTCAAGTGCATAAAATTATGGAAGAGGTTGACGTTTTCTCCAAAGAATGAAGACCAAACCCTAGCTCTCCACATACAATTTCGGTTTTCTCCACAATTCTCAACTTCTCAATTTTCATAAAATGATCAATGGTAGAGAATTTTGAATTCTCCCAAGGTTATATAATGTAACATTAAAAGAAGTCTTCTTCTTTACACTTTTCATTAAAGAAGCTTCATGCACACACCATCAAAATATAACATGAAATAACATAAGTTATTAAATTAAAGAAAGCTTAATTTAATAACCCCAAATATAATGTGATGTAATTGAATTCTCTGGCAACAACATCCTAAACCCACATTGCCGTGCTAGGAATAGTAAC
Source organism: Chamaecyparis obtusa (assembly GCA_027943335.1). Taxonomy (NCBI): domain Eukaryota; kingdom Viridiplantae; phylum Streptophyta; class Pinopsida; order Cupressales; family Cupressaceae; genus Chamaecyparis; species Chamaecyparis obtusa. The sequence goes on along the minus strand of BSBK01001624.1, from coordinate 482,022 downwards.
CAAACAAAAACAGACTTGCTAAAAATAGCAAATCCCTCAAACTAGAGATTCCGCAAAAGCAATCCCAACTCAACTAAAACCAATGCACAGGGGCCCTGCTAAACATAGCAATCAAGATGATCACCAATAATAAATAGTAAGTCTGTCAAACTGACTCCAACGAAGAGCGATCCTAACATCTCAGATCTCCAGAATGGAAACTAACCACTAGCTCTGCCAAACGACCCCCTCCCACAAATTGATTAGCTTACAAGGGTCACTGAAATAAGCTAATCTCAAGGGCCTAAAAACGGGAACATTACACTTTATCTATTGTTGGAAGACTATTGTAAAATGAATGAGGAAAAATGGAGTTATAACCTTGCATATAAATCTTTTTCACTCATGATCAAACAAGTTGGCCCTAAACAACTGATATATTGCCAAGTTGGCCCTAGAAAATAAAAAATCTTGTTTATCTTTGAAAAAATTTTAAGCAGCATTACAAGAATCGTGATGACTCACCTAGATTAGGCAAGTCCCAAGGTGAGTGACCCTTGGTGAGTTTGAGAGACTCGGCTATCAAGTACTTGCCATACTTGTCGAGCCTGGGACACTCGTCAATTCTGCAATTCTAGGCAAGTCTCACAAGGTAGACTCGACCATTTTACTTACTTCTTTTCTAAATTACAACATTTCAACACTTGTTTGGTTTATGGCATGCCCATCTACGATTTACAAAAAAAATATGAAAATGGTATGAGCCATGAAGGTTCATGTGGTTTTAAAGGTCTTCATTTGGGCTTGGTGGCAAGAGCTCCTCTCCTTGACCCTGCCCAATATCACAATAGGGAACACACTAGGGTTCTTGCCCCTAAATCCTACAGGGGGTGCTGCCCCTTAACCCCACTAGGGGCACTATCCCTCAACCCTATTAGATGATGTCCCTGAAACCCCATCAAACTATAAGTCTAAGCAAATAATAGGCCAATGATGAATCATGATCATAAAATCTACAAAATACATATTCCTAGTTGCAAATCTCTGCATCTTCATAGTCAAAGCTACAATCAAGGATTATCTTGTTTCCTACATTAGACAACTTGTTTAGTATACAAGAACTGCCATAGGCAAAGTTGGCATGCTACAGTTTATAAGATTGTTGAATACAAGTTAAGTCATAGGTTGCAAGAAACACAACTTTCGTAATGCAAACACGTATCAATCATGCCCTGCACATACAACTCATAGAACAATTATATATTAGTATCCTAGCTAAGGTCAAAGTAGAACATAACTATTTAACTTCTTGCTTAACAGTTCCCCTTTGTTAATGAGCTTGACAACAAAACAAGCAGCCTTGAAGGCTTCAAGAAAACTTTAATAATAAATCCTTTCACTTGAATATACATGCTAGTCACTGAAACACAAGAAAATATCATTGTTACATTGTCGTCCAAAACCTATCTTAGACGCAAATAAATAACTTCCCTTGATGTCATCATTAGTAATGCAAGCTCCTATTAGCCATAGACTTATATTTTTAGTTTTGATACTTGTTTTCGATGTCATGGATTTCATAATCCATGAGATTTGTATACATTTGACAATACTTATTATTTTAAATTTATATATCTACCAGTATTATTTCCTTTAGCTAAAAGTTCAAATATATTTTTATACTCATGCAATTGATGTATACTTGTTTATATGGTCAAAGTACATTTGATTTAATTAGTTTATTGAGTCTCTTAAGTTGATTTATTAAAGAGTGCATGAAACAAGTTTTGACTCCTTAAACATCTCTGTATTTCATGGTTTTTTCACTTTGTTGGATCTTGGCATCAACTTCAAGTCAAGTAAAAAATCAGCTTGCCAAGTTTAGGGCAAGTCTAAGTCTTGTAATACTGAGTTTAGGGTGTAACAAGACTTCACATTTGCAAGTTCATCCTAGGGTTGAACTTCCAGATCAATGAAAAAGTAAATTTTCAAGTATTTTTGAGAAAGCTTTGAAGCAAGGGAAAAATGCAGTTTGTTATCTGACTCTTGTAATGATGCCAAGGAGTGCAAAATGAATACTCCACAAGGTTCCTCAGGAAACTTCAAGAAGCCTAATAAGTTATTTAATAATAACAAATGTAGCAGACAATTTAATAGAAACTTAAAAAAATAATAAATTCTATAAGGCCCAAATAATACACCAGCAGCGACATAGACATAAACATCTACTGCAATCAAAGATCACATATGAATTCATAGCAACATCACCTTGGCTGCAAACCTTGGATTGTATCGCACATTGCATACTTGCGGAAGACACAACAACAGAGATCAAAGCTGCCACATCAATCTCAACTTCAGTAGCGACAAATACATCTGAGATCAGTGATATCCCAATTGCACATCACGGTGATATCATACTTGGGGGAGAGCAGTGTCCTAACATCACCAGGATGGATACATCGACACCAGTATATTTGACCTTCAAACATTTGCACCTTGAACATACAGACATCTGATTTTTGAAAATACTACCATCAATATATCAATCATAGTGACATCATCACTCCGCGACTTCCAATGCATATATTCATTAGAAGGCCAAGATGCAAGGTTACTTGAGTCATATTTGTTTACCGCCTATGGCAAACTAGGTTTACTACATGATACTGAACGAAATGCTAATAGATAAAAAATACAATAAGATTTCAGAGAACTACCACATGCTTCATTAATAATAATCAAGTACATCTAGTGTGAACATAACATCATCAGTTTTGTCTCTTCTCTGTCTTCCGAGAGGATACATAAACTACCTGAACGGGTGCACCTAAACCGTTGCAACATAACAGATTGCCCTTCGGTTACTAACAACTTCCTAACATGTGTAACTTATTACCGAGAGATACAATTCTATGGACAACATCATCCCCCCCAAAAGAAAAGTTGTCTCCGGACGACGTACAACAAAATGGAGATGCTTTGGACTATATACATATCAATTAACAAGATCATATTTCCACAATCCATTATGATACAATATAGGTTTCTGGATTCGATTGTGTGTAATTTTTTAGCATCAATCGAATCCAAAAACCTATATTGTATATACATATCACCGAAGAAAAAGAACTAAGGGGAAGGGGACTGAGGGAGCATCCCTGAAGGTGCTACCTAGGATGCCATTGAAGGAGTCAATTGTGCCCACAACTCATACATCTGTTGGGTCCTCACCCTCAAGTCCCGCTCCACCTGCATCTGTCTCCAAGGCTGTTTTTAACATCACTGCAATATCGACTAGCTCGGTCTCCTTCACCTCGGACTCCCTCTTCACCTAAGTCAACTAAGTCTCTAACAGGCACTTTTCCGTCTTTTTTGCCTTGAACTGAGCCATGAACTCCGCTTTCTCTTTCTCCCAAGCCGACTGCTGGCTAGCCAAGTCCCCCTCCACTGCTACTAACCGGGTAGCTGTCTCCTCCCGATCCCACTCTGCTACTACCCGATTTGCCTCACTCCACCTCCCAGCATAGTAGGTGTCTCTGTACACCTGCGCTATCTCACGGATAAGGGTCTCTACTCGGCTCTCCACTACCAACTCCCCAACAATCCAATCCTAAAACATCTTCGAAGTCTCCGGATCTGGCCATCCCCGTGCCTTAGGTGTAACAGACTATCCCGAATGCCTTCCATGGATCTACCCTTCTTTTCTTGGGTGAATGACACCAGGAGTCATTATGGTTATGTATGTCACAGTTAGCACAATTGATTGTGCACCGGTTCTCATTCCTCTTAGGGAATATCGATCTCGGTGGGGATTTGAATGCCATAGTTTTGGATCTACATTCATTAGCCTTGTGTCCAAACTTGTTGCAAGTGTAGCAATAGCCCTTGAAGCTTCCCCCGCTTCCATTGGACACACTATTGGGACGAGACCTACATTCAAGAGTCTTGTGGCCATACTTGTAATAGTTTCTGCAGTAACTATTAGTAGTAGTTTGTTTTACCGGGGCATTTCTGCAGTCACTTGTTTTATGGCCCGGTTTGCCACAGTGATTGCAAGAAGTGTTGAAGGACTTTTTACCCTTTTGTTCTACTAGTTTCTTCTTTTCCTTCTTGCCTTTCTTGACTCCAGATGACTCACCGGTTTCCTTGTTGCTTTGACCGGTGAACCTAAGTCCTGTGGGATCCTTGTGCTTTCTTTGAGCTCTTAGTTGCTCATCAAGCTTTTCTGAACTCTCGTTGTATCTTCTAAGTGTCTCATTTCTTTCCCCGAGTCCTTTTATTTGTTGCTTTAGTTGATACAATTCAATTGCCAGCCTTTTGCATGCATCATCTTTATCATGCCAATTTTTTTGCATGTTTGCATTTTCTTGTGTAACTATCTGCATGTCTTCTTGAAGTTGCAGAATGACAAGATCACTTTCTCTTACTGCTTCTTCTGCCAGATTTCTTGCTCTCTTAGAGGTTGCCAGTGATTTCACAGCACTGTTTCTTTCATCTTCAACTTTCCTCTTTTTCTCGATTATTTCAATCAAGGATGGAATACTCTCACTCGGCCAAAACTCGCCAAGCCCTGAAAAAGATTACTCGGGAAAACTCGGCCAGTTTTTGGAAAAACTCGGCAAAAAACTCGGGAATTTAAAAATAGCATAAAATTTAATTAAAAATGCATTTTTTTTTGCAAAATTCTATGAGAAGATGCATCCAATGAGTTAATTAATGAGAAAACAAAAGAAACAAGCTAAGTTTAGATATATATAAATGCAAAGTGGGTACAAAATCGCATTCTCATGTGGAATGCTGATGACTAGAAGCAAAATAGTAAACAGTTTCTACAAAACTAGTATGAATCTATGATGCTTGATCATTGATCAATGCCAAATGTCAAAGTCTTCATAACTAGGTCTTAGGTAGTCTTTGTTGGTAGTTGTTTTCAAGTCCCTAGGTCCGACAAATGAGATTTGAGTGATTTTGGCCTGTTGGGAAGTCATGTTTGTCTGGGATTTGGGCGAGAGCTAAGCTAAGTCTATCGTAGAGATGGGGTCAAAACCAAGTGATTTGTGATAAAACGAGTTAAAACCCTTTGGGAATCCTTTCGCCAGCTTCAGTTTGACCTTAGAAAGCCATGATGGATTGTGGGAGGTAACCCTACTGAAGGCTTGCCGAATCTTGAAATTTGGCTAAGTCTGGAATTTTTCGAAAAGCCCCAAAATCTAGAATCTGCATCTTAACTCCTATGAAGCTGGAACCTATCCCAAACATCCTGGAAGTATTATATTTTATAATTTATACAAATATAACTTAAAGTATAAGAAATTAAATAAACTTATACTTAAATGTTATATTTGTATAAATCCTCCCGCCCCTGAAGTGGAAAATGCGTTTTTTGGGTCGTGTGGCTATATTATGCAAACGTGGGCGAGTTTTTTTTAAAAACTCGCCGAGTTTTAGGAAAAACTCACCAAAAAATCGACAAGTTTTTCCTAAAACTCGGCAACTTTTCATTGGCGAGTTCTTGGCCGAGTTAATCGCCGAGCTGGAAAACTCGGCGAGTTTTTCCAACTCGGCGATTATGCCATCTTTGATTTCAGTCATTCTTAGGGCATTATCTTCTTGCTCCCTTTTCAGGTTGGAGATCTGATTCTTCTCCATAAGCTCAGAGACTGCCTCCTCAGCTTCATTTGATCCACTCTGCCCAAAGAGTTCCTCAATCATTTCATTGCTCTCACTCAACTGCAAAGCCAACTCCTTTCTTTTAGCAAGGGATCTTCTTATCCTATTCTCGAGAGAGGCAATGATGTGATTGGCTTCCTCAAGCTACTTCTGATACCTGTAACCCTCCATGATCTTTTACTCAAGCAGTTAAGCTTTATATCTTTGAGAACCAAAGTGCTCTGATACCAATTATTATTCCTAACCAGTTAATGAGAGGGGGGTGAATCAGTAAACACAATTTCTATTCCAATTAAACCTTATATATATATTCTTTCAGTATTAATAGAATATAATCTATCACTCATAAACAGAAATAGAAATACACAGGTCAACACATCATATATACGTGGAAACCCTAGGTTAAAAGGAGAAAACCACAGTGGGACAGAACCCACAACTTTACTACTGCAGTAATAAAGATGCCTTGTTAAGAGCTTACAAAGCACTTGTAGGAGTGCTACCCGGTAAAGGGACTTGGTAGAAGACCTGTTAAGATATTGACTATGTTAGGAGTCACCTTGTAAAAGGACTTTCAACACCAATTAAGATGTTACCTAGTTAAGGTATTTATACAACGAACCTGTTAGGGTTCACCCTGATAGAGGGATTTGAATATGGTTAACAATGTAAAAGCAATGATCTGTAATGACACTTTTTGTCTGATTAGATCATACTTGTTACCCTGTCCACTCTGCTTGGCTGTTGAACCTCTCTGCCTTTCACCTCTTGTGACCGAGCTTCTCTCAGAAGATATCTCTCTCCTACTCTGAATATTCAACAACAATTCTTGTGTATCCCGTGACGTGTATTTATAAGACATTAATCTTATTAAAGAATACTTCTCACAGTTCCGCCAAGCTGTAAACTCACCCATAAATCATGCATGCAAAGAACTTGCAAAATGATCTTGAGTTTACCTTGAAACATCCGCGTAGAAATAAAGATAACTCCAATTCTAACTGTGAATACTCCGTATAATCCGGTTTTAATTGGGACAGCCCCGTATAATCCGGTTTGGATTATCATGCAGTCGACCGGTATCAATCTTGTACCCGGATCTTCATACATCCCCTGTATGTTTTATAAGACCGGTTGTTGTCACCCTATTTGGTCTACTGGTACATATACTCTATTTGGTCTATCAGTACATATTATGGAGTATGATTAGTCTACCAGTTTACCGGTGGGATTGATGTTTGCTTTCAACTTATCCAATGACAACTTAAATATGCCAACAAGACCTTCAAAAGTATCAGACAAAAAACTAAGTAGGAAATCATAAAAAGAACTAGCTAAGCTTAACACCTGACTGGGTGAGGACCCCATCCCAATCATCTGTCAAGAACTTGAAGAGTTCCCCCGCATGGACATATAAATGTGGAGAATACAAGGAACAAGGGGAGAAAAAAGGAAGGATTATAGTCCACAAATAGAATAGGAGAAATAAGCATCGCTGACAGACGTGGCAATACCATAAGCATAACAACCAAGTCAATCGCCTTTCTTGTAGTCGGATATAGAGACCAGTTTGTCATACATACTTGAGGGATAGATTGTAAAGGCTACTGGTGGGGATAAAGCGACAGATATATTAAATCATTTCCATCTACGTGGTCTACTATTGGAATTCCCAAGCTACACATAATTGTTAAATAGAGGTCAAAATCAGCAGACAAAGTGCAAGCCACAGTGGATTAACCAATCAAGCAATTAGTACCTCAATTGCAGAGAGGAATACTCACCTGCGATATTCCTTATTTCTACAACAGGAATAATACTATTAAATACAGAACAAATCAGATCATACCTAATTCCTCATATAGGTTCAAACCAAGGAAACTAATTAGGTAGAGGGGACATTACATGTTGTTTGCAGGCATTAGATCATCTTTTGTTTTCAAGCATACTCATCGACATTGGAGCTTCTTCATAATGGGGGGGATATTTTGTCTCTTTTTAAAACTTCCTATGGGGGATCATTGATTTTATATTCATGATGGATGGAGTCTTTGGGGGGTAACATTGAGTCCTTCACACATCATTCTTCCTTTTTTGTATCTTTTCTCTCTTTTGAAGAGGAGTTTTCTCTCACTCGGTTTTCTCCTTTTCTTCATTTGTTAGAGATTACATTTGCATTGTACATGGGAAACTAACATGGTTTTGTAGTCAAAACCTATCATAATAATCTTGTATATTTGCATAATAAACTACTCCCTAAGTTGCACTTAAGGTAGGTGTTGGTGTTAATAAGGTCTTGTACATAGTGTTTTCACTAATTCCTAATAGGGGAGTTATTCACATGACATAAGTTTACTTAGGCCTTAGGTGTCCTAGAAGATTGATTGGTTGTCAAGTGATCTTATCTTCTCTTTTGACAGCTAATTTTAGTTATCAAGATCATTTAATGTTAATCACTTTAGTTCTCTCATTGTATAGGATTAAATCACATGTCCACATCTTGTCTAAACCTACCTCTCAACTTTTCTTTATAAGCAAAGATTCTCATGTACATTTTCATGTTCATTCATGCATTCATAACCAAGCAAGCTATTCTTCCAATTTTCTCTCTTATATATGAAAATTATTTTGGTCTTGCAAGTTTCTCAGGGTGTGGAGTCACCAATCAACTCCTACATATACATATTTTAAAATTTAACAAAATTAATATTCATCTTCCAAAATCATATAAAATTCAATTTGATCCAAAATTCGAAAAACTATTTTCTACCAATCATTTCTTGAACATGATAAGAATAAAAACCAATGTGAAATCATATTTTTTTCGCATAAAAAAATTATAGCTAAATTTAAATTTTATAAAAGATTGGATTTTTGTTAAATGGGTTTCAACTTTATACTTGGCAAACTCTAACATCTTCAGAATATGTTAAAATAACAAACAAACAAACACGCATCATGTAGGCATCAAATTGATCCAAAAATGCCATTCAATATACAGTTTTAGCTAAAGAAATGACTAACATTTTGAAAACACTTTCAAAAGAAAGAAAATTATTCTTTCCAGCCCAAAAATTACCATTTGATTTCTGACTCAAAAAATTACATATCATTGCTTACATTGTCTCAAATTCTGAACAAATTTTAAGGTGTTTGCAGTGCAAATGAGTAAATTCTAAATTTGTAGAAATGAGACAAAATGGGCATTTCAGCCACACCATCTCCATAATGTGACCATTGACAGTCATCATCCCAGTTTCACGTAGGCAAATGTAGACCTCACTATTTTCAATAATGTTCTACAGCAATACTTGATTTAGATTACCAATCCTTTATAAAATACAGAAAAATATGTGAATGAAATTGAATTACACCATCTCCAAACTACATCCATATGCTTCTTTATGTAAGGAAAGGAGATCCAAGAAAGGCAAAAATATGAGCTTGGAGCAAACGTAAAAATGCCAATATCAAATGTCGACTCAAGTTCACTTGAAACAGGAAACAGAAAAGCATGAACCATTAAATTTGAATTCCTCTCACCAAAAAGGCAAAACCATACTTCTTTGAAAAGTGTTTCCAAAATTGGCTTTGCGTTTGGGGTAGAAACCACATGCAAGTCCTGATATATGTTTGATAGAGCATCTAATGTCCTCTTGTGGCAATGATCATCAAGGCTCTGTGTTATTAGTAAGCAATCAAGTTCTTCTAGATTCTCCAGCTGCCAAATAAAAAGAAATGAAATGAGAAGTTACAAAATAAAGTGAAATGGTTCTCAATCTGACCTACATCAACATAAGTCAAAACAAATACTACATAACGTAAATAATGACCACTATATTTTCCATCTCAAATTCTACGGCAAGTTAGCAAGGGTGAGAAAACTGTCTAAAGATTCAAATAAGTTCTTGTGGTAGTAAATAATTCAATAATGACAAACAGAAAATCAAATGGACACCATCAAAACTATCACTTTTTTTCACACGTGTAAACTAATATTTTGTTTTGATCAACAGTTCACCATAAGATGAGACCCATTTTGTAATGTGGATGAGAACAAAGGTTACTTGTATACTTCTTGTAGTTCATTGTTTATGAGATATTTTTGGAGATGCATTGTATTATTGCACGTGATACATCTTAACACATGTTTCAATGTGAAAGGCATGATTGATTTCATATTTGTATTGAATGATTTTGCATGAGCTTATAAACAATGAATAATAGTTGTGCTGGTGCTCTAGGCTCACTTCTTACAATTCTAGAAAAATAGGCCAGATAGAGCTCCTAAGGATAGTTTTTAAGCTAAAATCAAATTACTTCTCATGGTCATATTACAACTGTATCTAGGCCACTTGACAAGGGTGAGTGACTCTTCTACACTCTAGGCTCTGCTAGGCCAAGGAAGGTGATTATATAAGATCCTATAGGAAAATTAAAGGTATTGAAGATTTTGATTGCAGAAAGTAACCAATACCCTATGCATGACAATAAACCAATCATCTGTGGGGTTTTGCAAGTCATGCTCTGTTAAACAGCTTGATACAAATAAACACGGCAAAGAACACATACTCCATGAATTTTTCATAAGATTAATCAACTTTAACCTCTTACAATCTTTTACGTTGACCAACACAAATAAATTACTTTACAAGCTAATAGACTCCAAGAGATGAAAAATGATCAATTGCCCAATGATTGGTGCCTCACCCATCAAAAATCAAAGTCTAAATTAGCAAAGCATGCAGAAAGTGTAAGATTTAGTGAATGAACTAGAATTTAATCAGAAATCCAGTCAATCGAGCTTTAAGTACATTTTAGACAATAATTCACAGAATTGAAGTTATCATATAAAGACAAAATGATTCATTATCCCTTCCTCATCCAAAGTTATCTTTATGTATATTTTGAAAATAATTTTACAAATGCATTTGGAAGCTTCTTCAAGAAACACCTAACCAAACCACTGATCAAAAAATAATCTAAGTCAGCAAACATGGCCCAAGGGTCTAAATACAAATAGTCCTAGGAAAACTATGCTACTTCAAGATATCTCATTCTTATAAGATGACCTTCCCTTATGTTATCCTTTATGCTTAGTTGTCGGATCCAGGTCCGGGTCCGGTCCGGGTCTAGATTCACAGACCGGTCCGTGCCAGATCCGAGCAAGGTCCGTGCACGGACCTGTGGGTCCGCCCGGATCCATGGGCCCGCAGATCCGGGCGGACCCATAGGTCCGTGCATGGACCCTTCCCGGACCCATGAGGATCCACGCGTGTCCATGAGGATTCCGCGCGAGTCCTCAAGGACCCGCGGGTCCAAGAGACCAAAAGGTCAAACAAAGACTTAAAAAACACATTTTTATATTATTTTTTCTCTTATAACCCTAAAACGACCATTCTTATGAGTCTCCAAACACATTTCATTTCTCATTTTGCTCTCTACTATTCTCTCTCATTTTGCTCTCTCATTCTTTCAAGCTTGAAGTGAGGTGATTGTATTCGAACGAGATCGATTGTGGAGTAGCAAATACCTTCCAAGAAGCATATTTGAGTGATTAAGGTATGCATTTGAACCATATTCTCTAGTTTTTTGATAGATTATTTCAAGTTTTGAAAATAAACGAATTTTTTTCAAGTTTTTGTATAAGTTTTGAAGTTTTTTTTTTCATTTTTGTTATAGATTGCAAAAATGAGTAGTCAAGGCTCAGTGGGTGGGGAGGGATCTCAAAAATTTAAAATTGATAAAGGGTCTCCTTTATGGAGACACACCACAAGAATTTCTCAATGTACTAGAGGTGGGGGGTATGTATGGAAATGTAATTTTTTCAAAACACAATATAGAAGCTCCTACTCCTGAGTAAAATTTCATCTTTTAGGCCCTGGGGGTCAAGGGATTAACATGTGTGAGGGGGGAGATCAAGAGGGATTGCCAGCTACACAAATAGAAGCTTTGGTAAAAAAACAAGAAGCTGACAGAATAGTTGCAAAAGGGAAACAAGGTGCTTATACCGAGAAACAGAAAACAATGCTGCCACCCACTCAACTAAGCTCTAGATCACATCCATTCTTGCCTATGCCTTCTAGGGATGAAGATGTAGAACAACCACACAACAGCCCCCGCAAGAGAGGCCCATTAGATAGGGCATTTCAAAATGAGTTAAGAGATATTGCTGATCTCAAAGTTGGATGTTGCCTCTTTGCAAATGGTGTTCCATTCAACTTTGTGAGATCACCTTATTTTAGGGAGATGTGTGAAGGAATAAATGAAGCACCTTCTGGTTACCGTGGCCCTGGATATGAAAAGTTGCGCACCACCATATTACAAAGTGAGAGAAAAAAATGTAGAGACCCAACTAAAACCAATATGAGATTCTTGGGTTCAAACGAGTGTCTATTGTTTCAGATGGATGGAAAGATTGCAAAACCCATCCTTCAATTAATGTAATTGCTGTATCCCCCAAAGGGGTCAATGTTTTTTAAGGCGGTTGACTATGAAGGTGAAGTAAAAAATGCAGATTTCATTTCCCAGATTCTCATTGATTCCATAGAGTCTGTGGGTCATGACAATGTTGTCCAAGTAATTACGGACAATGCAAAAGTTTGCAAGGCTGCAGGTGCTTTGGTAGAGGCTAGATATGATCACATCTTTTGGACACCATGCATCGTCCATTCTCTCAATCTAGTGATGAAGGCAATAGGCACCGAAATAAAATGGGTGAAACAGGTGTATGAGGAGGGTGAGGAGATTCAAATGTTTGTGACGAATCACCATATGTCACAAGCAATTTTCAAAACTTACTCAAGATTGGAATTGTTGAAGGTAAATTTTAAAATTTAGTTTCATTTATCATTTTATAATTTTTATGTCATGTTTTAACTTTCTACTAACATGTTTTAGGTGGCTGAAACCCGGTTTGCCTCTCACACAATTGTGTTGAGACGTCTTGTCAAGGTGAAGGAGGCCTTATCACAAATGGTTATTAGTAACCAATGGAGCATCTAGAAGCAGTCCAATACAGTGAGGGCCCAAAAGGTGAAGGCATTGGTATTAGATGATGATTGGTGGACTCGTGTGGAGTATGTGTTGGAATTCACTGATCCCATCATGTCTATACTTCGATTTGCCGATGCTGATGAACCATGCTTGGGGGATATCTATGATAGCATGGACACAATGTTGGAGAAGATAAAAATGGTAAGTTATAAATTTAATACATTTCTTTATCTTTGTTTATTGAGAGTTATTTAAATTCAAAATTGACATAATGATAACTTACATCAAGATAACTTACATGAACATCATTTGATATCCCAAGTCATACATAGGAGAGAGAATGATCCTGAGGACACCTTATACAAAAAGGTGGAAGCAATGGTTCTTCATCGTTGGAACAAGATGACCACACCTTTGCACCCCCTAGCATATGCTCTTTCTCCTAGGTACTATAGTGCAGAAGTACTTGCTATTCCAGGTAGAGTGGCACCATATAGAGATGTTGAGGTTTCCAATGGGTGTAAGAAGGCATTTGATAAAATCTTCTGCGATCCAGATATTGGGGTAAGTGTTAGGAGAGAATTTGGATCATTTATTTCAGGAAGAGATCTCCACCCTACTGTTATCAATGACCAAAGCAAAATGGATGCAATTACATGGTGGTACCTTCATGGGCAAGATTATATATACCTCCAATCTCTTGCGATTAAGATTCTATCACAAGTTTTTAAGTTTTAACTTTTTTTTTTCTTTTTTTTTGTCACTTGCATTGTAGAATTTAATACTTAACACTCTTGAATTTATCTTATATTTTTTTTATTTTGTTGGTTTTCTCTCTAGGTTGCAAGCTCTTATGCCGCTGAGCGGAATTGGAGTACTCACTCCTTTATCCACTCAGTCAAGCGTAACCAGTTGGCTGCAAAAAAAGTAGAAGATTTGGTGTATATTCACAACAACTTGTGTCTCAGTCATGAAAGGATCCAAAGTAGAAGAAGGGGCCAGAGAAGCTTTGGGATGTAGCACTCGAGTCTGCTGACCTAGATATGACCATTCGGGATCTTGCTAGAGCCACTTTGGCTGATGTGGATGACGATGATGATGAGACAATACCCTCTAGTGGTAGTGGAACCTATTTGGGTTCCATTAATGATGATTTTGATCAACCACTTGCAGCTACTGGAGACCCCATTGATCAGGATTTTTTTTATAATCCATTTGATGTTTGAAACTTTGATGAAATGAAAACTTTAGTCTTTCATTATTGATGAACCATTGAACATTGAATCATGTCTCAAACTTTAATGAACAATATTTTGAATTGTCATTTTGTAATTCAGTAATTCAATGTGCTGATTTTCTTTAGAATCGTCAACATAGAATCATAGATCAATGATCAAGTATTCTATTTGAATTTTTAATGTTTATCTTTGACATTTGGCATTGATCAATGATCGAGCATCATAGATTCATAGTATGAAATGATTTAGTTTTAGAATTATGTATATTTCTCTTATATTATTGGATATATAATGCATATATATATATATATATATATACACACTCACGAATCCTTACGAATCCAAAACGGGAAAAAAAAAATTCACGAATCCACGAACTGGATTCTCAAACCCGAATCCGTCCCCGAATCCAAATCAGCAACTAAGCCTTTATGTAATGTCCCCATTTTAGCTCACCATGGTTTATGATTGGTTTAGCCTATCATTGGCCCTCGTAGGCTAAGTCAGATGATTAGAGGGTTCTCATTTGGTAGAACAGGAGGCTCTTTCCCTTCCAGAGTACAAAAGCATTCAGGATTGCTCTTTGTTTGGTTTGGTTTGGTTCACTTACTATTTATAGTAAGTCATTTATCTAGCATTTCTATATTTGGTAGGACACCTTAGTTGCAGTGTTGACCCTTGGCACCATTGATTTGAGTATTCGGGGATTTACTAATTATAGTAAATCAGTGGTTGATAGAGAGGGACCCTTACTATTTTTAGTAAAGAAGTTGGATGCGCAGTGGAAACAATGGTTGACCTCTAGGTTCAAAAGGGACAGAGAGATAATGAGATTAAATTTATAATGGCATTAATGATATTCTTTGTTAATGGTTATATTATCAAGTTATTATTTAACTTTATAAAGCGTTAAAAAGTGAATAGGGGTAAGGGACATATTTAATGATACATTAAATGACTTAATCAAAAAGGGGCACCACATAAATGATATATTATTAGGTTGACTTGCAACATCAAAAGAAAATATTTAAGTCATTAAAGAGGCTTTTTGGTGAAGCTTTATGAATCGAACCATAATGAGGAATTATAAAAGCCCAAGGAATGAAATCGACCCCATTATGCTTATGAGTTTTGGCTTGGTGTTTTGGCATTTTGGAGGTGAGACCTAGGGTTTTGCTGCAAATTGGTCTTAGAGAGCACAACTTCTCTTTGATTCAATCTTTCCGAAAGTGTGAAAGATCATTTAAGGTTTGCTAATTGGTGGTTTTATCTCAGAAGTCACATTGTGCTTGATTGAAGTTGTTTTATCAACATTTTTAGAGGTTACTTAGAGTAGATCAGAAGTTATTGCAGATAAGCATTATTAAATTTCTTCATTGCTGGTTGTGCCTTCTTCATTTGGCATGTGGGAATCATTAGTGTGTAGATTGGAAGCGATAATCTATAGAAAATTTCAAGGGTTTGATGATTTAATTGCTGCCATATATTGGACGAGGTTTAGATGGCACACAGATTGGGGACAAGTCCAATTTGCCGGTTGAGTTGCTTCCGTGTAACTTACTCACAGTTGAGTTACTCCCATGTGATGTTCCTGTCTCAACATCATTAGTTCGAGTGTTGAGTTCAGTTTCTCAGACGCTGCAGTTGGTACTGTTGATGTTGGAATTATTTTTGCTGGAGTGTGGTGATGATAGGGACATTACTCCATTCTATCCTTGGGATCTAGGTGGACTTCTGTGTTTTGTTTTCTAAGATTGCTTGGGGACAAGCAATTTCACGAGGGAGGACTGTAATGTCTCCATTTTGAGCGAGCATTGGAATTAGTGGATTTAGCCTATCAATGGGTCCTTGTAGGCTAATTTTGGTGATTAAAGGACCCTGTTGTGGGTTTTGGCCCCGTTTTGAGGGACTTACTATTTATAGCAAGTCATCATATGGTTCTATTGAGCTCAGATGATTTAGAGGAGTTATATAATGCTTTCAGATTTTATTTCCGGCTTCCGGTTTGGACTCCAAGATTCTTGGAAGGAGCATCTTGTTTTAGTAAGTCACCCCGTCAAGTTCATTCATCATCAAGATCACTCTTGTGCTGTCAGATTTTGATTATGATGCTTCCTCAGTCGTTTTCGCAAGATGGGTGAATTATGTTTATTATTTAATTAAAACGGCTAAGGTTACCATTTTTATTGGGAATCTATTTTGGGCATCTTAGTGTTATAGCTCGTTGGAACCGGGTTGAGAAGTTTTAAATCCTGAGCTCATAAAACAGAGATCCTATGTGTCAAAATATGGTTATTTTAATGAAAGGGTCTTTTTTTCATCATTAAAGTAGAAAGAAATGTAATTGTTTATTATATTTCAAATGTGCAACCATAAAGCAAGTGGCTTTTAAGTGAAAAGTGTAACTGAGAAGCTATGGAAAATATTATATATACAACTTTATGAGAATTCAAACCTCATTCTGGACTTATGCAATTTTTATGAAGTTTTTGGTTGTGGAAAAGTTGGCAAGGGTTTGAGGACTGATTCCTCACTTCTGCAATTTGAATCATCATTAATTGGTGGTGAATTTTGCGACTGAATTCTGGAAATCTAATTTCAATTCTGTGGATGCAAATTTTGTGCTGTTGTATACCAAATTTGAGGAGAATTGTTAATTTGCTAATGTTACTGAGGTATTCATAATTCTGGTTTGATTATCTTCAGAAGATTATATTGATACTAGAAGGTTGTTGTATCTTCTAGTCTGGTTACGAATTGTTAGCAAGGATATGATATTTTTCAAAGGAGCTGCATTTCAAATCAGAGAACAAATAATTAATTATTGGCTGCGAATTACACTTGGAGGCTGCATTTTGTCTTCTAGCAATTGTACGTTCAAGTTAAGAGACTGCTTTGCATTGGAGAGAGTTGTGTAAGCATTTGGGAGGCTGTGTTTCATCATTGTGGGCCTGCGTTCCATATTCTCAAGGCTGCTTTCAGAATTTGGAGTCTTCTGTTCCTTTTGGTGGCTGCGTTTCCTCCCAGGTTGGCCATGTTTTGCAATTAAGGTGCCAATTTGAATTTATAATTTGATATGTGGTTTTGTAATTGGCAAATTTGTAAATTTAATCCATTCTGGTGAGCTTGGAAGTTTAGAATTAATTGATATTAAACATTATTCAATTCTGGAAATATTTTTGAAGTCAAATATTATCGTATCAAAAAACAAAACATTGCAAGCAAATTCAGAAATAAATATTACCTTCAACAAAGAGCCAGGCAAGTTCTTTACAGATGATATTATGTTGCAAAAACCATTTAAAAGCATTACAGCTATAACAAACAGAAAACACCACACATTACAGTGCATACAAATGTTTGACAAAATTCCTATCCATTAAACATTGGAAATAGTGAAAAATCTGGCATAGAAAATTGGCTCAAACCATTACAAGTAGGATATATAAGGAGTCTAAGATGGTGATGTGGAAGGGTTGTTCTTTAGTGATGGAAGTGAGAGGTGATAGGCAGGTATCCTAGGAGAAGACCTAGAATGAGGAGTAGGAGCAACAACATGGGAAATAGAATGAGAGGTCACAAGACTAAATTGTATCCACATAGGTGATTTGACACTCTTCCCCATCACCAACTTGGTCTTTCTTATCCTTGCGGTTGTATTCATCTCACATGAAGCCATCAACGTCATTGTTCTTTCCTCTTCATTGCTTCCATTTCCTCCTACAATTCATGATTGTGACATGATTGTGACACTATCCAAGAAGTAGAAACCTTGAGGACCGCTTTTTCTTGACTTGATGGGGTTGTGCTCACTGATTTCTGAATTAACTCTTAGATGTGTCTGAATCCTTTTCTGATATTTTCCCCTAAGGATGATTCATGCTTTGGCCCAACATTGCTTTGGTCTTATCCTAAGTAGAGGTGTTCTCCTAGATGGACCAACAAAACAATGATAAAGGAGGTTGATCCATTTGTTCCTTTGAATCTAGGAGATATCACCTCTATCTCTGAATTGAAGTGCCCCTCAAGTACCTACTCTATACTGGTATTAGCCAATTGACGAAGAGTCATATGAATATTCCTTATCCTACTCACTTCAAATTCATTGTCACAATTCATATCCTATTCTTTGGCATGTGATAGAATTTTCTCCCTAGTCATTCCACCATGAGGCCTACAAAATCATTGATGAGCTTGTCATAGAAAAATTGAAGTTGAATTTAGCAATTTCCACACCCATATATTTGGTACCAATAATACTGAAGCAACTGTATACACCAATCTAAATCGGAAAACAAACACATCTTGTGGTTTCCTCCCAAAAGAAATGAACCTTAGGCAACCACTGACAATACTCCATCAAAATGACCTAATAACTAAGATACCTCAAAAGAATATAGGGATAAGAAGAGAAACCAAAAGCCCTTATATACTTTAAGATAGGAAACTATATAAACCACTCTACCCACTTTGGAATCATTGACCTCACCTGATCTAAACTTTTGATATGGATGTGGTTGTCCAAGGTCCTTACAAAATATGTTAGAAAAGAATCATTAACTCTTTGGTAGTGTTTTAATGATTCATTGTAAATTTGTAAGTTAACTATAGATGCTACCTGTAGATCTAAATTATATTAAGTGCTAGGACTAGGTGTTGTACACCTTGCAATCCTCATAAAATTATACTTATTTAAGTATATAGTATGTTGTAAATATTGGACCTTCATGGAATGGGATGCCCCACATGGAGGGATATCAAGTTTCCTCAATTGGCGCACAATGCCACTTGTCATGTGTCTAATTACAATTGTAAGAAGTCACTGACATTGGGGGTTCATATAGGACTAGGAAAGGCATCTTTGACTGGCTAAGCAAGAGGTGTGTAAGAGGTGTGTACTTCTACATGGAACACTAGGCAGTTACATTTGACACTTGGTCACTTGACCTCTAGACATTGACTTGTATTGTGTAAAGACCTTGTTTCATAGGAAAGCAAGAAACAACTGACTATTTCTATATCAACAACTAAAAAAGAACATATAGGAGTACTGTAGGCCACAAACAAGTCTATTTGATAAGGTGTTTAGTAGAGGGTGCAGAGATTTCCCATGACAATGCATCATAATGAAATGTAATAGAATCACATTCACAAAAAATTCAAAGTTCCATGCTTCGACACAAGCACATCAAGGTTCACTTATCCCAATGAGAGCTCTCAAGTGTCTTCAAAGGATTTGGAGTGGTAGCAATTGGAGTATGAGATCCCTAGGGAGAGTAAGAGAAAGAGGGTGCTGAAAAAGTCCAAAAGACTAAGCCCCCTCCTGTGTGGAAATCAAACAGGGAAAGGTACGAAATTGCTCACTAAGGACTATATGGAGGTTGAAGCTTCAGCTAAGAAGAATGACAAGGAGGTCACTCTTGCAAATGCCCTATTGTAAGAGGTCAAGGTTGTAAGCAAAGGAAATGCTAGTCGCCCTACTTTGAAGGGGGCTCACTCTCCAAGGATTTTGGATTCCCTCTCTTTCTCTTCAAAATAGGAGATATCTAGCATGCTGGGGAAGTTTCAAGAGGTAGCGAACACTCAGCATGTAATGACTAATTGGTTTTTTTACAGGAAACAACTGGTTAAATCTGAAAATGGCTATTATAGAAAAAAGGATGGGTTGTCAAAGTCAATCCTAGAGGGAGGTTGAAAGTAGAATGCTATAAGATTGGGAGGCAATTGAAAATGTTAACAGGTTGGAGAAGGACTTAGCTCACATTAGAGATGAAAATGTTGCCGTGATTGGGGATCTAGAAGACTGGGAGGATGAGCACAATAGTAGCCTGGTCACTCAGGAGGGAGAGTTGGTAAATATAAAGGATAGGCTCAGCAAGGTTAATCAAGTGAGCAAATGTTCTCTCCAGAACAGTACCACTGGTATTAAGATCATCAATGAAAAACAAATGGAGTTGACTGAAAGCCTTGCAATACAGTCTATTGAAGACAAGACCATTTGTGCCAACAAGAGTGTTAGGGCTGGCCCAAGTGTGAGGACAAGGAGCAGCAAAAAGAAAATGCTTGCAGAAGAGAAAAAGGAGAAGCAAGACTTTGCAAAAATCCATGAAAGTTTCTACCAGCAGGAAATGAGGTTGCTAAAATCACTAAACAGATGTAAGCTAGGGTGCTCTGTGTCAGTGGTGGTTGTTTTTTCCTATTTTCTATTTTCTCTCATTGTTTGTGTGAGGTTTGCGATATACGAACATTTTGATGTAGTTACACTGTTGTTTTGATGACCTTTAGCTGTTTGTAAAGGTTTTGAGGCCCCTTCAAAACCAATTTTACCTCTCTAATCAAAAACTTTGATGTGAGAAAATTCAAGCGGATAAACTATAGTTGTAGTTTTGTGAGAGCAAAAGATTGTGAATAATGCCCTCATCGTATCATTGCAATTGGATAAGTTTGGATATATCATATCATAGCAGTCTATCTGAATTAATGTAAACTTGGCCAACTTAGCATAATAGACATTAAACTAAATAAAAGAGTTGGATGTTAGTTTTATAGCTATATTGTGACCTTCACCTCCTTCCTTGGAAACCCACTTTACTAGCTCTATTCACATCAACTGTCCGTAACAGCCCAGATTGATCTAGGCAGAACACAATGATCCATTTCCTCATTGAAGCTTTCTATATTGGCTAGTATTTGAATTGATGTGAATGATTGCTTTGCAACACAATTTGGTATTAGATGCCCAGTTGAACTAGCATTGTTTGTAAAGAGAAGAAAGAGTAAGAAAGAGCTCTTCTTATAAGAGTATATTGTTTGCAAACTTTACAACTCTCCAATTTTTCATGTTCTCTTATTTGTGCCTCCAAGGTGTTCTCTCTTTGGAATCCAAGAATTTATTGTTCCTTTTTTCAGAAAATCTATCGGCCACTAACTACTTCAAGAGTTTATATTTATTATCTTGGAGGTGATAAATTATCACACAACTTTCAAGCTTTTGGACATGTGAATAACTGTGTCTCCTCAACTAAGCTGCCATGGTCTGGGGGTAACTTTTCTGCCGAAATCCCCCTATGATTTGCACCCATCCTCTTCCCTCATTTCTTTAGGGAAATTCTTGTTGGGGGCCTCAATGAGTTTACACATGCAACCCTAGAAAAAATATATAATTGGCAAGCACTTTCTACAGCGAACCATGGCCCACTTGATGAGAGCCCGTGTTTTGAATTTTAGGACTCGTATCTACGCTCATATTTTGGATGTTGGGACTGACGTCTACAATGTATTTCCACGGTTATGTGAAATCTGATCAATTGTCTCTATACCGTAGATTATGTGTTCAAAACAAGGCTGAAGCATAATGAATTATAGGTATATCCAACATCTAATAGTACACTTAGAAAATAATATATTTCTCAAATGTAGATTTCATCCATTCTATGTGCATTTACTGAAGGAAATATTTCTATAGTATACTTGAGTGCATCTAACGTCTAATGGGATACTTCACAAAATGATATATTTCTTAAATATGGATCGCATCCACTGTATGTGGATTTGCTTAAAGAGAAATTGGACCACCCTACACAGCAGGACTTATTTATTTTCTACTGATTCAATTCTTCAAACCGCTCTCCAATATATTTTTGTATAAAACTAAACGAACTCTTGGTATGTTTGGTTGTTCTGTTGTATTTTGAATTGCATTTGAAAGGATCCTGTAAGTTTAATAACTGGGGAAAAAACTTTATTTCAACCGTGGAGCATAACCATCTGGATATCAAGTAAAGAAAGTAGAAAAAGAATTATTACCCGAAAATTCTTGAGTTTCTTTTTAGCACCATCGAACAGCCATGGCACACCGAAGTCAAGGTTTCCAACCAAAATGGGATCAACAACTATCCTTACTCCATTTACTTCCCACAACCAGCCATTCGCCTGCACAATTCTATCATTCAATCAATGCCTTTAATATTTATGTACTGCACCGTAGTGTAGCCCAAATTGTAGCAAAAATAAAAGTATGATTCCATATGCTATGAAAGATGCATAGCCTAATTTTTTTTTATGAAGTATGTGCAGATACAGTATAATAAATGTTAATTCTTCAAAATGAGCAACTGTTCAACTAATTGACTAATTTCAACATACTTAAAACTAGCATTGAATTAAAAACTGTTTACTGTGTATTAAGATGGATTGCTTTTTGAAAATTTCTTCTTTTTGTGAGCATCATCTAGATACAATAAATTAAACTTAAAATTATACAATTATGAAAAGTTAATTCTTCCTATAATATTTTGTTGGCCTGAAACACTGAAAAATGAGCAACTGTTCAACTAATTGACTAATTTCAACATACATAAATGCTAGCATTGCTTAGCAACTTGTTTACTGAAATTTGGGATGGATAATTTCTTAAAAGTTCTGCTTTATTTTTGGGAGGATCATCTCGATACAGTAAATTAAGTAGATTTTAATAAAGCCCCAACATAACTTGTCTGCTTGTTTAGAGATTGCAGAATGTAAAATTAAGCTCCCCCGTCTATCTTTGCTTGGTTATCTTAGTTAAAAGAATGTGATGAATTTATATGGGGGCTAAGAGAAGGAATGCTGACCTCGAGGTAAGTAAGCGTTAGGGACTTTGTTTGAACTGATGTAACCCCAGTGGAAGCTACCCTCATCTTAAGCCTCGTCCTCGTACTGACACTTCCTCTGCATCTGTATCAACAACACAACATAATTGTATACAACCTAAACAAAAGTGGCATTAAATAGTTTAAACTGGGGAAAAGTAGACCTGCGAAAATATTGGTTTGTATGGAAAGTCGGTGCATGAAACGCAGGAGATTGAGCAACTGTAGACGTTAAAGCCATGGCTCATTCCAAACCACGCTCTTCTCATTCACAAATCAAAGCAGGCGTAATCTCGGGCATTTACGTGTACATTTACGTGTAATGTCATTCACAAATAAAAAGTGGTTGAATAAATGGATCATTAAGTTATATGAGTCCTAATATAAATGTGGACATAAAAAAGTTTCTAATAGAGAAGTTTCAAGAGTGCTATGTGGACTAATAACATTGGTCTAAAAAAGGCTTACTACATTCAAGAGTCCAACCCAATGGGTGGTGAGAAAGCATATTTAGGGGCTGCTATTGAAAGGAAAGCAAGGATGTTAGTGGCACAATTGAGGACGGGATCACATCATCTCAGGTGTGAGACGAGTAGATGGAAGAGACCAAAAGAGGCTTGGAAGGAGAGAAGTTGCATGTTTTGTATGACGGACGCAATCGAAACTGAATGGCACTTCCTCACAGAATGTGAAGTTTATGACGACAATCAAAACTGAATGGCACTTCCTCATAGAATGTGAAGTTTATGATGACATTCGGGCTCAATATAAAATCATCTTGAACGCTGACAATATGCACAGTCTATTTGAAGAGGATAAGATCAACCAAACTGTTGATTTTTTGGTTAAGATTCATAATAGGAGATGAGACATGGAAAAGGATATGGAGATAGTTTAAGGCTATGAGCTTTGTTTTGGTCCCTTAGATTGTTTGGTCTTGTGGACGTCGTTAAAATCATGCATTCATTCATTCATTTATTGTCTGAGCGAGCTTTATACATAGGTTTTTTTTTAATGTTTGTATAGAATAAAATATTTTTCTTTAAAGTTTTCGGTTTATATTAGGGGCTATATAAGAATTTCATATGATATAAATCATATACTAGTGGCATACTATTATTATCATCTATAGATATATATAGAAATTGCTAACATTTGAATTATAAATGAATTTTTCTTTCTTTCTTTTTTTCTTTTTTAATTATATTTTATTGGGAAATATATATCATTATTTTTAGTAACAAGTGTTTGTACTTTCCAATTTAATAGTGTAATAGAAATAGAATAGTATAGTTGAGTGTTCAATTTATTTGTTATTAGTATAAGAAATAGCTAAAATTATGTTATTATTTGATATTAAATACTTTAATTTATATTTAGAAAGGAGTTTTCATAACACTATAATATGGTTAATATAATAATATATTATTTTAAATTTTAAATTTAAAAAATAAATTATTTATTTAGTGATTATTTTATAAAATTTGGAAATATATTAAGCATAACATTAAATATAAAATATATCTAAAATAATTTAATGTGTTAGTCATAGTTATAATTCATATTAATTATGATTATAATTATAGTATAGTTAATAATTGTTAAATAAAAGTTATAATTGATTATTGTAGAAGAAATTATTTGGTATAAGTTAAAGTTGAATTTATTTATTTTGAAAAATATATTGGAATTCATGTGTATTTAGATACAAATTATTATTCAAATATGTGCAAAAATACCTTAAAAAATATGTTATTACTTTGAAATTAATGTTAAAACATAATTTAAAATAAAATAAAATAAATATGTAAGAATACCTAAAAATTGTCTAATGAATTGCATATTGGTAGTGAACCCACAAAATTTGTGTATAAAAGCCTAATTATTTTGGCCAATTAGATGACCAAAAATTAATTTTTACAATTTAAAAGCTTAAGCAATATGCATGTACATTAGACAAAAAAATAATTTTCTAGTAAAACAATAAAATATTGCATTCTAATTGGTGCAAGCAAAAAAATTTAATCACTAGTTAAAACTAAAAATTGTGAGATAATTGCAATAGTACTAGCCTAACCACAAGTACAAATAAAGTATGTCTTAAGTAATTTTTTTAAGGTATGTTTGAATAAATAGATAATTATTACAAAATAATCTAATCATTTTTCATTTATGAAATTTTTCTCATATATATGTGTACATACATATGCACACATACATACATACATATATTGATGATGAATTGTCTCATTTTCTCAACCTTCTCCTCATATAAATTGTGGGAAGAATTCATTGCTAAAGCATCTGGCATATGTAAATTAAATTAGTCCTCAAATGATCCCTGGACATCTTTGAACTCCATTGATGGTTACTCACATATAAGCCTTTTAATAGTGATCATATGTAAGTTTAAATTCAACAAGGTAATAATCAATCTTTCTCCATGACTTATTTTCTCACATTGCTATACAAAAAAAATAAAAAAAAATGTTTGTATGCATTTGTTATTGTTTAGGAATTGATTCAAGTCAGTATTGCATTTTTTCATCCATGCCTTCTTTCTCTTGTTTAAAAATTCTTTAGTATAGTCTTAGATCATCTATTTAATCTATTTGTTCAATTTATTTTATATCATTAAAGATGAACTAGAGCAATTACCTCATTAGAGAAGATATCAATTTCTTCCAAAAGAAACTCATAAATGACCTAGAGCTTTTACTTGTATTTGTCTTGTAATCAAGTGCTTTTGAATCTTGTTTATTTCTCTCTATTTTATTTTTGATGTTTTTCTAGCCCACTTTGAGCCCATTAAGCACTAGTACTATCACTAATAACCCAAAAAAAACCACACGTGTTTCTCACATATGTCTCTACATGTAGTTGGATCACCCTTACTCATTTGGTAAGAGCAAGTGGAGTGGGGTAGTGTCTCAAGGACTACATTCTTCTCAAGGGAGAAGTGTCTTGAATGTGGAAAAGGGTTTTGTGATATTACTTTTTACAGTATTGGTGACATGGAAATTTTCCCTTGTGAAAATTTTGAGAGGTGTAGTGGCAACTATTTTGTGAAGGTCTATGGACCATTTAGTGTTTGTGGCATCAAGCTTTTGACAAGCATTTTCCAAGAATAAATCAAGGTGATGGGTTTCCATCTTAAATAATATGTTAAGGTGCATCAAGATAAATGCTAGTTCCTTGACTTCAGATGACTCTTTAGGAATGTGGACTCAAATATCTTTGGCTTGACACTCATTGAGATGATGGTATTCTTGCTTGAGTTTTTTGGTTGAGTTGATTTGTAGTGTTTTGGGGCCTTAGCTAAAAAATGAGGGGTTTTAGGTTGTGTGTAAGAGTTTGTTTCTTTATTTACATATTAATAATTAAATATTGAGAACGTAATTATTTTTAATTAAACAATTGTGAAAATTTAAACATAATAAATCAATTAAACTGTGTTTTTGATAGTTTGTGATTTGTGATTGTCTGTGTGCGTGCACATGCACATGTGTACATGTACATGTTTGTGTTGGAAATATAGATGGAGTAACTGAGAGGGGGGGGTGAATCAATTAACCACAAAAATATTACCACAGATCCCTTAGATGTCTTATTAATTCATTTACTACTGTCACTCGGTAAACATATAGAGAAATGCTGAAAACTCGGTTATTGCAGTGAGTATTAATTATAACTGTTCTTAAGTATTCATCAGTGATTAACATGTATGCATAAAGAAAATAACATGAACACAAGAGACACCAGATTTAACGTGGAAACCCAATATGGGAAAAACCACCAATTTAACTAGTTACTATTTTTCACTCTTCTGAAGTGAGCCCTGTTAGGAGCCAACCCGGTTAAAGGTTACAAAACACACTATTAGGTGTGACCTTGTTAGAGGATTTAATCACCGTGTTAGGAGTGGCCTTGTAAGAGGTCTTGGAAATAATTCAATAGAACTGTCACCTTGTTAGAGGATTTACAAAATGGTTGTTAAACCAACTCTGTTAAGAGATTTTGAAATCACTACTACAATGGTGAGAAAGTAACAATGAAATGACCTAAATAATGATGCAACTGAATTGTTGATTACAGATCTCTGTTCTGCTTCACTAGATCCTTCCTGATCAAATATATCTCTGCTGCTTCTCAAGGATATCTAACCATCCTTCAAAATTCGCTCACGCTTTCCTTCTTTTTCACTTGCACACTCTTTTAATTCACAACTTGACCTTCTATATATACCATTCAGATTGTCCATTCACATTGTCAAGTCAGCACTAATAATCATTACAAACATTGACACTCATTACAACAGTCGGCTTGAATAAACAAACTTTATTCCTCAAATTAACAAAATTCTTTACTGGGCCGACCTTGCTTGGTAAACACTAATCCTAAAATGATTTCCTTTGGTGACCGAGTGAACTCGGTTACCACTACAAATTCTGCAACATCCTTTCAAGACTGAGAGATCTCGGTAAACATAGAAAATCACCTCACTGACCGACTAAGCTCGGTAAACACTGAGAATCACTTAGCTGACCGACTAAGCTCGATAATCACTGGGAATCACTTTGCTGACTGACTGAGCATGATAAGTGATATGACATTTGTGTGACATCAAAGAAAACACACAATTAATCTAACAATCTCCTTCAGACAATTGTATCCAACAATCTCCCTCTTTGGCATTGAAGGCAACACATGTCATAGCACAATGAAATTTCACAGAAAACATAGAGTAAGGAACATATCCTTAGCTTCATTCTGATTCTCATCTATGAGAACTCCCTCTATCAGCAAACTTCTCTTTCTGACTAAAAAACTCTCCTTCTTAACTTCTCAAACTCTCCAAGAAAACTCTCCCTCTTAGAAATCTTAAGAAATTTCTTGAAATATGACAGCAAACTCTCCCTCTTTGACAACACATGCCAAAGACAACACATACCAGGTGAATGGCAATGTACCTTGAGTATTGATTCATATGCAATGATTCCTTGACTAAGCTGCATCAACTGACTGATCTTCAATATGCTCTGGTTGATGCATCACTAAAACTTTATTTAGTGAGCCTTGGATAGGGGAATGACCCCTAACTTACCTCTTAGATACAAGAATGCATCCTTAGGTAGTGGCTTGGTGAATATAACTGTAATCTGTTCTTTTGTATGAATATATTCCAATTTGATTTCCTTGTCCTGTACCAATTCTCTAACAAAGTGATATTTTATAGCAATGTGCTTGGTTTTGGAATGCATTACTGGATTCTTTGAAATATTTATTGCACTTGTATTATCACAAAATATAACAACTGGTTCTTTGATCTCAACCTTCATGCCTTCCAATAACTGTTTAAACCAAACAATATTAGAGTAGTTTACTGCTGCAGCAACATATTATGCTTCTGCTGTGGATTGGGATGTGCAATTTTTCTTTTTACTAGTCCAATATACCAACCTCTTGCCAAGAAAGAATGCTCCACCACTTGTACTCTTTCTGTCATCAATGTTTCCTGCCCAATCAGCATCAGTAAACACTTTTAAGTCCAGATTGTCTCCACATTTATACCACAAGCCATAATCTTCAGTTCCTTTCAAGTATCTCAAGATTCTTTTGATTGCCATCATATGATTTTCTTTGGGTTTTGTTGAGAATATTGCTACTATACCAACTGCTAAGGCAATATCAGGCCTTGTATGAACTACATACTATAATTTTCCAATCATTGATCTGTATAAGGTCTGATCTACTTCTTGAATTTCATCTTCAGGTTTTGGTTGCTTAGGCTCGGTAGATATTGGCTCGGTAGCTTCAGATTGAGACTCGGGTCCTTGTGACTCAGTTTGAACTTCTTCTTGTGACTCGGTTACTGTACGAGGCTCGGTAGATGCAGTCTCCTTATTGACAGATGTGTCTGGTAATGTATCAGGTTCAATATAAAAAAATCTCCTGTAATCCTCTGGTTCCTTTTTGCTTTCTTCTTCAGTCTTTTCTGCAAACTCATCAACCTTCACATGTGCACTTTCTATGATTTTGTGAGTAGACAAATTCAAACATCTATATGCCTTACTTTTGCAAGAATATCCCAAGAATATTCCTTCATCACTTTTCACATCAAATTTGCCTTTTCTAGATTCTTTTAAGATGTAACACTTACTACCAAATACTTTCAGGTAACTTACATTGGGTTTATAGCCATACCATAACTCATAAGGAGTTTTGAATGTGTCTTTCTTCAACTGTACTTAGTTTAAGGTATGAACTGCAGTGCTAATAGCTTCCTTCCAGTATTTCATAGCAATGTTCTTTTCAATCATTAGAGTCCTTGCACAATCCATGATAGATCTGTTCCTCTTTTCAGCTATTCCATTCTGCTTAGGAGTTCTTGGGGCTGATACCTGTCTTTTGATTCCTCTTTCAATGCAAAAATTATTGAATTCATGGGAGATGAATTCACCACCTCTGTCTGATCTCAAGCACTTCATTCTTTTCCCTATTTCCTTTTCTACTCTTGCCAAATACCATTTGAATTTCTCAAATGCTTCTGACTTTTCTCTTAGATACATAACAGTCATCATTCTAGAGTAGTCATCAACAAAGAGAATAAAGAATTTTTCTCCAGTATAGCTCTCAATTCCAACAGGTCCACATAAATCAGTATGCACAATTTCCAAAATATCTTCAGACTAATAGTTTTTACTTTTAAAGCTAGTCTTTCCCATTTTACCAATTTGACAATTCTTGCATAGACCAACATCAAGTTTCTTCAAAGTAGGAATGCCTCTTACTTTCTTGAATTTGCTTATTTTCACCATGTTATCAAAATTTACATGACATAACCTTTTGTGCCATAACCAACTTTCTTCGATTTGAGCAATAAAACATGACCATTCACCAAGATCAAGATAAAACAAGTTACCTTTGGTTTGTTTGCCTGATCCAATCAGTTTTCCCTTATCATCCAGCAGTCTTGCTTTGCCATGCATGAATTCAACCTTGAATCCAATGTTGATTAGTTGTGCTACACTTAGAAGATTATGCTTTAGTCCTTCAACCCAATATGCATTATCACATATAAGTTCTTTGGTTAATGAGATTCATCCTCTTCCTTTTATGCAACAAGGTTCATTGTTTCGAAACCTTACATTACCACCATCATAGTCTTCAAGGTGTTCAAACTTTGTTCTGTCACCAGTCATATGATGTGAACATCCACTGTCTATGATCCATGCATCATTTTTGCTTACATGAGAGATAAGTGCCATCTTATCTTCATCATCATCAGATTCATCTTTTACAGAAATGTAGACAATTTCATCTTCACTATTATCAGAATCCTTAGCCATGAAACATGTTTTCTTACCTTTATCCTTGAATGATTTGAAATTCTTCCTGCCATTGTACTTGTGACCTTTCTTCTCATCCTTTCTTTGCTTGTTTGGGCACCTAACTGCAATATGACCAATTTCTTCACATGAAAAATAGATTAAGGGAGTTTTACCTTTGTATTTACCTCTGCCTCTAGTATATTTCTTTGCAAGTAATGCTTCAATAACTTCAAGATCACTATCAGAACTTTTCTCTGATTCTTCTTCACTCTCTGACTGGATGTCCTTTATTTTCTTGCCCTTCTTAAGTGAAAGTTTGGCCTCAAATGTTGATTCAACATTTTTGGAAGTTGGAACATAGTTGTCATAGTTATCCAACTCAGAGGCTGTCAATCTTCCCACTAAGGCATCCAAAGTTATATTGTGATTTTCTTCACATCTTCTTTCTTGAATAGCAGATACTCTTATTGCATAGATAGGAAGTAATGTTCTGAGAACCTTGCTTATAATAGTTTCATCATCAATTTTTCCTCCAAAAGCTTTGATTGCACTAACACTTGCCTTGATCCTTTCAACATATTTTGCAATGTTTTCATCTTCTCTTATTTTCATCTGATCAAACTGTCCTCTTAGGCTTTCTGCTTTGGCTCTCTTCACATTGTCATCACTACCATAAATTTTCTTTAGCTTGTTCCACATTGCATAAGTAGTTGTGTAGTCTTTGATCTCATCAAATTCTTCATAGCTGAGAGCTGATGCAATGTCTATCATCATGGTGTTATGGTTCTTTTTCTCTGCAATGTCTTCAACAGTTAATGTGCCAATAGGAGCTGTATATTCTTCATCAATATATTTGCATCCTGAATCACCAATGGAAGCCAGATGAAGTCTCATGAGTCCTTGCCATGCTGAAAAGTTATCTTTGTTAAGCCTTGGAATTTCTCTCTTGTAAGACATCCTGATCTTTAGCTTAGATCCTTGAAACTCTTCTTGCAAGCACCAAATGCTTTGATACCAATTGTTGGAAATATAGATGGAGTAACTGAGAGGGGGGGGGGGTGAATCAGTTAACCACAAAAATATTACCACAGATCCCTTAGATGTCTTATTAATTCATTTACTGCTATCACTCGGTAAACATACAGAGAAATGCTGAAAACTCGGTCATTGTAGTGAGTATTAATTATAATTGTTCTTAAGTATTCATCAGTGATTAACATGTATGCATAAAGAAAATAACATGAACACAAGAGACATCAGATTTAACATGGAAACCCAATATGGGAAAAACCACCAATGTAACTAGTTACTATTTTTCACTCTTCTGAAGTGAGCCCTGTTAGGAGCCAACCCGGTTAAAGGTTACAAAACACACTGTTAGGTGTGACCTTGTTAGAGGATTTAATCACCCTGTTAGGAGTGGCCTTGTAAGAGGTCTTTGAAACAATTCAATAGAATTGTCACCTTGTTAGAGGATTTACAAAATGGCTGTTAAACCAACTCTGTTAAGAGATTTTGAAATCACTACTACAATGGTGAGAAAGTAACAATGAAATGACCTAAATAATGATGCAACTAAATTTTTGATTACAGATCTCTGTTCTACTTCACTAGATCCTTCCTGATCAAATATATCTCTGCTGCTCCTCAAGGATATCTAACCATCCTTCAAAATTCGCTCACACTTTCCTTCTTTTTCACTTGCACACTCTTTTAATTCACAACTTGACCTTCTATATATACCATTCAGATTGTCCATTCACATTGTCAAGTTGGCACTAATAATCATTACAAACATTAACACTCATTACAACAGTCAGCTTGAATAAACAAACTTTATTCCTCAAATTAACAAAATTCTTTACTGGGCCGACCTTGCTCGGTAAACACTAATCCTGAAACAATTTCCTTTGGTGACCAATTGAACTCGGTTACCACTGCAAATTTTGCAACATCCTTTGAAGACCGAGAGATCTCGGTAAACACAGAAAACTACCTCGCTGACTGACTAAGCTCAGTAAACACTGAGAATCGCTTAGCTGACCGAATGAGCTTTGTAATCATTGGGAATTGCTTTGCTAACCGACTGAGCATGATAAGTGATATGACATTTGTGTGACATCAAAGACAACACATAATTAATCCAACAATCTCCTTCAGACAATTGTATCCAACAGTTTGTATGTATTGAAAATAAATATAATCTAACTAATTAAATACAAACTATTTTGTTGCTTTGATTTTTTCTATGCTATATACATATTAATAAAAAATCAAATAATCCAAAGAAAGAATGAATATGCAACTTTTTTAGAATGCTTTATGGAAATATGAACTAACTAACTAGTTTTTAAATGAGGTATAATAATAAGTGATTTGACTAATTTAATAAACTACTACCTACACTGAATCTAGATCATACAACTAAATTCTTTCAACCCCAAACCAATGTGAAGCACTACTTTTCAAGCTAATTTATTTCACTATATAAAAATAAATAATTCTAATGAAACTAAAAGTATGTAAGTCAATTTTGTACCCGGGCTATGAGAAATCCAAAATTATAGAGTGTGCAATTATATGATGGTGTGTACATGAATTCAGTGATCCAACAAAAAAAAAATCTCAAAATTATTCTACCTATGAAGATTTTGATTAATTAAGAGAGGATAAGCTAACAAATGACCTTGAGAAATAAAATAATAAACAAAATTATTATTGTAATGGTTGAGTATGGAGCTTAGAAGCTATCAAATATAGAGCTTGAAGGTTGTAGAGAGGTTGTTGTGAAAAGCCAATGCAAAAATAATGAATCTTGGATGAATTCTTCTTAGACTTGGAACCAAAGCTTGCAACTACTACTATATGTGAGGAAGATGGAGTAAGAATTTCTAGAAGACATTTAAAAAGCAATACAAACTCATTGGAAGAGGCATAAATATGTCCAAACCAAAAGTTTGAGTGGCTAATTAGAAGATATATATTGGATACAACTAAGGGTGAGTGAAACTCAAGCTTAAGAGCCAATAATAGAGTAGAAATGATGCAATTAAAGAAATAGTACAGATTGTATTTTTTAATAACAAGTCACCTCTTTTAAGTTTGTAAGGAATATAATTGACACTATTTACATTCAATTGATAACCTAGTATATCCACATTAAAAGGGTTATTTCACAACTTAAGGGAAGAAACACTATTTTTCAAAAGATGTGTTGTCATGAGAATTACACCATAATGCTAAGTAATGAGCTCAATAATCTCTTGCAACATGTGTTAATATAGGTCTGATTACTAAGAGGGGAGGGGTGAGTCAGTAATCAACAATTCTCTAATTTAAAACTCTTTAAACTTTATGCACCAAAATATTCAACATCAACTAACTTGAATAGAAACTTTCAAAGAATACATCCACAAATAATCAATCACATAATGAAGACACCATATTTTTCTCGTGGAAACCCAAATAAGAAAAAAACATGATGGGAGTTGGTACTCACTAAATTTGTACTCTTCTCAAATATGCCTAGTGAGGAGCTTGTATGGTTAAAGGTTTACAAAAGCACTATTAGGTGCTACCCGGTTAAGGGATTTTCCTATAGACATGTTAAGATCTTTTCCCTGTTAGGATCATCCTTGTTAGAGGTCTTTAAACAATATTCAATGCAAATGACACCTTGTTAGAGGATTTACAATAAAGATCTGTTAGGATCTACTCGGTTAAGTGATTTCACTATTACAATGGTTAGAAAGCAACAAATAAGATGATCTATGAAATTGCACTACCTCTGCATGATCAGATCCTATTAATCTCTAAAACTCTTCTCCATACACACTTCTCTTTCTTGGCTTGATCGCAGTTGATTCCTTTACTTGCTTTGTCACCACACCCTTCTACAATTCACAATCAACAAATAACTCCTTTTTCAACTTTCCAATATATAGCTTTTCTTCCACCGACTTAAAATAAACCCTAGATCTAAGATACAAAAAATCTAGATCATGTTAGATAAGATACAAGGTATCTAACAAATCATAAACCATTTTTCTCTTACCATGTCGACTTCCATTTAGATTTCACCTTGGAAATTGAACCATCTTCAAAAACTCTTTTGACCAAAAGAAACTTCTTGAAGAATCCACCTCAAACTCATACCTTAGGCAATGTAATGTCAAACACTTTCCACAAATCATGAAACTACCTTACTACTTTAAGAACATCACTGATCCCATTGCCACTTCGAATTTCTTCACCGATTCACAAATCTTCATTACCTATTCAAAGAACTCTATCTTGTTTATATGTTCATCCTACCAATATCGCTTCCAAACAATTAAACCATCTTTATAAATCCACAATATGAGTCATGATCCTCAACATAGTATCTAGACATTGTTATCAATCATATCCTATGGCTACTTCATCCAACACTTTACCATTTTGAGATAGCATTCAAATCACTTATTGTATGTCACTAACTGTTTTAGCAGTTATCTAGTTTGATTCCATTCAAACATAACCAACTCAATACTCCATATCAAAAGTCATGGTTAAACTTAACATCCCAACATATAACATGTTCTTCCTTTATAATAGCAACTTCATAAACATATTGCAACTCATGATTTACTCACACAATATATGGTAACATACTAAAAAAACTAAGTCAATCAGTTGGCATCGATGACAACCAAATAATTGATTCACCTATCATTAAATTTGTACCAATTTTCATTAATGAAACACTTAGCATCACTACATCAGTTATACTAACAATCTCCCCCTTTGGCATTGATGGAAACACTCTTAACTTCTCCTCTTAGCTTCTCCTCTTCACTTATGAGTTCTTCTTGGAAACACTATGTCTCTCTCATGACAATACTCTTTTGTAAAATGTTTCCACTTGTGTCTATACCTCTAATCATAATTATTCTATAGTGTTCATACAAATTCTTCCTTTATAATACATCTTCTCCCCTGCATATCCTCTTACATATTCTCCCCCTTTGACATCAATGCCAAATTTTTCTAATCATTTAGTCATCTTGGATTATAATTGACTATTATTTTCTTGTTCTTTCCTCATCATTGCATTACAACATCATACTAAGACTTCTCCCCCTATGGAGTAGTCCAACTCTACATTAATTCATGCATATGATATTCTAATAAATACATATGAACTGATGCAATCAATATCATCTAATCAACTTCAGATAGGGTAATAACCCCTAATCTACCTCTGAGATACTCAAAAGTATCCTTTGGTAATGGCTTGGTGAATATATCAGCAACTTGTTCTTTAGTAGACACATAGTCAAGCCTTACCTCCTCTTGTACCTATTCCCTTAGAAAATGATATTTTATTGCAATGTGTTTGTCTTCGAGTGCATCACTAGATTCTTGGAGATGTTTATTGTACTAGTGTTAATATCACAATAGATAACAATCAGTTTTGTGAACTTCTCATGAATTCCCTCAAGAATTTATTGTATCCATATCACTTGTTGACAATTGATAGAAGTAGCAACATACTCTGCCTCTGTAGTAGATTGTGAAATACAATTCTTCTTTTTATTAGTTCAGGGGACTAATCTTTCACAAGAAAGAATTCTCCACCACTTGTGTTCTTCATATCAACAACATTACCTACCTAGTCCGC
Source organism: Chamaecyparis obtusa (assembly GCA_027943335.1). Classification (NCBI taxonomy): domain Eukaryota; kingdom Viridiplantae; phylum Streptophyta; class Pinopsida; order Cupressales; family Cupressaceae; genus Chamaecyparis; species Chamaecyparis obtusa. Next base: position 446,513 of record BSBK01001624.1, on the reverse strand, counting down.
ATCACTAAACACATTCAAAGAAAAATCTCCATCCTTTCCATGCCATAGGCCATAATTTTCAGTTCCCTTGAGATATCTAAAGATCCTCTTCACTGCAACCATATGTGAGTTATTTGGATTAGAGGAAAATCTTGCAAAAATACCAACAACATGTGCAATATCTAGTCTACTATGAACAACATACTACAACTTACCGATCATGGATCTATATAGAGTTTCATTTACCTCTTTGGATTCATCCTCCTTATATAGTTTTTCGTCTGTGACCATAGGTGTTCACACTGGTTTTGAGTCTTCCATGCCAAAAAAATTTAGAATCTCCTTCACACACTTGCATTGACTGATGTACATCCCTTTCTTCATATGTTGCACTTGAAGACCAATAAAGAATTTGATTTCTCCTATCATTTACATTTCAAATTCCTTCCTCATTTCTTCTGCAAATGACCTTCTCAATGCTTCATTTTCACCAAATATTATGTTATCAACAAAAATTTCAACGATCAATATCATGTCTTCACTTTTAGATTTTAGATATACATTGCTATTTTCATTGGTTCTTGTGAAACCCATATGAATAAGATAGGCATGTATCCTTTCATACCATGCTCTTGGAGCTTGTTTTATTCCATACAATGCTTTATGTAATTTTCATACCATGTCTTTACCTTTTTCATTAGCAAAATCTTCATGTTGTTCAATGTATACTTCTTCTAACACACCAAATGTTTAGAAAAGTAGATTTTACATCCATTTGATAGACTTTAAAGCCTTTATAAGTAGTATAAGCTAAAAGTATCCTTACACCTTCAAGTCTAGAAAAAGGTGCAAAGGTCTCACCATAGTCCAATCCTTCTTCATGTGCACACCCTTCGCAAACTAGCCTTGCCTTATTTCTAATTAGTTCTCCTTTCTCATTTATCTTATTACTAAAGATCCATTTAGTACCTATAACATTATTTTTAGTAGGCCTGTGTACTAAAGTCCATGTATCATTTTTTTCTATTTTCTCTAATTCCTCTTTCATAGCCTTAACTGAATCATTATCTTCCAAAGAATCTTTAACATATTTAGGTTCTAATTCAAATAGTAAACAAGTTCTTTCCCTTACCTTACTCCTTTTCATCACTTTAGCATTTTATCTCCAATAATCTGATCTTGAGAGTGATTAAGTTTCACATACCTTGGGAGTACCAGTTCTTCTCTTTGGTTACCTTCATCATCATTCACCGGTTATGGATCATTCACAGGTTGTGAATCATTCACCACTTCATTTATTTTTGGTACTGTATCTGGCTCCACCAATTGAACATAAACAAACTTGTCATAGTCTTCTAGTTCCTTCTTTCTATCTTCTTCATTTCTCTCAAAAAATTAATCAATTCTAACATTTTCACTTTCAACCATCTTGTTGGTACTCTTGTTAAAATATTTATAAGCTTTACTTCTAGTAGAATATCCTATAAATATCCCTTCATCACTTTTAGATTCAAATTTACCATTTTTCTCATCCTTCTTTGTGTAACACTTACTTCCAGAATTTTTAAAATAATAACTAACACTAGGAGTATGACCATACCACATCTCATAAGATTTTTTGTTTGTACCTTTCTTAAGTTGTAACTAGTTCAAAGTATAGACAACAGTACTTACAACTTCTCTCCAAAAGGTTTGAGCCACTCCTTTTTTAAGCATAAGTGCTCTTACACAGTCAATTATGGATATGTTCCTTCTCTCGACAATTCCATTTTGTTGGGGTGTCCTTGGTACTGACATTTGTCTCTTGATTCCATGTTCTTCAAAAAATGTTGTGAACTCTTGTGAGGTAAACTCATCTCCTCTGTCAGATCTGAGACACTTAAGTTCTTTACTTGTTTATTTTTCAACTCTTGCTTTATACACCTTAAACGTGTAAAATACATCAAGTTTATCCTTCTAAAACATAGCAGACATCATTCTAATTGAGTGATTATCAACAAACAAGATAAAGTACTTATCTCCATAGTATCTTTGAGTTCTTATCGATCTACAAAAATTAATGTGTACAAGGTCAAAAGTGCTTTGTGATGAATAGACTTTACTAGTAAAGCTAGAACTAGTCAACTTTCCCAATTGACACTCCTTACACATAGCATTATTAGGCTTAGATAAAGTAGGCATACCTCTAACACATTTTTTCTTACTGACCTTTACCAAATTATCAAAGTTAACATGACAAAATATTCTATGCCACAACCAACCATCTTCAACTTTAGCAAATAGGCAGTATTTATTAGTAGAGTTCAATCAGAATAGGTTACCTATAGTTTGTTCACCAACAAAAATCAACTCTCTATAGTTTCCTAAGATCTTGCAAACACCATTACTAAATTCCAATCTGAAACCTTTGTTATTTAGTTGAGCAACACTTAACATGTTATACTTTAATCAACCAATCAAATAAACATCATCACAATTAGTGTTTTCATTAAGTGATATTGAACCTTTACCTCTTACCACACATGGAGAACCATTACCGAATCTGACTGCCCCTCCATCACATTCCTCCATTGAAATTAAAAAAAAAATTGTCGTTGGTCATGTGTTATGTACACCCACTTTTTATTATCCAATAACTATTGTAATTTATGTTTGAAATCGATGCTTTTTCCTCATTATCTCTTCCATCTGATTCTTCAGTAGTCACTCCTTCTGCTAGGTAACATGCCTTATTTTTTTTGTCTTTGAAGTTCCAAAATCTCATGTGCTTATCCTTCCTATCATTTTTAGGACATCTAGATGCTATATGACCAATTGTGTTTCATGCAAAACATTTTAAGGGAAGTTTACCTTTGTACTTTCCTTTTCCTCTAGGTAATCTCCTTGCTAGAAATGCCTCCAACTCATCTTGATCTCTTTCATCAGACACGATAGAATCATAGTCATGATTTCTGTTAGAACTGTTAGAGATTTCTTTTCCTTTCCTTGATGAACCAATGGTTAGGGAAGCTTTGAATGCAGATTCTATTCTAGGCATACTGTTATCAAAATACTTAACTCAAAAGTAATAATATTTCTAACCAAGGAATCTAGAGTCACATTTATAGGATTAATAGATCTCAATTCTTGTATAGTAGAGACTCTAATAGCATACTGTGGTAGTAGGGTTCTCAAGATCTTACTTACCACACCATTTTATTCAAGTTGTCCACCAACACCTTTCATTGTAGAAATGACCTCTTTATCCTATAGCTATATTGATAAATGTTCTTACCTTCATGCATTATCATTTGATCATATTAAACATGAACATCATTGCCATAAACTATTATCAACTTGTCCAACATATCTTTAGCATTATCCATATCTTTGATATCTACAAACTTGGCATCAGATGCAACACTAGCTATTTATATCATTACAGAGTTATGCTCCATCTTTCTCTTTGTTTGTTCATCGGTTAGGGTTCCAATAGGTTTAACATACTTATTTGTGAGATGAACCAATGTTTGAGCTCTTATGCATGATAGATGAAGCTTCATCTTCCTTACCCATGTAGAGAAATTGTCCTTAGACAACTTAGGTGCTTCCTTCTTGTACATCTTTAGATATTTACCCTCAAGTTGTTAATCTTATCACCAAGAAGACCAAATCTCTGATACCAATTGTTAATACAAGTCTAATTATTGAGAGGGGAGGGGTGAATCAACAATCAATAATTCTTTATTTTAAAAATATTTAAACTTTATGCACCAAAACATTCAACATCAACTAACTTGAATAGAAAATTTCAATGAATGAGTCCACAAATAATTAATCACATAATGAAGACACCATATTTTTCTTGTGGTAACCTAAATGGTAAAAAATCATGATGGGAGTTGGTACCTACTAAATTAGTACTCTTCTAGAATACACCTAGTGAGGAGCTTGCCCAATTAAAGGTTTACAAAAGCACCGTTAGGTGCTACCCACTTAAGAGATTTTCCAGTAGACCTGTTAGGATATTTTCCTTGTTAGGAGAAGCCTTGTTAGATCACTTTAAACATTCAACATGAATCCCACCTTTTTAGAGGATTTACAATAAAGACCAATTAGGATCTACTCGGTTAAGGGATTTTATAGTTACAATGGTTAGAAAGAAACATATAAGATGATATAATAAATTGCACTACATCCGCATGATTGGGTCCTATTAAGCTCTAAAATGCTTCCACACACTATAACCTTTCTTGGCTTGATTGCACTTGATTCTTTTACTTGCTTTGTCACCGCACCCTTCTACAATTCACAATCGGCAAATAACTCATTTTTCAACTTTCCAATATATAGCTTTTCTTCCACCGACTTCAAATAAACCCTAGATCTAAGATACAAATGATCCAAATCATGTTAGGTAAGATACAAGGTATCTAACACCTCATAAACCATTTTTCTCTGACTGCATAAGCTTCCATATAGGTTTCACCTTAGAAATTGAACCATCTTCAAAAACTCTTTTGACCAAAAGAAACTTCTTGAAGAATCTATCTCAAAATCATACCTTGGGCATTGTGATGTCAAACACTTTCCAAAAATCATGGAACTTCTTTACTACTTTACTAATAACATCACCGATCCCATTGCCACTTCGAATTTCTTCACCGATTCACAAATCTTCATTACATGTTCAAAGAACTGTCTTGTTTATATGTTCATCTTGTCAATACTACTTCCAATCAATTAAACCATCTTCACCGGTTGAAAATATGAGTCGCAAACCTCATCATAATATCTAGACATTGTTATCAATCATATCCTATGACCGCTCCATCCAACACTTTACCGATTTGAGATAACATTCAAATCATTTATTGTATAACACTAACTATTTTAGTAGTTACCCGGTTTGATTCCATTCAAACATAACCAACTCAATACTCCATACCAAAAGTCATGGTTACAAACTTAACATCACAACACATAACATGTTCTTCCTTTAGAATAGAAACATCAGAAACATATTGTAACTCATGATTTACTCACAAAAAAATTGGTAACATACTGAAAACACTAAGTCAATCAATTGGCATCAATGACAACCACATAATTGATTCACCTTTCATTAAATCTATACCAATCTTCATCAATGCAACACTTAGCATCACTACATCAGTCATGCTCACAACATGGAATGATCTTCAGGCATGTGGGTTTCCTATTATGAAGATCAATCTCTAGTTATGGGTTGGTTCCCTTATGATACCTCCTAAAACTACTATAAAATTATTGGGAAAAGGGTAGGGATATTTCTTTAAAATGAAACCTATCATAGGAGGTGATGCACCAAATGATCTCAGATCTTCTTTATTTTACAAACTCATAATGCATTTGAATAAATAGGCCCTATTCTTTCACAACTCAAATAATTATGTAATACATCAATGTTTCATGAGAAATGTCAAAATTTAGAGCATGCTTGAAGGAAAATAACACATTTTCACAATTCCAAACTACCAAAGTCAACTAGAACAATCTATAACTTGTTTTAAACATGCATCTTCTTGCATCAACACTACTTGAATGAGACAAAATTAAAGGATCTAAAGAATAAAACACATAAACATCATCAAATCATTCATGTATTATAATACAAAAAGTATCAAGAAGAAGAATTGTTTCTTTCTTGATTCAAAGAAATTTTCTACTACAAGTAAGAAATTTCAAGTTATAATGTCAATGCCTTTGATGTGTGCAAATGACCATAAGAAAAATAGCTATAAAGAAATGAGAAAAAAGAATGCCTTATAGAAATACAAACCTAATCCAAACTAGAAGATGGAACTTATGGAAACTCTACCTTAGAATTAAATTATCTCCTTGAAATTTTCATGAATTGATGTCCTTAGCCTTGAATGCTACTCCAAAATATCTGGGAAAGTCTTCTTGGGTTGTACATGCTTAAAAAGACCCTAAAAATAGGGTCAAATTTGAAATAAACTTTTAGTTTTAGACCTAGAATTCCTCCTTTAGTTATGTTTAATCCATGAGGGGCCTTAAACTAGAGTAAAACTACTACAATATTCTCCAAATCTCCCCATTTCAAACCTCCTAACTGACCGGGTGAAGATGAATGATTTTTTGTACTAACTATGACTGCCTCCACATGTACATCCTTTTCTCTACCATATAGTTCTATTATTCATCACAATTCATACCATTGTTTATATCAATGAATTAGATATTGATCTCCTTTTTTCATGGTCTCGTTACTATAGTGACTACTCATTAATTGAATATCAATGTTCTATTGTCATCATTGTCTTCACTTTTGAGATATCACTATTATGTCCAATGCCTTTATCAATGATCCTTTCCATTCTAGTTCATTGTATCACTACTCAAGAAATAATCTTTCACTACTCTATGTCTTCTATGTGTCTAACCTCACTACTCATTACATTCTTAATAACATTTATTTTATAGTGAATTTCACTATCCGAGTCATTTGTATATACCATTGCCTTAACATAAAAAACTATTACATTTCCTTCTATAGACACCTAAAAATCCATTAGAAAATAAAAGTTATTTTTATTTTCTGAAAACCCCTGATGACATCATCATTAATTTATTTATTTATTTTTATGCCATTAAATCCTCCTCTTTTAATTAAACATCTTTAATTAAAGAATCTCTCCCCGAATCATTTAAATCAAGTTTGAGTGAATTTCCTCTATTTATTAATTATTAATTGATAAATTGACCAAAAATCCTTTAAATAAATAAAATATTTATTTAAATCCTAAAACCTTAGAAATCTTCTAGAAATCCCTAACCTCTTCTAGAATTTCCTAATCTCACTCTAAACCTGATTAAAAAGTGATTCTTACATTTCTTAGCCTAAGCCCATCAAATTTTGACTTTGGGTCAAAACCCCGCATAAATGAGCCTTACACACTCATAAATGCTTCTTACATCCTCATTAATGAATCTTACAATTCATTAATGAAGCCCACGTCTCCTCTTCCACTCTTTTCCCCTTGCACACTTCCCTAGTGTTGCTCACACATGTGTGAGCAACCTTGACCAAGGTTAAACCTTACAATACCTCTAACCTTACCCCTAACTCTACCCCAAACCTTACCTTTGACCCTAACTCTCCTTCCTAGCCCAAGCCCTTCCTCAGATCCTATAAATACCCTCCTCTTCCAAGAGAAAAATACCAATTCACACCTTTTACATTGAGTAGTGTTATAATGTTAGATTCATTCTAGAGCTTAAGCATTTACCATATTTGTTAGATTTCATGTTTTTTCACACACATCCTAGAATAAGCTTAATGTATTAAACTTATTTTTTACTCAATATTTTCTAAATCATTTATGCATCATATCAAATACTTCCTAGAATGCATTAGAGACAAGCTCCAAGTGCTTAGAGAGCACACCCACATCCCTCATAATCAGAGCAAATCAAACAATGCTTGAATGCATTTGTTTTGGCTCAATCTGAGGTGGCTTGGTTTTCTATGTTTATGATTTTGAATTGATATAAATGTTTGGAATAACCAAAAATTTTCTTTTTTACACCTTTCAAAATAGATAACAGATAAATCGTAGTCTACATTCTGGCACGCCTGGTGGGACCCACTTCATAGGTTCTTTGCAAACATTCTAATGGCTTTTGGAGTCTTTTCTGATTTTTCAAGCTTGTAGGTGGAGGGAGCGCTTCAAATTCTTCTTCCTCTTCTTATCTTTATTCTTCTTCTATTCCATCTACTACTACTTCTTCTTCTTCTTCTTGCAGGATCTTGGCTTATTTTCCAGAAACAACCATAAAGAGGCACTTTCATGAAAACCTTTGTAACTTTTGCATACAAGCTCCGTTTTTGACGATTCAAAAAGCACCATAAAGATGGTTCAAAGATATATCCAAATATGCAAAAAATTTTACTAGATTCTATCCCAAAAATTAGGAAGAGTCGGAGGGATCATGAATTAATAATAAAAAAAAAAAGAATTAACACACTTAATCCTAAGGTCTTAAAATGAACATTGTATGAACTCACAACACCTCATCATTTCAATTTGGGATTAATATTAACAAAGGATCAAATTGAACAAGGAAAATCTTACACACTTTGTCTAAATGTTTGAAATGAACCTCAAAAATAATTCTTGAATGCCTAAAAAAAACAAAAAAAAACTGACAAATCAACTCAAATCATTCCTAAATTTCATTTTTGCAAAAACTAAGGTTTTTTAAAGTGCATCCATGCAAATTAGGAACATTTCAAGTTTTGGGAAGCTTAAAAAGAACCATAAAATTGCATATCATTTCTATTTTGGTTCCTAAAAATCACTCCTAGATCATTCTAAAAGCATTTTCAAAATTAATCTTGAATCATTAAAAGTGGGTTTCATTTACATTGTCTTAAAATATCTTTCAAATCTCATGCAACTAGGAACAAAGTCTACAAATCTATTTTGATTCCTAAAGATTCCTAATCTTTTCAGTCCTAAAAGCATTGATCTTGATAAAAACAAATGTTATGTTGCAAAAATCCTAAAAGTTTCTAAAGTTTTCATGCATGAGATCAAGCTAGGAATATTCATTTTGGTTCTAAAAATAGATTAAGACATCAAATATTGAGTGCCCTTTAAAGAAAAATTGAAGTCAAATCAAAGAAGTCATTTACTTCAAAAAATCACTCTCGAATGCCTTAGTTAAAATCAAAAGCATTCCCTCTTTTCAAATCAGGTTCAAAGCAAAAAACACAACTCTTGAATGCCAGTATAAACATTACAAATCTTTTTTTCAAGCTTGTGTGTCCTCAAAGAAAAATTCAAAGCTTAAACACTTGTGTCTTCAAATTCCATTTCAAAAACATTAAAGATCACATTGGGAAATCAAATCTTCTTGGAGTGCATGTCAAAATTTTCCATTTTTCTATAAATCCTTGTTAGAATTAAGTGACGTAAAAGTGAATTAAACTCAGACTAGTTCATTCACTTTACTTCTAGAGAGGCCTTTCACTTTACTTCTAGAGGGAAAAGTGCATCCTCTTTGGAGAACAACCTCAAAGTGGTACCTTCCCCAGCTGATATAGAAATAAAGCACTGAAAAAACTCTTGCTTCATCCCCTCAAGCTCGGGTGATGTGTGTTGATGGTAGCTCAAGGTAGGTGAATATCCCTACTATTTCAGCATGGTCAACTAGGCTCTTAAGTGAGTCATGTGTGTATAAACTGATTGGGAGGACTCCACAAAATAACTAAAAACTTGTTAAAACAAAAGCTACCTGATCTACCCTTGAAAGTATCATAATCCTTGTGCAAGGACCGATCCCTATGGTTTCCCGGATCGCCTTAAGACACTCACCATATGTATCCCCTTTTAGGGGGTATCAAACTATGGGCAAGGATTCTGATACTCACCTCCCCTTAGGTAGAACTTCTTGAAGTGATTTGCATAGTCGAAAGCTTGGTGAAAACACTTGTTGGAATATACACCTTTCAAAGCTTTTTTTTTAGATTTAGAAGCTTAAATAATTGCTTGTATCCCACAAGGTTGCCTTGTCCCTTGTCGGGATTGTTTTTAGAGTGTTTTTTATAAAAATTACTCCTTTGCCATTGAGACATCACAAAATTAACCCCAAAAATCTTCAAAACAAAACCTTGCAGAAGAGATCCTTCAAAATCAGACACCCAAAACCTTGTTTCAAACACTTGCTTGAAATCTCTCCAAGCTATGTCAAATTTGACCCAACACAAAAATGCTAGGCTTCCCAATTCCCAAGTTTATGAGGAGAAGAAAGTTGCAGAGAGAAAACTCAAAGATCACCAACCTTCCCTCGAAGAAATCCAAGCAGAAGAAAAGAATCAAGAGAGACTAGACAATATAGAGTATAACGCAAGAGTGAAACAATTTGCATACCGATTCCAAGTTAATCATCTCTATGTCAATCTAGAAAAAGAGGACTAGTTTGGCCCATCTTATATCCTTCATTCCTTCAAAATCACACAGATCTTATCTCGACATCCTTTGCATCCTAGACCATTCTTAGATTCATCTTTGCATTGCCATCTATCCTTAGTTGCATTCCAAATTAGTTATAGTTGCATCATTGCATATCATCTTCCTAGTTGCATCATAAGACATCCTTTTCAACTACATCTAGCTCATCCTCTTAGGGGTATCATCATTTAAAGTAATCCTTCATCATCCTTCCATTAGTAAATCGACAATCCTTATTCCATCATCCTTGATCCAAATCCAACATCCATCATCCAAGTCAGAACTCACCATCCTTGCACCAAATCCAGTGATCCAAAACCTACAAAATTAGTGTTCAAATCCTTTGAGTTGCTTCTAATCCTTATCCAAAATTAGAAATCTCCCCCCTATGACAGAGCATTGTCAAGGGAATCCTCACTTGCCCTTGTAAAGCCTCATCATCTCGAGAAAGAGATTGGCCTACATTGATAAGAACCCTATTAACCGAAGATCATCAGTCTATCCTAGGTTGACAAATCCTACCATTGATCCTACATCAGGAAGAAGTAGCTCATTTTGACCAACACTTGGTAAATCTTCCATAATCCCCCACCAATCCTCCATCATCCTCTTTAACACATACTAGAGCATCCCACCAATCCTCCATCATCCTCATTGACCCATATCAGAGCATCCCACCAATCCTCCATCATTCTCGTTGACCCATATCAGAGCATCTCACCAAATCCATATTCATCCTACCATCTTTCATTTGTTCCAAATTCTTGCATCCCATCTTGGAAATTCACCATCCTTAGAAGTTTCTTGGACTTTCATCCATCATTTTTAGAGTTTCTTAGGAACATCTTGCATCGATCCATCCTTTACATTTTCATCTTCTAGATCTCTGCTCCATGCCTATCAAGACAAGATCCAGGAAATGAAGGAATATGGATCCTTATCAGACCACCAACTCATCTGATCCCAACATTTCTACTAGCACAATGGTAGCTTACAATCCCTAGATCCAACAAACTAGTAATATGTGGGATAATCCCAATATCCCCCCATTTCTTTTGCAATGGAAATATTCATGAATCATCTAGGGAATGCACAAATAGTCAATGCACTCGTTGCTTAGAATCAACAAAACATATTGGCTAACTTCACATAGGAGGGTACTCCCATTCCACCATATCTCTAACCTTGCATTCCCCTAAATACCATCCAAATCCCAGCAGAGGCATACACTCCCATCATCCAAAAAATGCCTAATCCTACCTTGTAAATGTCTCAAGACACCTCCACCATTTCCCTATTTTTGCAAAGTAGTTTCACAAGCCCTACAACATAAGCGACACAATCCATGCCATTTCCTTTCATAGGCACACCATCATCCTCCATAGCAGCTCAAGCCATCATTCATACCAAAAGATTTTGACAAAACCAACTGCCACCTCCCACACAAACCTTTACACAAGTAATTCCTCCACCTCCCATGGGCCAAGAAATGTCATCATTTCTAGGGGAAACACAATCATTTCCCTATTTCTCCCAACATGCCTCTACCTCAATACCATCATTCCCAGGGGCAACACAATCATCCTTCCCATTCACTCCACAAGCTTCTACACCCATGCCATCATTTCTGGGGCAACACAATCATTTTCCTCCTTCTCTCAGCAAGCTTCCACATCGGCACCACCCTTCTCATGGGGAACACAAGCATCTTCATCCACACCCCAAAAAACATTTACCCAAGCACAAGCCCAACAAACTGCATTCACAACAGTTATGCCTTCCATGGGATTTCCAAATCCACCATTCATGTCCCAAACTCCCATCACATCTACATTTATAGTATCCTCCACATCACAATTCCCACCACACATTGGTTCTCATTGGGGCCTTACTCATGAAGAGATGCAATCTTTAGGAATACCAACCCACTCTCCTGCATCCATGCCTACAAACCAAAAAGCCATATTCCCTCAAGTAGCACAACAACAACAATCACAGCCTCCACCAGCTTTGTCCTTTCCTTCATATGCCAACTTTCTATCCACACCACCTACCACTTTGAATATAGTTCCACCTCCCCAAGAGTAGAGTTCTTCCCATATCACAAGCTACCTGGCACAACTGTCCCCTGCTTCAAGCTTCCCAACATTCGTTCCACCCTTAAGCAATGCAAGAATGCACCCATCCTACATCAACCAAGCGCAAAGCCAAGTACATCAAGGCCAAGCCTACCAACAAGTTGCACCATTCCACCAGCCTCCTCCACAACAATAGTACTTCATAGCACAACAACAACAACATCCCATCATCCCACAACAACAAGCATCATCCTACCCATTGCAAAAACAACATCCCATCATCCCCCAGCAATAAAAAGCAGTTCCATATCCTCCATAACAATACACCCCCACACCTCAACAATAGTATTATCCCCAACAATTATCACCCCAACATCCATTCCAATTCACCTATCTTGCTGGGCAATCTCCATATCCTACTCCACAATATCCACCTCAAAATCACCCTTATTCACTAGCACCATTAGACCCTTTCCAAATGGGAGTACCCGCTCTAACACCAATCAGTGCCGAGTGGGAAGAAATGAAAAATTCTCTTAAAGAGCTCAAAGTTGGCATAGAGAACAAGACCTTCAAGTTTGAAGAGGTGTGTCCCTATCCATTTGATTGATCAATCACAACTGTTCCTTTCCCTAAGCACTTTGAGACACCCAAATTTGATAAATATTGAGGGAAAGGAGACCTTGTAAACCACATCAAATAGTTCTATATGGCATGCCAAGAAGTGACTTACAATGATAATTACCTTTTACACCTACTCTCCAAAAGCTTGGGAGGAACTGCAATTGAGTGGTTTTACAAAATACCCTGTGGGACCATCACAACTTTTTCCAAGATTTTTGAGAAGTTCATGGCCCAATATTCCCACAATGTTGAGAATGAGTTGACCCCGCTAGACCTTTGCAACTCAAAATAGAAAGAAGGAGAAAGCCTAGCAGATTACTTGCAATGATGGCAGAACCTCACTACTAGGTTTTCATATCAACCCCCTGAGAAGCATCTCACAAAGATCTTCATCAATAACTTGCATCCCAAACTATCCCACTTTATGCGGATGAACTGCATCCAAATGTATCAAGATATCAAAGGAAAGGGGATAGATATCGAAAGAGGTCTCTTAGACGAAGGCACAATATGGCATCACAAAGAGGATTCCCACAACAAATCTAGCAATGAAAAACCTCATTACTAGAATTGAAACAAAACTGATGGAGCCACAGACACTAAGCATGTCCAAATCATTGTGGCCGTTCCTACACCTACTTCTACATATCATCACCAACAACCTTAGATCTATCAACAACCCATGCAAAACCATCAACAACAAGTGCATCAAGCAAATCAAGGCAATCTGACCAATCAGGCTAATGCCATCTCCACTACTCCCAATCAGAATAGACCTAGAGCCTAGACTCACTAGAAGAGAACCTTCACACAACTTGGTGAACCTCTAGATGTTATCTTTCACCGAATGGCCAAGGCCAACCTAATCACGTACCCACCAATTTCATAATTTGATGATGCCACTCCCAAACCCAACTGGTACAACAATCATGAGTACTATGATTATCATCGCCTCAAAGGACACACTACCTTAAGGTGTATGAAAATCAAGCATTACATCCAATATCTCATCGACAAAAAGATGATCCAAGTGGACATACTAGCCCAAGCTTCACCTAATGCTAACTTGCAAATCTACCAAAATGTGTTCCCACAACATAATGCTACGAAGAACCAAATCAATCCCAATCATCCTCCCCAGAACCAAGGCAATGGAAAGCAAGGAGACCATGCTAACCACAAAGACTATATTGCAGCCTGTATCAACTATGACAAGTTTGTTGGATGTATAACCCAAGTTGAGCCCACAATCAATGTTGTCCACATCAAAGGAGTAGATAGTCAGTATGTTGTTACTACCCACAAAGGCTAGATAACTATCATTGGTGCCTGTCCAAGGCCAACATATAATGCACAATATAACCTCATAGAACATCTTGGGAACACACCTACCCCAATCTCCATCCTTGACCTCCTCCACACTTCACCCCTCCATCAAGAAATCCTCACCTGAGCCCTTCACAAAGGACATGTCTCCACAGACATAAATGTTATCCAGTTTGAAAACCTTGTGGGGAATTTATCCACATATTGCACTTTATCCTTTAAACCATCCAATATACTAGCCATTGTACCTGACCACAATCTCCCTCTCTGCATCATCGTCATGGTCAGATACTTTTCCATAAAAAGGGTCATGATAGATAATGACTCAACCCTAAACCTATGCACTTTGAAATTCATTCAGCAGATAGGTTTCACGAAAACTGACATATCACATGAAATCATCACCATCAAGGCATATGAAAAATTGGAGCATACCTCTAAAGGTACCATTCTTTTTCCTATCAAGCTAGGCCAAGAAATGCAAGACACCATCTACCATGTTGTTGATCTCGACTTACCATTCAACATCCTCCTCGGCCGACCATGGATCCATTCCATCAAGGCTTTACCATCTACTTATCATCAATGCATCAAATTTATGCATCAAGGCACTAAGGTTACCATCCATGTAGATCCCCAACCCTTCACATATTGTCATGCGATGGAAGAATCATTCCCTCACTCCACCCATTATCCTAGAACTGACAATGGCACTTCTATCACCAGCTCTTTATAATCCCATTACGATCCAGAGACTATCCTCACCTCCACTCTCTCTTTCATGAAGATCAACAACTAGGACTATGGTGAATACAACCTGAATGATGCATTTGCAGTAGGGGCCCTCTCGCTTGATCCACATACACAAGGGCATCCAAACCATCAAAGCAAGTCCACTGAAGAAAATCATGAAATCAAGCAAATGGGACCTATGAATTTTGTCTCCCATGGCAACATAGATGGTCAAGAGATGGACCTTGACATCAATCGGTGGTTGTACAAGGATCCCCCACCACCTAACACTCAACTCCTTGGCTACTTCAAAGACAAATATCCACAATCACACAAGCATGCCACTGAACAATGGAAATATCAAGGTGGTGGTCTAGGACCACAAGAAGGCAGAATCAAAGACCCCATCACAACATCAAATAATCCACAACATCAAGGTCTTGGCTTTAATACCCCTTGACTGTGTATACAAGAGACCAATACCACAAGTAGGGGCACCAAAATGACCAACATTCCCTTTTTGAATAGCCAGGATGACCTCGTAGAGATCGAAGACATCCTTGAAGAGGAAGAAAAGAAATCATATGTGTTAGAGTAATTATCTGTTCACACTTATTAATTAGATCACTTTGATTTAATTAATTAAGTTGTCTATTACTCTAGTTTACTTAAGTTGTCTCTTAGGTGCATATAATTAATATTTTATATTAATTATTATGCGCAACCTAGCTTTTTACCTTTTTTAGGGTTTTGTTCACCTTATAGATTGAACTCTTGTAATTATGTTATTACTTAATATTGCAATACAATTTCTCTCACACCGCTAATATTTTCCAATCTTTTGCTTTTTGTGTCTTCTACTTCCTTCTAGCAATAAGTCATTTGCATGCAGGTGTTCTTAGCGAACTGTGAAGTTGGATTTCTCAACTTCTACATGGTATTAGAGCTTCCTTGCTGCTGCCTGGTCTAGAGGTCTTGAAGTTGTGATTCAAAGATAGAAAACACAACTTCTCTAGGTTTTTTTCTTCAATATGGAGGAAGCATTTTTTTTGGAGCATTTTGAGCAAAAACAGACATTGCCATTGCGCTCAGAGGGCCCGGGAGATCAACTTTTCATATAAAATTTGTGTTTTTTGGCCACAGTGACCTTTGGGAAAAAATTTCTCCCTCCTAGGCCGTACGACATGCAAATCAAGAAAAAATTTCAAAAAACCTCAAAAAATACACCCATTTAGGGCTTTCTAGAGCCCGGACGGCTGCACCGCCAGTGCATAGCTAGCGCGCCACTGCAACCCGACCCGTGCTCCACCTTCCGGCCACCGCACCGTTGCCTGGCCACACCACCTCCACCGGAGCTGCTGCCCATCGGCCACCATTCCCCGCTAATGCTAGCTGACGTCATCTAGACATGCGGTGATGGCCATACGACCATCTGAATTTTTCTCGTCTCTAACTTTTTCCAAAGAGTGTAATTTTTATACCTCCTGTCAGTCTTTTGGCCGTAACTTTTGCATACAATATCATTTTTTGGAAAACAAAATATCACCGAAAAGCTCTTTTTGAGCCGGAAGCAATGGTGCTAGTTTCATTTTTTGATTCATCTATTTGAGTTCCCATTTTTGGTGTCTAAGTAGAGGCTTTTGTTTCCTCGATCTCTGCATCTGGCATCCAGGTTTTCTTCTAGTTTTTTGTGCTTTCGATAGTTACTTCTTTGCTCTATGGGGGATAGAATCATACTTTGTGGGGGGGTATTTTTGCCTTTCTATAATTTGCTTCAGAAAAGACCCTTCTACTTTCATCTACTTCTTCTCTCAATGATAGACTCTTCTGTCGCCTGCCTTACACCTCACAACTACCACACTTGGAAAGGACAGATGACTAGATTGCTTATGGAAAAAGGGTTATGGTCATGCCTTGATGAGGCTCTACCAGTTCTATAGAGGCCTTATGAGGCTCTTATGTAGAGAAATATGATGGATGAGGCAATGTGCCTCATTGCATTGAATATTTTAGATGGGTTTTTCTTTCACCTGGATGGTTTGACCATAGCCAAGGCTATGTGGAACAAGTTTTCCACCTTGTTTGGCACAATGAATCAATTTAGGGCTCTATAGATAGATGTAGAGTTCACCTCCTTGGTACTTGAATCATTCACCAGCATTGAGGACTTCTTGATGAAGTTCAAGTCTCTTCAATCTATTTTACAGGTTTCTGGAAAGATGAAGTCTGATGATGAGTGTATCTTTCTGATACTCTCAAAGCTTTGCGGTCCTTATTAGATTTTCACTTCTACCTTCTACTCCACTATGGATGCACTAGGTGCATGACATGTTATGCCCTCTTTTGAGACTTTCTATGACATGTTGACTCGTGAGTAGTCCAAGCTCACTCAGATGGATTCACTTACAGGTTCATAGTCATAGGCATTGCTTGCCAAGACACCTCAGGGTACACAAAAGCCGAAGCTGAAGCAGATATTAGATTCCTCTTCTCAGCACTCTACTAGCCCACCATCTTCTTCTAAGAAGGAGAAACAAAAGACTAAGATCCCTACATGTTCTTATTGTCAAAAGGGACCTCATGATGAGTCACATTGTTTTCAAAAGAGATTTGATGGCTATGAGAAATAGATTGCAGATTTGCAAGCTCTTCTTCATAAGAACAATGTTTCCTCTTCATCCTCTTCTACCTCATAGGGGTTTGATTTTCATTCTTCTTCCACATCTTCAACATCTGGATAGGATTTTTGATAGGGTCATGCATTACAAGCATCCATTACATCCCCTTCACAGGTCCCTCAGATACTGGATTTAGGTGCTTCTCACCATATGGAATCTTCTCAAGGGGTTTTCTCTATTGTTGAGGCTTCTCTCATTCCTCATATTCTCATGGGGAATAACACTATCCTAATAGTATGTGGGAAATGTTCAGTAGGCATTCAGGATGGCACATTCAATGATGTGTTGTATGTTCCATCTCTGTTTGTAAACCTTCTCTCAATTTATCAGATTACACATAGTGGATCAGGGAAGACAGTTGAGTTCACTCCAAATTCAGTCTTCATTTAGGATAGTGTGATAGGAGGCATTATTACTAAAGGGACAGTTGATCATTCCACCTGTCTCTACACCTTCTCATACTTTGGTCCACCATCTCCATTGTCAGAGCACCACTCTTCTCTTTCGCAAGAGCATCATGTGGTGTAGTTAGGTCGCTTGAACCTTTGTATTGTTCCTGAGATCACTGCTATGACTACCACACCACATCTTGTTGAGGTTTTTTCTCTTTAGCAGGATTCTTCTTTAGCACTGCCTGACCCTCCCGCTCCATTCATCGAGCCACTAGGTGCACTTGTTGAGGATTCCACAGAGGACATTCATCTCCTCTTTCATGATAGTGTCAACACACTTGTCACACCACCTACATTGGGGATTCCCTTTTAGGATCCTCATGTTTTCTCCTTTGAGCATCAGTTAGGCATTCCAGTTTCACCTCTCATTCAGGGGTTTCCTTGTTTCATGATTTTGTTTCTTCTGCATTGGAGTTCCATTGGTTCAATCATTTCCACAAGGGTTCCATCATTCTAGGGGGGCTTTGGTGTCTCTTCTCTCTCTCATGGGGGGGCTGGTTGTACTTGTAGTTTTGAGAGAGTCTCTTGAGCCATTTATTTTTCTCCTTTTTTCTATCTATTTTTGGAGAGGGGTTTTTCCCACTGGGTTTTCTCCTTTGTCTCTAGTTTATATAGATTTCCTTGTATTGGGTACTTGATTAGGCCTTGTTGCTGGGACCCACCCTTTTTCCTACTTTCATAGCTATGCTAGGTTAGCTTACCTCCTGAGCTTCACTTAAGGGGGGGTGTTAGAGTAATTATCTATTCACACTTATTAATTATATCACTTTGATTTAATTAATTAAGTTGTCTATTACTCTAGTTTACTTAAGCTATCTCTTAGGTGCATATAATTAATATTTTATATTAATTATTATGCACAACCTAGCTTTTTACCTTTTTTAAGGTTTCATTCACCTTATAGGTTGAACTCTTATAATTATGTTATTACTTAATATTGGAATACAATTTCTCTCACACCGCTGAGATTTTCCAATCTTTTGATTTTTGTGTCTTCTGCTTCCTTCTAGCAACATGTCATTTGCATACAGGTGCTCTTGGCGAACTGTGAAGTTGGATTTCTCAACTTTTACAATATGATGACATCTTCGATGATGAGACCCTCCTAGATGCTTCTATCCTCGACCAACTTGCCATTAATGTCATAGTACTTTCCCTCACCCATCCTGAACTCATAGACTAGGACCAACCAAGCATCACACACATCGATGAGTTCCAAAGCACACAAGTGCTCCTAAGGTTCATGGGAGCATCAGGCCAACAAATAGATCAAGATCTAGAAGCAACTTATGTCTCCAAGCTCGACCCCAAAGGATATTTTGGAGAGGAGGCAAGCTTTAGCCGCAAAATTGAAATAGAAAAAGAAAAGCATGAGTCCTTGTGTGAAAAACTCTCTGAGGCACTAGAAGATGAAGACTTGCCTCTTCTTCCTCTCCAAGATTACATACCAGAGTATTCACCCATCATCATTAAGGAAACCAAACTAGTCAACTTGGGCAGCGAACAATGTGCGAGAATCACCTCCATTGCAGCATCTCTAATAGAAGGTGAAGAAATGGGCTTCACTGCACTTCTTAGAGAATTAATTATAAATTTTGCATGGTCATACATATACATGACTGGGCTTGATTCGAGTCTTGTTTTGCACAATCTTGTAGTGGACCCCAACGCCAAGCTAGTCAAGCAGAAGCTAAGAAAAATACATCCAAAAGTGGCCTTGTTAGTAAAAACAGAGTTGGAGAAGCTCCTCCAAGAAAATATCATCAGAGACATTGATTATTCTGAGTGGATCTCCAACATGGTGCCTATCACTAAGCCTTCCAGAGAAATAAAAATATTTACTAACTTTAGAGATCTAAACAAAGCATGTCCCAAAGATGATTTTTTGATACCCAACATAGACATGATAATAGATCTTAGAGTGGGCCATGAGATGTTGTCACTCATGGATGGCTTCTTAGGCTACAATCAGATTTGAATAGCAGAAGAAAATCAACACAAAACAAAATTCACCACACCATGGGGAACTTTCTGCTACAACATGATGCCATTCGGGCTAAAGAATGCAGGAGCCACTTATCAACACGCAATGACAACCACCTTTCATGACATGATACATAAGATCCTAGAAGACTATGTGGACGATATTCTTTCAAAATCTAAAACATGATTTGAACACCTAGACATCCTTGAGAGTGTGTTCAATCGTCTCCATCATTATGGCTTGAAGTTGAATCCAAAAAAGTGTGTCTTTGGTGTAACATCTGGAAAGATTCTAGGCTTCATTGTATCATGGTGCAGCATAGAGATTGATCCCAAAAAGGTCAAAGCCATTACATAAATGCCTCCTCCTAGAATAATCAAGTAGCTCAAGCGCCTACAAGGAAAGCTCCAATCAGTGCGTCAATTTATCTCATTACTGGTAGACAACTGCCCACCGTTCACGCATATGCTCTATAAGGATACAAGCTTCAAATGGGATCATGTCTATCAGAGAAGCTTTGACAAGCTAAAATAATATCTTGCAAAATCTCCCATCCTTGTACCACCAATTTTAGGATACCCTCTTATACTCTACATCTCGACAACCACTACAACATTGAGGACACTCTTAGCACAACATAATGATGACAATAAAGAGCGAGCCATTTTTTATATCAGTCAAACTCTAGTTGGCTATGAGCTTAATTATTCACCAATGGAGAAAGCATGCCTTACAGTGGTCTTCACCACTGAAAAGCTTAGACATTACATGCTCATCCACACAATCAAGCTCATCTCAAAAGTAGACCCACTCAAGTGTTTGTTATCAAGAACAACTCTCGCAGGCTGTATGGAAAAATGGGTCATGCTACTCAGCAGGTTTTACATCTAGTACATAGATCAAAAAGCCATCAAAGGAAAAGTAATTGTTGATTAGCTAGCAGAAGAACCTCTGGTGGATGCATACCCCCTAATAATGGAATTCCCTCATGAGCACCTATATATGATCAAAGAACATTCCATATGGAAGCTATACTTTGATGGATCCTACACATAGCATGGATTAGGGGTAGGAATCCTATTCGTCACACCTTGAGGTGACTATATTCCAATGTCATTCAAATTGGGATTCCCATGTACTAATAACATTGCAGAATATGGGGTACTCATCTCAGGCCTCAAAATAGCTATCCAGTGGAATATCATAGAACTACAAGTGTTTGGATACTCATAATTGATTATCAAGTAGGTCCTAGATGAAAATCAAACAAAGGATGACAAGCTTCTACCTTACAAAAAACTAGTGGAAAAATTAAAAGGGCATTTCCTGAATCTACAGTTCACACAAATACCAAGACTTTAGAACAAAGTGGTTGACACAATGGAAACCATCGAATCCTTATTAGAGATCCCTCGTGACTCAACACAATATGAATTCTTAGTCGAGCAGCTACACATGCCAGCTTATGAGAACGTCGATGCCAAAATGGTGTGTATCTTGGTTGGTCCTCAGTCCCCATGGTACCACAACATCCATGTATATCTTAAAAATAGTATCATATCTCCCCATCTCACCAACAACCAATGCCAAAAATTAATTCATAGAGCTTCCTGATACACTCTTGTAGCCAACACTCTTTATCATCGAGGATATCATAACATCTTCTCTAGGTGTTTAGATTTAAACGAGGTCGTCCTAGCTTTACAAGAGGTCCACACTGGACTTTGTGGTGCCCACATGAGTGGCATGGTTCTAGAAAAGTAGTTCCTTCAAGTTGGGTATTATTGGCCAACCATGGAACATGAAGCTTGTGAATTTCTTAGGAAATTTCTACCATGTTAGCAACATACAAATCCGATTCATGCACTAGCACAAGATTTGCAGCCCATTGTGCCACCTTGGCCATTTTCATGTTGGGGCTTCGACCTTATTGGGTTAATCACTCCCCTTTCCTCAGATGGACATAAGTATATTATAACAATCACAAAGTAATTCAAAAAATGGGTAGAAGTAATTCCACTCACTCTAACTACTGGCATCAAAATATCCAAGTTTATCCTTTACCACATCATTTGTCACTTCGGCATACCATCTACCATCTTCACAGACCACGAAACACCTTTTGAAAACTAGAATGTGGATGATCTGTGTGCTAGACTCCACATTCACCATCACTTCTCCAGTCCATACTTCCCCCAAGGAAATGGCCAAGTTGAGGCAACCAATAAAACCATTCTGAAAATCCTCAAGAAGGTTGTTAATGATTCTGGTCATAACTAGCACCTCCAAATAAATCCTGCCCTTTGGG
This sequence comes from Chamaecyparis obtusa, assembly GCA_027943335.1. NCBI lineage: Eukaryota > Viridiplantae > Streptophyta > Pinopsida > Cupressales > Cupressaceae > Chamaecyparis > Chamaecyparis obtusa. Next base: position 424,354 of record BSBK01001624.1, on the reverse strand, counting down.
CCTATCGTACTTCTTATCGCACTCCCATAGGAACCACCCCATATTCTCTTGTATATGGTGTTGAATCCATTCTACCCATTGAGGTTGAGATCCCATCATTGCATGTCTCCATGAAGAACTATACCACTAATGAAGACTATTGTGTGGTACGTCTCACACAACTGGATTTGCTAGATGAAAAGAGACAATAAGCATATGATCACCTGGTTGCATACCGAAATTGAGTCAAAAGGATTTATAACAAGAAGGTCCATCCTAGATAATTCCAGGTCAGCGACATTCTCCTAAAGGAAAATAAAAAAGTGCAAGCACATCGAGAGAAGAAAGGCAAGTTTGAGCCTACTTGGTTTGGCCCATACATTATCACAACATGCTTCAGCTTTGGAGCCTATCAGCTATCAACACCAGAAGGTGAGCCTTTGAATGATCCTATCAACATCATACATCTGAAGAGGTTCTATGCTTGAACAAGATCCTATATATTCAAAAAATCCATAAAATTTGGAAACATAGAAAAAATACATAAAAATCAAAAAGAAAAAAAAGGCAAAGAAAAATAATCGTCCAATGGTGAAAACTTGGCAATTCAAGCACCTTGGAAAAGTATGTTGGTGAAACCTGGCAAAAAGGATTCATACATAGTGGTCTGAGTCATTATCTATCAATATCCCATCCGTCCCATCCCAAATCCCAATCCTCTTTAGCCAATCCCCATCCCCACCACCATCCCATCAATACCAAGGTGTTCTATCTTCTAGCCTACCCAATGCAGTCATAAAATCCAATCCTGTACATATCTTGAAAATATTTTTTATAGCATGATCTTCCTATCCCAAATCTTGAGCTTCTGTACATATCCTATGTAAATACCTCCCCGTCCATTGGACATATCGTCATGTCCTTTGTACATATCCTTGTCAATCCTACAATAGCATTTGATCAAAAATCTTGTCCCACCCAACCTTGTACTTCAACAATGTCAATTGTTGACTATCCATGATCACAATGGTTATTTTTTGACTCGTCATTTTCCAACAAACAACAACACTCATTCTCCCATCATCAAAAGGTCCTTGAGGATGTATCATTCCTCTTGTCAGACCTAATCTTCCACGAATCACACTAGGTCTGTGTCCATGTATCCTTCCACATGTTCAGACCAATTTTACCACCATCAATCAAATCAATCTCTCTCCCCTTGGTAAAGGATGTCTTTTGGAGTTATCATTTTGGTCTTGGATTTTGTCCTTTGGATCTTGTTAATCTTTTATGGCTTCTCATTGTTCTTTACTCAAAGTCACCATGATCCTTTATATCATGGTGTGTTACAAATGAGGACAATATGGGGTAAGGTCTTTTGATCTTTTGCTTCTTCCTATGAGTCAGTTGGACATGACCCTTGCATGGTTCACATGTGATCTTCTGGGTTCCATGGTGCACTTGGGCAATGTTGTTTGTTTGTGGTTTCTCCAACATCATTTCTACCGTGCTTCCTCTTGGGTTCATGCATAATGTTGGGGAAACCTTGTGTGTCTTTTTCGTGTCAGTCCTATGCAACGCTGGTGATAAGGCCTTGTGATCCTAGTATCCTTGGTAGGTCTCTAATGTTGCTATATCAAACTAGGTTGTGCTCTCCACATTTACACTTGGAGCTCCCCAAATCCCCCTCATCCTGCATCATCTAGATTAGTCTTGCATATTGCATCTTTCATATAGTTGCATCTTGCATTCAACATTCCACCTCATCTTGCATTCCTCCTTCTTTGCTCTTGTAAGTTTGGCTATTTATCCTCCCTTCTTCCTTCATTCCTTCCCCTTCTATTCTATTTCCTTTTGAGAAAATTCCACAACATTTACTCTTTGTGTTATTTTCTCGATGGGACACAACCCCTTATCCTCTAAATTCTAGCCTGGGGCATCTTATTTTCTTGTCTTTGACACCATGCCACTTGTGGCATCACATCAAAGAGGGGCAAAATGTAGACATCTAAAAATCCATTAGAAAATAAATTTTATTTTTATTTTCTGAAAACCCTTGATGACATCATCATTTATTAATTAATTAATTATTTAATTAAATTTTTTTTATGCCATTAAATCCTCCTATTTTAATTAAACATCTTTAATTAAAGAATCTCTCCCCAAATCATTTAAATCAAGTTTGAGTGAATTTCCTCTATTTATTAATTATTAATTGATAAATTGACCAAAAATCTTTTAAATAAATAAGATATTTATTTAAATCCTAAAACCTTAGAAATCTTCTAGAAATCCTTAACCTCTTCTAGAATTTCCTAATCTCACTCTAAACTTGATTAAAAAGTGATTCCTATATTTCTTAGCCTAAACCCTTCAAACTTTGACTTTGGGTCAAAACCCCTCATAAATGAGCCTTACACACTCATAAATGCTTCTTACATCCTTATTAATGACTCTTACAAGTCATTAATGAAGCCCATGTCTCCTCTTCCACTCTTGTCCCCTTGCACACTTCCCTAGTGTTGCTCAGACGTGTGAGCAACCTTTACCAAGGTTAAACCTTACCATACCTCTAACCTTACCCCTAACTCTACCCCAAACCTTAACTCTAACCCTAAATCTCCTTCCTAACCCAAGCCCTTCCTCAATCCTATAAATACCCTCCTCTTCCAAGAGAAAAATACCAATTCACATTTTTTACATTGAGTAGTGTTATAATGTTAGATTCTTTTTAGAGCTTAAGCATTTAGCATATTTGTTAGATTTCATGCTTTTTTACACACATCCTAGAATAAGATTAATGGATTAAACTTAGTTTTTATTCAAGCTTTTCTAAATCATTTATGCATCATATCAAATCCTTCCTAGAATGCATTAGAGACAAGCTCCAAGTGCTTAGAGAGCACACCCACATCCCTCATAATCAGAGAAAATCAAACAATGCTTGAATGGATTTGTTTTGGCTCAATCTGAGGTGGCTTGGTTTTCTATGTTTATGCTTTTGAACTAATATAAATGTTTGGATTAACCTAACATTTTCTTCTTTACGCCTTTCAAAATAGATAACAGATAAATCATAGTCTACACCTTCATAATTGACCACTATCTTAATCTCCCTTTCTCCTTTTGTTAATCTTCCCTCTACTATATTTGTCTTTTTACTCTATATTCCAACAATGCATATCACTATATTGAGTCTTCATGAAATCAATATTTCAACTTTTTTCCCTAATCTATTGTATTGTGTCTTTGCCTTCGCAATGGGAATCACTTTTTGATGATATTAGAGATCAATCTTCTTTGTTCTTGGCCTTTGTCCCAAGACACGTTAGTATCTCTATTCTATATGCCTTCTTTCCATTTCATCACTATTTTTCACATACTTCATTGTAGGTCACTATTATTTTCAATATGTTTGACCATTAGACATCATTGGCATTTGACATTGCATGTTTCATTGTCTTTTGTATGCTTTATTATATATCATTGCTTTACTTTGTATTGAAACAATATCTTCATGCTCTATTACATCTTCAATAACCTCTATACATATATATCATTTTTTTCATTCAACATCCTCTTTAACTTTTATTTCAATTGTTTACAACTCCTATCTACTCTTTGACATAAATATTTATATATCTTTTATTATCCTTTGGGCTTCCTAAATGCCATGCAATCTTGGTTCTTTTATGTAATGGTCATTGATCTTATGGGTCACTAATCTAACCACTATTCAATATATTGGTTCTTGTTGTCATTCTATATGTTTAGCATTACACCATGTTCATCTTCATTGTTCCATATCTAATTGTCACTGTCATATGTTGAAATAGTTGATTCCTCGATGACTAGTTTTTATTGATTCTCTCATTACATGTTCACTATGTTATTGTGTCACTTTTCCCATATTTTTGTGGATGAAGATATCTCTTGAAATTTAATAGGGAAACCTTCTCATGAAAGTTGAATATCACTTTATGAAGGAAAACTTCATTCATGTAAAGAAAGAATAAAGGAAAGAAGATAAGAATAAGGGTTTCCTTCAAAACCTTACCTCTCTTCATTTACCTACTATTCCTTATTATTTTTCTCTAGTTGGAACTTCTATTCCATGCAAATAATTAATGTCCTATTATTGGTATTTGTTTCGAAGTATATGAAAACCTCTATTCTTTTCCTCAAAATACTACTTTAAAATGTATAAATTTGTTCATACACTATTGTTCACTCTTTGTGCAACTCATCATGCTTAATGTGTTGTATTTGAGTGTGATTTTGGTGCTCTACCATTGGAAACACATTCAATTTATGAATTATTGCTATCCTAGAATGAAAATGTTGTTTAAACCCTTGAAAAATTGTCATTATTGTTCCTTCATGGGCATGATTTTTTGTTTCCTCTTTAAAATTTCTATTCACATGGGTGAATCTTCTACTTTCTTATTGTATGTCATTTCTTTTATACACAAATAAGTTCTCCCATTAATGTTCTTTTTCTCCATGAATCGTGTTGTCCTCTCTTGTTAACTAATTCTTACAATAGATTTAATTTTCTCTTCATTTCACTCATTGTTTAGAAAGAATACTTTGTTCTTGTTTCTTATTGTTACTTAGTAAAGGACTTTTGTTCTTTCCTTGGATGTCATTAAATCATAAAAAGAGGCCTCTATTGAAAGCTTCAAAAGATTAAGCATGAGATGTTTTAGGTCTTTTTACATTTTTCAACTTCTTGTTAAGTGAACAAAATTCCCCTTTCTAACTTTTATTTTCCCTCCAAAACCTTATTAATGTGCTCTTAGGGATTCAAAGAATATGGTATTAAAGGTATGTCTATATTTTACACTTTCTCCAATGTCTGGTCACTTGACTTTTATATGAAATATTTAAAATACCAAGACATTTTAACCTCTTTTCTCCCTAAAGGCACTTAAATGGACAAAGAAAGAAAGATGGCATGGGACCCGAAGAATAATTTAACTTGAAGATAAAATTTTAATACATTCTAGTAACATTTGCAAATATACTTACATGTTAAGAATTCAAGACTAGTAGCCCTAAGAAGTCCATTGGGAAAGAGTCAATATGTGGCATGAGAATCTTATATTAGACCTCGCCATTCTATTAGAAATGTTTAATAGCAACAACCTACTATAGACAAACTAGACTACTTAAATTAAAATGTGTGCATCAATACTTAGAAGAAATGAAAAATTGAACAAAACTACCCTACCCTATACTAATGATAAGATGAATGGCTCAAATGAAACCAGTCACTAGTTGAGTTAAATAGATTCCCTTTCTTGTCAACTCACAGTGATTTGAATGGTATTGAGATTCCCAAAAGAGATATATAATAGATAAAAATTCATCAAAGAGATGCAACATTTTTTCAAAACATAAATAAACTCACATATTTCTCTTTTTTGTGGATGTACACTATTTCTTTGAAGTATATGATTAGTAATTTTGTTTTTCTCTTTTACTACTACAATCTCATGCCCAACCTTGTATTTTCATGCTTAAGTGCAAGCATGGTTTGTGAAGCTTTGTTGCCCTCTATTTTGGCTAGGTGTCTTATAAAATAGTCTCATGAATGCAAAAAAACTATAACTCAAATGTTTACCCTTTGTTGGTTGACTATTATCTTGACCTCATCTCCTTGATTTATAACCCTTTCTTCATGCCCATGAACTATTTCTTTAGGAACTGTTAATATTTCATCAAGTTTTAAAAAATCATCTATGATGTTGGAGAAATAATCTTTGTCAATCTCCTCATTGATCCTTTTAGGCACATCACATTCTATTTCATCATTGTGGATATGATCTTGAAATCTTGAAAGACTATTCAGATCCATACCTTGGGAAATAAGCTCTTGTCTCTCACTTTTCCTAACTTAATGAGCTATCTCACCCATATCACTTGCTTCCTAAAAGACCAACATGTTTTCCAAACTATTTATGTCCTTTTTTTCCTTAATACTTGTCATTGGATTTAGTCCAAACATTCCTTCATCATTATCATAAACAAAATTAGGAAGTTCTTCAAATAAATCAATCACCTTTTCATCATTTTTTCTCAACATAACCAAGTAACTCATTAAATAAATCTATTGAATCTTAGTTTTCAATAATTATTTTCCCTTCAATTTGTGTCTTGACTAAGTATGTTCATTATTTTATTTCAAAAGATCTTGAGCCTCATAGATAAATGTATTACCATCTAAAGCCCTTTCTTCTATTTCACAAAACTTCTTATTTTGCTCACTATTATAGCTCTCTTGATAAGCCTCATTTGGTATAGCTTTTTTGGGGAGTTTGTGGTGTTTCCTAAAAAATAAAAAGATCTTATAAAATATATTATTGAGCTATTATAGGTTGAACATGTTCAAGTATAGGCTCTTGTAATTTAGAATAGCTCCTAAAACTTGGGATCTCAAATCTAGAAGAGTCAATTGGTTCAACTTACATGAAGCATATCCATTTGAACATGGGAAATTCTTTTCAAAAGAATTGATTTAGAAAGGTATCAAATGGGTGGATTTTTTTCTTAGGTATAGGCTCATCCAATGAAGGCACTCATCTAAAACTAGGAATGCCAAATTTAGAAGACTCAAGAGACTCACATTGCATAAAGCTTGGAAATTTGTGGTCAGGAATTGATTGTGTTTCTAGTTTTTGTACTTGGGAAAGCATAAGTCTCATATAATCTTATTTTGTAGCTATTTTCCTATTAATATTGTCCTCATATTTCCCTTTTTGTGCCTCCAACTCTTGCTCATGGAGATAATCTTGATAATCCAACTCCTTCTATATGTGAAGATAAGCTTGACAAGCCCATCCATCTTGTTGCAAATCCAATTCTTCTACCTCTTGATATCATCCATCTTCTTGTTGAAGTCTTGCAATATACTTTTAATTTCACTAATCTCATAATTTTGGGGATTATTAGAAAATTGGGTAGAAATAGGTGGCTGATAAGCATATTGAGTATGTTGATTCACTATTGTTACATACTTGGACTAAAAATAGTATTGTGGTTGCTTTGATATGATAATAAGTAGTCTCATGTATAGAGTTTTCATAATATGGTGGTGGATACACATACTATCCATGGAAACTTACTTCTTTATCCATTAAAAGAGATAGAAATTAAAATGGAAGATTGTTTTGAAACCTACTAGTAGTTGTCTCTTTGAAATTAGAAGATATTCTTTCTAGAGCTACTTGGTGTGTATGGGATTTTCCTCCAAAGGCTGTAATAACTGATTTACACACCAAAAATAAAAAAATGTACAGAAGATTTTTAGATTGAAATAGTCTAATCAATCCCACTTGGCATGCCAAAAAATCTTGTCACAAGGACTGTGCCTTGATGCTAAGTTGTGAACTCAGTAATCATGTGCAAAATGGAATGATCTTCATGCATGTGGGTTTCCTATTGTGAAGATCAATTTGTAAATTATAGATTGTTTCCCTGTGACATCTCCTAAAACTACTAGAAACTATTTGGGAAAAGGATGGGGATATTTATTTGAAATTAAACCTATCCTAGAAGTTGATGCACCAAATGTTCTTAGATATTCTTTCTTTTACAAACTTACAATGTATTTCAATAAATAGGCCCTAGTCTTTCACAACTCAACTAAGCATGTAATACATAAATATTTCATGAGAAAGGAATACATTTAGAGATTTCTTGAAGGAAAATAATTTATTTTCACAACTCCAAACTACCAAAATCAGCTAACACAATCTATGAGCTAGAATGGAAAAGACTAGTCATAAAGGCATTGACATTGTAACTTAGAATTTCTTACTTGTAATAGAAGATTCATTTATTTTTAAATTAAGAAAGAAATTGTTCTTCTTCTTGATACTTCTTTTTTTGTAATACATGAATGATTTGACGATGTTTATATTTATCTTTTTTTGAATCCTTTGATTTGTCTCATTCGAGTAGTATTGATGCAAGATGATGTATGGTTAGTGCATGTCATCGACTATACTAGCTGATTTTGGTAGTTTGTAGTTGTGAAAATAGGTTATTTTCCTTCAATCAAGCTTTAAATTTAGCCTTTCTCATGAAATAGTAATGTATTAAAGGCTTAGTTTATTTGTGAAAGACTAGGGCATATTTATTGAAATATATTATAAGTTTGTAAAAGAAATAAGATCTAAGAACATTTGGTGCATCACCTCCTTAGATATGTTTCTTTTTAAAGAAATATTCCTACCCATTTCCCAATAAATTTTTAGTACTTTTAGGAGGTATCATAAAGGAACCAAACAATAATCTAGAGATTTAATCTTCATGATAGGCAACCATCAGACCCAAATATCATTCCATGTTGCATAGGATCTTTGAGCTTATAGCTTAGTATTGTAATACCCCAAAAATGGGCTATAAGTTCATTAACCTCCTACATCAACAAATCGAATGAAATCGACATCAAAGTCCTAACCTAAGGCACATCTAAACATCATCGAATCATAATTGATTATCTTAAATTCTGCATCGGGGAATATTCCTAGCAATATTCCTAATTATCTTAATTATCTTTAATTTAATGATTATTTGGCGATAAATCACATTTATCCTAAGTTTGATTAATTGAATATTTTCATATTTAATTAATTAGATTTAATATCTTGCCACTTAATTGTGCAATTAAATTTAATTCTATCTATTATTAATTGTATTATTTAATTTTGACAATAAATCCAATATCCTATGAATAATTAATTAAATTTTTATTTAATTGATTAAAGTAGGTTGTCATTATTTAATAATATAGTTTTTAATAAAAGTTTGATAAAATAGTTAATTAACCCAAAAATTAATTATTTTATTTAAAAAATCAGTTAAGTTGAGAATAAATCACTTTATTTATTTATTAAATCATAATTATCCATGTGCATATTCAAGGACCAGTTAAACTCAAATTGGAAAATCAATGCAAGTTGTTAGCTTTTTGAAACTCAAGATCTTTTTAAGTTTTAAAGTTGATCGAAACTTCTAATTCGAGTTGAATTGTGCTTTTGCATGATTTTTGTGACTTAATTATCTTTATTTAAAAATAACTCAAAAATTAAGCTGAGTTATTTGAGTGATTTATGACTTTTTTTCATGCACCTCCAAAGCCCTGGATTTCTATAAAACCAAGGCTTTAGCTCTTCATAATTCATCTCATAATTTTGCAAGCTTACTTTGCCAAAGTCATCTACAAATTGCACAACTATTTTGAAGAATTGGAATTTGGAGAATCAAAGCTTATTGCGAATCAAGGCTATTGTGAGATCAATTTGTTTGTTTTACATTCATTTAGACTCTTTTTCATATCATTGTTAGATCATTTTAGCATATCAATTTCCATATTAGCATAGATTCATATCAGTTTTTCATTATTATTGCATAGAAAATATAAAAAAAATAGATTAATTGCATTCAATTCATATCTAGATCAATTGCATTCAAATCCTTCATTTAGGTGTCATCTAGGTCACTGATCTCGATTACAATATGAGAACATTAATCTCGCACCTACTAGAAGGCAGTAAATCACTTGGTTAGAGTAGATTTCAATTTTGCATGATTTTGATTATAGCTAACCTCTAATGTTTTACTAAAGTGTTGTGTCTACAGATCAGGTACAATTTTCACACACACATTTCTGGCACTCATCATGGGGCAACCCACCTTTACATGCTAGTTTTGATTTTTTTGGGGAGCTAAAGCCCTAAAGTTTCAAAGATTTAATTTTATCTCTCAAACGGTTTGAAATTTTGCTTTGAAATTTTTTTGTAGGTTGGACATATATCAGAGAAGCTACAGTAAAAAATTTAGAATTTTATGAGATGTTTTGAATTTTTAATAATTTTTTCTTGAAATTCTAGAAAAAATTAATATCTGACGCAAATCAGCATATTTTTCAAAATTTTTTATATTTTTAGAAAACTCTTTAAATTATATAGGGGGTCCATTCTTTGTATTTTAAATTTGGATGCAATATAATAGCTCAAATAGTCAATTTATAAAAACTGGTCTATTTTGATAAAATGGGTCTCTAGGGCACAAATGAATAGATTTTTCTAAAATTTTTACATTTTTGGAAAGCTCTTTGTTTTTTAGTAGGGGTCTCTATTTTGAATTTCTAATTTTGTGGCCAAAATCATAAAAGAAAAATCAGATCTTGTTGACTAGGTCAAATGCAGCAAAAAAAATAAAGTTTTGTGATGGGTATGCACTTTTTTTTTTTACATGGTTCAATGAATGGTATGAGTTGTCATTTGTGTTAATTACTGGTTATTATTGTTGATAATAATTGATTTTTAGAGCTAACCCTATGGTTTTCATAAGTTGAATATATTTTGCATATCTTGTTTGCTTGTTTGCTTGTTGGAGAGTTCGTCACTTGCTTGCATGGAAAAGCTCAACAAGAATTGCTAAAAATTAGGTAAAATCTACTAAGCACATTGTGAGGATCCCAGGTATTCTCATTCATCTAATAACATTTTGATTTGGACTTAAAATGAATCTCTTATGTGTCTGGCTTGTGTGCATCTTTTCATGCTTTTGTCTATTTCTACACACTTGCATAATTGATACTAGGTTGTGACACCTTAGGTATTTATTTAGTAGCCTTAGATACTTGTGATTGATCTAGATTTCTATCTTGGGTTATTAGAATTGCTAAATCCACCGGCCCCTCATTCCACCCCGTGGTTGCAATCTCAGCGCCATAAAGGGGAGGGGTCTACAGGAGAGAAGCGTTAATTGTTCCACTAGGCAACCCTTTTGTGCTTTTTAGAACTCACTTGTTTTCTAAGTTGGGGACTCATTTTCATCTTGTGTGAGGTGTTAAGTGTTCCACCTTATGGACTCATCTCATATTCACTTTAAGTGTTAAGTGTTTCTCTTTCTTCTTTTGTGGGTACTTTTGGTAGATTTGCTTTTGGAAACATACATCTGTGCTCACATAGTAATTAGGCCCTATGAACACTATTCGTGATTCTTGAGAGATTGGATTCCTAGGGAAATCCTTCTTGATGACAACATCCTTGTAGGTAGGGAGGATACTTAGTGCATTTCATATTCAACTCGGTTAGTGTGTCTTCTCTTATTGATTGATACATTCTCTCCCAGGAGAGGTTGATAGATCACGTGGGGTTGACATCATGAGCTTTGGTGAATCAAAATTGGTTAGTGCACCTTCTCTTATTGATTAATACATTCTCTCCCCAGAGAGGTTGATAGATCATGTGGAGTTGACATCATAGACCTTGGTGAAGCAAAACTTTATCTTAGCGTGTCGGATTAATCTACTTGCTTTGTTTGGGTTAAAAGTGAAGAGGCATCAAAACCTTAGATCTGGAGCCAAGTCCCATTGTGGTATACTATTGTGAGTCACCTTTAGAGAGGGTTAACCGTAGTAGACAATCCCTTCACAGGGTAAACTATGTTGATGGAACCTTAAGTGGTAATAGCCATTTTCACCATGGTAGTGACAGTCGCTATATAAATGTCCTTGTGGAAGAAATCTCCATGGGTATGGTTCATTGTTGGGTTGTTAGATCTCCCTAGTAGCTCCTGAAGATTAAGTTCTTAGACTATGTCAAAACCCTGGTGCACCGGAATTGGAGTTCACCCCTTTGGATCATAAAAGTTACAAAGTCAAACCATTACTAAAAACCCTAGCGAGGCCAAATTTTCATTTTATAGGGTATATGTGCGTTATTGCAAAACATTTTTGGAACATACACAATTAGCACTTCTGAGGATTAGAATGAATAAGTCACTTGATTGTTCATGTGCAAGGTTGCTTTTGCCCTTGTTCATTGTTTTCAGACATGCTTGAAATCACTTGCTTGCCATTTTGCATGCTTGTTTATCTATTGGGTTATTGAAAATGGACAAATCTGTTACAATCCTCAAATCTGGACATTGAAATTTGCAAACAATTCAAATCTGAAAACTCAAAATTTGCAAAATCTGAAGTAAAATCCTTTTCTAGAGTCAAAAGTCATCTTAGGAGGTCAAAAAGTCATACAGGTTTCCATCAAGTGTCATTTCATTACAACCCATCTGTCGTATGATTGAGTACCCAGTGTCGTACAAGTTTCCATGCCAGCAAATTCTCAAAGTCAAAATCTTGCAACTGTCATATGAGATTTTCAATTGTCGTTTCATTGCTACCCAACTGTCGTATGAGATTTTCAACTGTCGTTTCATTGATACCCAACTGTCGTATGATAACCAACCCAGTGTCGTATGAGTTTTGATGCCAAAAAATTCTAAGAGTCAAAATCTTGCTTGCAATTGTTGTACGAGTTTTGCAACTGTCATTTCACAGCATACCCATTGGTGTACGAGTCTGCAAAGTGTCATTTGGGAAATTTTTGAAAGTTGTCAAAAAATTATCAGAATTGCCAGATATTTAGCTTTTTCTACCTAATTTTAGAATCTGTCAAATGAATCACTGTGTCAGGAATAGAGTAGTAGCTATTAAGAATCCAATCATTTTCCTAAAGTGGCCTTTTGAATCCGATTCAACCTTCTATTTAATCGATTTGAGTCTTTATCATCCTGTGTCAAAACCTTGTCATAACTATCAATCTTCAATCAATCATCAAAATGATTAAGTGTTGTGATATCTTGTCCGCTATCTTTTGGGAACCTACCCATACATCCAGGGCATAGTATCCTTCATCCACATCTAATCAAATCTTCAAATCAGTCAAACCTTGACAAGGTTGCATCATTTGATCATCTTGATTCAATTCATTCTTCAGTTATCTGAATCTTATTCTTTTGTTTCACTCAAAGTTGATGGTGGAGACTAGAGCTTCCTCTCACAAGAAATCTATCACCACTACCCAAACTCTGACTCTTGAGCAACTCATCAATTCTGGTCTTTACGAGGACGACGGTCTTGGCAACTATCAATTGAAATCTGGTTACATACCCCCTCCATCAACTCACGGAGGTACTCAACATACCCCTCATCAATCTAATCTAGGGAGTCCACAAACTCCTACCATGTCTCAAGCAGGGACAAATTTTGGCTCTCAAAGAGCTCAATCTCAACATGGGGCAGATCAGGAACCCACACTTGAAGAAATTGCTCAATATCAAAATGATGATAACTTCAAACGAATGATGAAGCATTTCTTGAAAGAAGATAGAGAAGCATACTTTTTACAATTAGCTCATCAAGGAGCTAAACTTCCCCCTAACTTTAATGTTGAAGACATCATTACGCATGAGGAAGAAACTCCACTCACAGCTATGATGAAACAAATACATGCTTTACAAGTCAAATTTAGTAGCCTTGAGAAAGAAAAGGAATCTAAAGAGTTCTCCATGGAAGCTCTATGCCCTTTTCCTTTTGACAAAAACTTGTATATGCCACCATTTCCTAAAAGAGTGGAGATGCCAAAGTATGATAAGTATGATGGACACTCTGATCATCAAGATCATGTCAGAGAATTCTATATGCAATCCATGGAATTCATGCATGAACCAACCTATCTGATGCGTCTTTTTGCTAGATCTCTGGGAGGAGCATCCATTCAGTAGTTTTCAAGATTGCCTCCTACGATCAAGACATTTGAGGAATTGATTAAATTATTCTACCAGCAATACTCCTACAATATTCAGCACTCTGTCACCATGATTGATATTTGTAATCTCAAGCAATATCTAGGAGAATCATTCCTAACTTTCCTCAAGAGGTGGTGAAAGAAGTTCTCTCTATATGCTAGACCAATTCCCGAAATGGAGAAACTTGAAATCTTTATCAATAACCTTGTTCCAAAAATCAATTATCCCTTACAAATGCAAGATCATAAATCTTTTGACAAGATGGTGGATAATGCTATAAAAATAAAAAAAGTGCTTGTAAAAAAAGGAGAAATCACACTTCAAAAAGACAAGTACGAATCAGGATCCAGTTTTAAATACAAGAACAAAAATTGGAACAAGAACAAAGGCATCATCATAGATGGCATTGTTGACACTATCCATGCCCCATCAAAGGCACCAGCCTACAATCTCACTCTTGGTACTCAGGCCATTAAAGCCTCAGAGCAAAAGTCTTCTCAACCATCTCAAAGGAAGCCAAAATTCAAAAAATGGGATAAACATAAAAAATTTACTCCTCTAGGAGAGTCTTTAGAATCAGCTATGAAAACTCTACTGGCTGATAACATCATCTCTTTACCACCAATCTGACCAAATGCTCAGGACCCCAAACTGATATGGTGGAAGGAAAATGAATTCTATGATTTCCATCAGAGTAAAGGTCACAAAACTAGTAGTTGCTATCACTTGAAGCATACCATTCAAGATCTGATCGATAGTGGAGACATCACAATTGACAATCCCACGAGCAATAATGATCATACAACATTCACAGAACCATTTTTGAAACATGGTCAAGAAGTTTCAACTTCTCAGCCTAATATGGGGGCAAAAGTCAACTATGCCTACCCTGGAAATAATGCTGTCATCAATATGGTTGAACCCTGTCTCTCTGAAAGTTGCAATGTCATCACAATTGTACGAAGAGACATAAATCATTCCTTAGCTAATGTAGTTACTCGATCACAATCTCAAACACATTTGAAAGGACAAATCCCAGATTCATCAAATGTCCCTAAGGTGCCCTTCAATCTTTCATTTGCTTCTAAACAGAAGGCTACTTCCAAATCTTCCAATCCAAAGGATACAAGGCCTATGTCTTATAGCATTATTCAACAACTCCAGCACACTAATGTGAAAATCTCCATGTTTGAGTTGCTTCGAATATCTCCAGCTCATAGAGATATTCTCGATAAAGCTTTGCTCGGTTCCAATGTTCCTAATGACCTTGATTTAGATAGGTTCCAGACTATGGTTGGACATCTTACATCTCTGCAATATACTCCTTTTTAGAGGAAGATGACAAATCCTTGAGTCACCCACATAATCAGCCTTTGCATATAGAAGTCTTGATCCAGAACCGTAGAGTCAAACGTGTGTTGATAGATGGGGGTGCTGGCCTAAACATTTGTTCTTACAACTTGATCACACAATTGGGATTTTCATAATTGGCTATTGATCCTAGAAAGAAAATAACTATCAAGGCCTATGATGAACAAGAAAGATCTTCTAAAGGCACCATTGTCTTACCTATCAGAGTGGGTCCAGTTATCAAAGATACCATTTGTCAAGTGCTTGATCTACCTTTGGCCTACAAAGTCCTTCTAGGGAGACCATGGATACATGAAATGCAAGCTATTCCTTCTATGTACCATCAATGTTTGAAGTTTCCTTATGAAGGAGTAGAGGTTACTATCCCCACAGATCTGAATACAACTTGCAACACCTTGAAGGAAAGTGCAGATAAGCTTGTACCTAATAACAGAGAATCTTCCATTGAACCAACTAAGGAAGCATCCACATCTAAAATGGAAGATCTTGCAAAAGAGGTTAATATCAAAGAAAATAGTATGGGAGAATATACTATCGAGCCAGTCTTATCTTTGACATCTCTCCCTATCTTGCCTAAGTCTTATGGGAAATCTTTGAAACAATTCAAACCAGACTCTAAAGAACCTCTTGAAGCATATAAAAAGAATTTTGTAGTAGAACAAGTATCCAAGCAAGAATTTGAAGAGGATGAGGCTGTGCTATCATGGTTGTACAAAGATGAACCTAAATCTCAAGTTGTTCAAACTGGTGACTCTGTAGTCTCCAAACTCCCTTCCAAGTCATATGGTCCAAGAGATAAATTAATAGCTAAGATGGGATATTCAGGTAATGGACCTCTAGGAGTTAGAGGAAAAGGTCTCGTGATCCCTCTCCCACATACTGGTAGAGAAAATAAAAACAAAGTTGGCTTAGGCTTTAAAAAGAAACCCTGTCACCTCAAAGGTAATTGCTCTCATGTCATAGAGCAGATCGCACCAGGGGAACCTCTTCTTAAGAAAGAAGAAACAGAACCATCCGATAGTGATTTAGATAGTTCAGAACTCATCCCCTATGAAAAATTGTCTAAGGAGATCAAAGACCTTCTTAATGATAAAGATGATCCTATCAAAAGCATTAATGTAGTAGAAACATAAGAACCTACTATCAATCAAGAGATAGTTGCAACACAAGAACCAGCTAATCTCAAAAACAATCAAGAAGAGGGAAGAGGTAGTGATTCTGAGACAGATTCTCATGAGTATGAATACAAATCAGAATCGGAGGGTGATCCTTCTTGGGGTATTCACCCTGACTTTACTCATGTTCTAAAATTTCCTAGAGATCCTGAATCAGAAGATGAATCTAATGACTATGAATGGGGAGTCATCCCAAAACTAGATGAGCTTATCATAGAGAAACATGTTGATGTTATTCACCAATATGCACCTCAAACCAACATAAGTCTAGAGTGAAATGATGAACCTATCGAGTCTGATCCACCTATGGCTGAATTGGACTCCCATGATGACATTGAGCCTATTCACAAATTGGATTTCTTAAGTTGTAGTATCACCTTTGAACTTGAGCATCAGGTTAGGACCAATGATGACAGATCCATATCTGTAAACACTATCTCCCAATCTTTCCCTACTTTGACTATCAAATATCCAGAACTTATTGATCAAACCTCCACGAATCTAAGCCATGGTATTTATACCTTCCTGAATGACTATGCCCTTTCTTGCTACCTCAATGTAGTTGAGCCTATGAGTACTTCCATTAGTGAACCAAGTGTCAACATTACCGAGTCAGACATCAAATATCTTAGTCAGAAAAACAAGAATAAAAAAAAAAAGAAAAAGAGTTTTGAGGGTGAAAACCACTTTGTGGCAGTCTCAGAACCTACAAAAGTAAAAATAAAAGACATATCCAAAGGTGAAAACCTCTTTGAGGCACCTAAGGATGAGATATTTGATGTCCTTCCAAGTCATTTACAGGACAAATCTCCAGTTCTAATTAAGGCCACTCAATCCGTCAATTTGGGTACAACAGAGGAACCACAATTGGTACATGTAGCACAATCATTATCAGAAGAAGAGAAGCAAAAATTTACAACATTCCTAACAGAGAAGAAGATCAAATTTGCATGGAAATATTTAGATATGCTAGGATTGGATCCCAATCTTATAATGCATCATTTATCTATTGCTCCAAATGTCAAACCTGTCAAGCAAAAATTGAGAAAGATGCATCCTCATGTTGCACTCTTGGTAAAAGTTGAATTAGAGAAGCTCCTAAATGCTAGATTCATTCGAGTTATTGACTATATAGAGTGGATCTCTAATATTGTACCTATTTCTAAACCAGATGGCTCAATCAGAGTGTGCACAAACTTTCAAGATGTGAATAGAGCATGCCCTAAGGATGATTTTCCACTACCTAACATTGATATGATAGTGGACATGACTACAGGTTTTGAGATGTATTCCTTAATGGATGGTTTCTCTAGATATAACCAAATAAAAATTTCTCCAGAGGACCAAGAGAAAACTGCTTTCACATGTGCATGGGGCACCTTCTATTGGAATGTCATGCCATTTGGGCTTAAAAATGCTGGAGCTACATATCAAAGAGCAATGACATCTATTTTCCACAACATGATGCATCAAACTATGGAAGATTATGTTGATGATACTTTAACAAAATCTATGATCAGAACTGAACATCTAAAGGACTTGAGCATGATCCTAGACAGAATGGAAAAGTTTAGTCTCCAACTAAATCCTAAGAAGTGTGCTTTTGGTGTCACTTTTGGAAAGCTCTTAGGATACATAGTTTCAAAGAAGGACATTGAAGTTGATCTGACTAAAGTCAAGGCTATAATAGAGATGCAACCTCCCATGAATATCAGTCAAATGAGGACGTTGCAAGGAAGAGTTCAATCTATCAGAAGATTCATATCATAGCTAGCGGACATATCACATCCTTTTACAAAAACATTACATAAAGGTGTGACCTTTGCCTGGAATGAAGAATGTGAGAACAACTTTAACCATATCAAGAAGTATCTATCAAATCCACCTATCTTGATGCCTCCTATTCATGGGAAGCCATTGATCTTATATGTCTCCGCAACAACCACACCATTGGGGCCATTGCTAGTGCAACATGATGAAGAGAAAAAGGAAAGAGCCATTTATTATATAAGCAGAACATTGGTGGCATATGAAAAGAACTATTCTATGATTGAGAAGGCTTGTCTCACTGTGATCTTTGCATCACAGAAATTGAGACATTATATGTTAGCTCATACCATGCATCTAGTAGCAAAAATTGATCCACTAAAATACCTACTCAGCAAGGCTTCCCTCATAGGTAGACTGGCTAAATGGGTCATGCTTCTAAGCGAATTTGACATTGAATATGTTGAAAGAAAAGCTATAAAAGGTCAAGTTATTACTGATCAACTAGCAGATGCACCCATGTTTGATGACACACCAATGCAAATGGAATTTCTAGACTCCTCTATTATTTACCTATCTTCTAGAGAATGGCAATTGTTCTTTGATGGCTCCTATACACAGAATGGATCTGGAGTAGGCATATTGTTCATAACTCCTCAAGGATACTCCATCCCAAAAGCATTCAGACTAAAGTTCCCCTGCACAAACAATATTGTAGAATATGAAGCCCTTTTGAATGGTATGAAAATAGCAATTGAATGGAGAGTAACAGAGCTACACATTCATGGAGACTCTCAACTTGTTATTCATCAAGTCAATGATGTGTACCAAATTAAAGATGGAAAGCTCATTCCTTACAAGAGAATGGTAGATGATCTTAAGAAATATTTCATATCTATCACATTTGGGCAAATTCCTAGAATGAAGAACAAGGCTGCCGATGCAATGGCAACACTATCTACTTTATTACAGTAGCCTGAACATGAGCTACGCTATGAGTTTCTAGTGGAAGCACTATCTTATCCTATATATGACTCCCCCAAAACCTGCATGATCTGCACTGTTGTAGGTCATGATTCATCCTGATATAAAAACATATTTTCCTATCTCTAAGACCAAATCATCCCTGATACCTTCAACCATCATGAAAAGAGATACCTTATCTGTAATGCCTCCTGATATGTCATCATTGGTAATGATCTATACAAATGAGGTCTAGATGGTATGCTACTTAGATATTTAGAATGGGAAGAGTCCCAATGTGCATTAGAGGAAGTCCATGATGGTATTTGTGGGTCACACTCAAATGGTTTAACACTAGCTCAAAAACTTATTAGGGCTGGGTACTATTGGCCTGAAATGGAGAAAGAGGCTATCAAATTTGCTAAGAATTGTCAAAAGTTCCAAGTGCATGGCAACCTAATTCATGCTCCAGGGAGGGATCTAATCCCCTTTACAACACAATGGCCTTTCCATCAATGGGCATTTGATCTTATCGGGATGATTCATTTTTCATTCTTCTAATGGACATACCCATATAATCACAACCACAGATTATTTTACAAAATGGGTAGAGGCGGTCCCTTTGACACAAGCAACAGGGAAACAGATATCTATGTTCATATTGAACTATATCATATGCAGATATGGGATACCTCATTCCATAATCACAGATAACGGTGGGCAATTTAGGAATAAAGACCTAGATGATCTATGTGCCAAATTCAAGATCACACAACATTGGTCTTCTATCTACTATCCACAAGGGAATGGCCAAGCAGAGGTTTCTAACAAAAATCTATTAAAGATCTTGCACAGAATAGTAAACAAAACTGGTAGAGACTGGCATCTCATGATTAATCTAGCTCTATGGGCCTACAGAACAAGTATCAGAATGCCTATAGGGGTTACACCTTTCACTTTAGTTTATGGGTTTGAAGCGGTACTGCCTATTGAGGTTGAAATCCCATCACTCTGAATTAGAATGCATGGTCTAGTAACTGATGATGACTACAGAGTGTCTAGGTTACAAGAACTGGAACTACTAGATGAGCGCAGACAAGTAGTGTATGATCATCTTAGAGTATATCAGAAGAGAATGTCTAGAGGCTACAACAAGAAAGTCAGACACAGAGAATTTTAGGTTGGCGATCTAGTCTTGAGAGAAAATCCTAAAAATCAATCCCATCGAGAACGCAAGGGGAAGTTCAAACCCAACTAGCTGGGTCCCTTTGTCATCACCGCTACTTTTGGCTTTGGTGCCTATCAACTCTCAACGACTGAAGGAGAATAGCTTCAAGAACCAATCAACGTTCTCTATCTAAAAAAATTCTATGCCTAAGGCATTCAGTCTACGGTAAAATGTCCTGAAAAAAATCTTAAAAATTGGAAAATGTCGTCAAAAAAATGAACATCTTGGTGAAAACCTAGCAATAGGCACCTTGATGATTCACAAAAAAATAAAAAAAAATATCAAAAGTACAAAAAAATTGAAAAAAAATGAAAAATACAAGAAAAAAAAGAAAAAAAGAAAAAGTGCCTTGGTGAAAACCTGGAAACAAGTGCCTTGGTAGCAAAAATAGAATCTCTACCAAGATGGTGAAAACCTAGCAAATGGGCGCCACTTGTTTCAAAATGCTCCATCTATCAATGCAATCTTGATCTTTCCCAGCTTTCAGTTTTGCTTTAGTTTGTACATATCTCCCGGTTTGTTTTTGCATTTCCAATTTTCAATAAGTCAGTTTGTCCACCAATCAACTCAAGCATCTATATCCTATCAATATTCAAACTTGGGGGCAATCAATGTCATATCCTATGGTCTCCCATGTATCTTAGACGTATCATATCCAGTCAGAGTCCTTTGAAGCTATATCTGAGTTAGTCAGTCAATCTCCTCTCCAGAAAGGATTTTGCATCTACAACACCAACATCAAACATCAAACTGAAAACAATCTATGCTTCATGCTTTTATCTCCTTGTATGCTTACTAATTCGCATTGAGATTTTTGCATATTGTGTCCCTTCGAGCTCTTCGATGATGTCCTTTATAGGATTTAGAGAGTGATGACTAGGGGCATAATCTTTTCTTTGTCTTCTGCTTGTATGTGAAAATCTAACAACTTTGAAAATTCTGGATTGAAATGGTGTTCGACTATAAGAGCCTCTATCTCGAATTGGATGGCCATGCATACCTCAACCGTTGATACCCAAAAAATTCAAGGAAGTTTGATCTAACTATTGTCTTTTTGATTGAGTTCTTTCTCCTACTATGAAACACAATCTTACCTAAGGCTGTGAACGATAAAGGGTCACTACAGGTAATTCACATTGGATTTAGAATGATCTCTTGGTTGTTTGATGTGTTTGTCATGCAAGGCATATTCAGGTCATCATGACGTTTATGTTTTGATGCTTATACAAATTGCTATATCAAAATGGACATGATATTCAGGTCATCTTGGTGTTTGTGCCTTGGTGCTTATATCTAATCCGACATTCCAAAAATAAAATCAATATTCATATGTCCATGGTTGCCTAGCCAGTGGGTGTTGTATTGATTCTGGCACATACAAATCGATATTCATATGTCTATGGTTTCATAGCTAGTGGGCATTGTATTGATTTATCCGGTTACCTAAAAGTTCAATGATGATAACAAATTGACATATGATCAGTGACTAGGTCCTAGGTCTTAGGTTGCATTTCATTTTGCATGTCTCTTTGCATTTTGCATGTTTGCATGATCTCACAATGGCTAAACGAACTTCAATGCTTAAACGATTCTTCAAATTGCATCTTCAAATCTAACAAGAGATGAATCTTACACGAAGGTTCCTCCAATGAAACAACAAGTAGAATCCTTTTTCGGGATCAAAATCAAAATCTGAGATTGTTTATATTATTAACTACTTGCATATTCAACCTTCGATCATCATAGAAATCCATAATTCAACTTAACTGATTATCTTACATCAAACTATCAAAATTTCAACTTGGTCAACTATGGTCAACTCATGGTTTAACCTAGTCAAACTTGGTCTTTTGGGACCTTCCAACGATGCAAAATGCATTCCCGAACGTGTTTAACCACTTCTCAAATCAATTAACATGCTTGTAAACTATCAACATTAACTTTTCTTGTTAGATTTCAATTTTCATCTCGAAGGGGGCATGGTATTGCACATCATTCAAAGTCTGTAAATCAAATTCAATCATATCTTCCTCAGTAATCAAGACAACAACCACATCTAGTTATTGATTCATCAAAAGTCCTCATCGCTTGGGGCAAATCTATCATCACTTGGGGCATATCAGATTCATCAAGATCCATATCAATCTGGTATTCTCCTAATCTTGTAAACTGTATCAGTTTTTGCAACCATCAGATCATAGTGTTCTTTCCTTGGTTCTTCGGCAACTAAAGGATTCAGATGTGATACCTGCTAGTTCTGCTAAGACAATCGAGTCTAGAACCGGTCACTTACTTCTTTGCAATCCTAAGGTTTGGAATCATGCATTTTGACACTCTTTCGTAATCATTGGTTCATCACTGCTATAGTGAACATTATCTTTGGTCATTCGGGAGCTATTATCTCCATATCAAATCAATATCAATCAGCTTCTGTCTCATATCAATTATCAATTTCAAATCTGTTTCATATCTCTATCAAACACAGACTTTCTTTGAACCACTGCGCTTCGCACAGTAATTCAAAGAGAGGCAAAATGTAATACCCCAAAAATGGGCTATAAGTTCATTAACCTACATCAACAATTCGAATGAAATCGACATCAAAGTCCTAACCTAAGGCACATCTAAACATCATCGAATCATAATTGATTATCTTAAATTCTGCATCGGGGAATATTCCTAGCAATATTCCTAATTATCTTAATTATCTTTAATTTAATGATTATTTGGCGATAAATCACATTTATCCTAAGTTTGATTAATTGAATATTTTCATATTTAATTAATTAGATTTAATATCTTGCCACTTAATTGTGTAATTAAATTTAATTCTATCTATTATTAATTATATTATTTAATTTTGACAATAAATCCAATATCCTATGAATAATTAATTAAATTCTTATTTAATTGATTAAAGCAGGTTGTCATTATTTAATAATATAGTTTTTAATAAAAGTTTGATAAAATAGTTAATTAACCCATAAATTAATTATTTTATTTAAAAAATCAGTTAAGTTGAGAATAAATCACTTTATTTATTTATTAAATCATAATTATCCATGTGCATATTCAAGGACCAGTTAAACTCAAATTGGAAAATCAATGCAAGTTGTTAGCTTTTTGAAACTCAAGATCTTTTTAAGTTTTAAAGTTGATCTAAACTTCTAATTCGAGTTGAACTGTGCTTTTGCATGATTTTTGTGACTTAATTATCTTTATTTAAAAATAACTCAAAAATCAAGCTAAGTTATTTGAGTGATTTATGGCTTTTTTTCATGCACCTCCAAAGCCCTGGATTTCTATAAAACCAAGGCTTTAGCTCTTCATAATTCATCTCATAATTTTGCAAGCTTACTTTACCAAAGTCGTCTACAAATTGCACAACTATTTTGAAGAATTGGAATTTGGAGAATCAAAGCTTATTGCGAATCAAGGCTATTGTGAGATCAATTTGTTTGTTTTACATTCATTTAGATTCTTTTTCATATCATTGTTAGATCATTTTAGCATATCAATTTCCATATTAGCATAGATTCATATCACTTTTTCATTATTATTGCATAGAAAATATAAAAAAAATAGATTAATTGCATTCCATTCATATCTAGATCAATTGCATTCAAATCCTTCATTTAGGTGTCATCTAGGTCACTGATCTCGATTACAATCTGAGAACATTAATCTCGCACCTACTAGGAGGCAGTAAATCACTTGGTTAGAGTAGATTTCAATTTTGCATGATTTTGATTATAGCTAACCTCTAATGTTTTACTGAAGTGTTGTGTCTACAGATTAGGTACAATTTTCACACACACAAGTATTAGGGTGCAATCCTTGTGACATCAAGATGAAAAATAAGTGAGCATAGAAAAAGGGTAGAAAAAATGGAAAGAAGGTAAGGGTGGGTCCTATGAGATAACTTTACCATTTTGTTAAGTTCAAATATATTACAATAATGTTAGTCGTGTCACATGGGTCATGTGCTAGAATGTTGAATTGTCATCAACCTACCATATTTGTCTATACACTTTGAGGCACTTATATATTTTCTCTTTTGATTAAGAAATTTGTTATCATTTCATGTCATCCTCCATTTCTTATTGATGATAATCAATTTTGAAATACCTTAGATGGTTTTTTTT
This sequence comes from Chamaecyparis obtusa, assembly GCA_027943335.1. NCBI lineage: Eukaryota > Viridiplantae > Streptophyta > Pinopsida > Cupressales > Cupressaceae > Chamaecyparis > Chamaecyparis obtusa. The sequence continues at coordinate 400,121 of BSBK01001624.1, read as the reverse complement.
TAATCTTTCAAATTTGTGCCTCTAGTTGTTGCATTGGTCCCCTCTTCATTTATTAGACAAATACCTAAGTTGAGATGACCAAAATTAACTAACTGGTTATCTTATCATAGTTTTGTAATTTTCTATGTCATTGTTCCTTTCTCATCATCCCCAACCCCTTTCCTTAAACCTTGTAAAAATTAGCTACTTGTAAGTTTCTATATATTTGGGCTATTAGTGTCTCCCTTGCCTTTCATTCCCAAAATACCCTAATTACTTAAAGTCCAAAGAGTACATAGTTTCCTAAATATTAAATTTTTTAGTTTTCATATTTTGGTGGTTCCCTTATTCTTTTGGATCCTAATGGTATTCTAAATGCCTAAAGTTCAAAATGAAAAACCTTAAGTGTTCCTTCATCAGACCTTAATTCCATTAGAAACTCCAAATTTTTGTTCCTTTTTAAGAATCTTTCTTTCATCTTCCCAAACCTTGATCCCCAATCATGACATTAAAATTCCTTTGAATGTTTTAAATCCCATCTCATCATCATGTCTTCCCATCTTTCTTTTATGGTCTAGCTCTCGATATCCATCGCTTGAAAACTTATTTTATTTTATAGTCTGAAGTTTCAGTTTTTCCTTTATACTCCTACCTAATTGGTACGTGTTTTATCAAACTATATATTGATTCTCAAATTCTGAAGCATATTATTTCCTAAGTGTTGTATTATCAATATACTAGGTTGTTATTGATTCTCTTGTTCCCCTTCCTCTTTAAGTGTCATTTTCATGGTCTTCTAAATCCCCAAGTCCTAAAATGCTCTATGTGAATTTTATACTTCTCCATCCTTCCATGACTTGTTCATCTAGCATGACTTGTTCCTCCATAATATAACATCATTTTTTCCTCATTTTTTTATCTTTCAAAGTTCAAATTTTCCCTTTTCTTTCTAAAAATTTTAGCACCCCATTAAGAAATATCCTTGATCCTTGACATTTCTCTTCCTCATTTTTAGATTATTAAGTCATACACACTTTGAACTTTTCATTACCTTCATTCCTTTTTAATCACCCCCAAAAAGTCTAAAAATTCACTTTTTATCTATTGACATCATCCATCCAAAGTAAATCTTGTCCATGATGATGTCATCATAACATCATGTTGATACCATCAAGGATCAAACTTCAAAAGTATTTCCTTCCTTTATTTTTCATGGTAGGTAGAAAAGTGGATCTTCAAAGCCTAGTACCTAACAAAGGCATACCTTATTAGAGAAACATAGATAGATGTGTCAACATCCTAGTTTTTATTGGTAATAAATTATCCAGATAAGATGAAGTAGGACATATCTTTCTTTACCACATGACACATAAACATTCTCTTTTTTCAACCCATTTCATAAGGAGGTTAAATGTTATAAAGGTAATGTACATGTGTATGGACACAGTGTTTTTTCATCCACAAGTGGTGTGTCATACATATTCTAGGAAATATGATTTTTTTTTAATAGCCATGTTGAATGAATTTGGAGTGGGTATAATATTTGATAAGTTTGGTTCTAGGCTAGTTAGAGGAAATTTAACAGTGGTGAGTGACTTGTGATGTAAAACCTCATTAATCTTAACATTTCCATATTGTGTAATTCTACTAATGTTACTAGAACTTTTAAATTGCACTTATGTTGTAACATTAATGTTTGAGTCATATTGATGAAAAGGTCATGGTTGATAAGTTTTCTAGTTATTTTGATGAGAATGAAATATTTGAACATTGTATGTTTGGAAAATAGATTCTTTTTCTTGTTCGAAATACTATAGAAAAATATGTTTTAGAATTTACTCTTTTTTTTGTCCTTGAGAACCTCATTTTACACTTTATATGTTCCTAAGCACATCTTCAACAACAAAGTGAGTGCTTGGAACCTTTTTTCTCACAAATAGAAAAATAGTTGAAACTGTGTAAAATTCTTTTTTGAAAAGGCTTTAAGAAATTTTGAAGCGAATGTAGAAGTCACTTGTAAAACCTGATCTCATGAATTTATTTAATAGTTTAAATTGTGCTTAGTAGCTTGTTGATTCCTGAAACATATCATATTCAAGGAGTATGTTTGTTTTGTTTTATTAGTATTTTCAATTATATGTTTATATTTTTTTCTACCTAGTAAATGAGGTTATTATTTATAACATAAAAGAATGTGGTTAGGGTAATAATAATGGGTTCTAGGGTGGTTCCCTAATTCAACACCTAACCAATCCTTGGTTACATTGGAAGAAAGATGACCAAATAGGCCCAAGTAGGACTTAAGCTCTAACCAGGCACAATGTTTATTTATTTGTAAATGTGGGGAATTGATTAGGGGTAAATGGATGGATGATGCAAGAAAGAGGGATAGAAAGGAAGAAAAGACAAGTTTTAGGATGGAAGGACTAATAGAGAACATATAAGTAAGTACATATAGGAAAAAGAGAGACCATAAGTTGCAAGTAATCTATAAACCCAATTTAAAGAAGATCTAGAGGGACTAGGTCACTTGGGCCAATTTGTTCCTAGTTTTAGGTTGCCTGGGATGATGTGTTCTTGGGAAAAGGTTGCTTAGGCTGACCTATTCCTTACACTTTTGATTGATTTTAGTTGCAGACTACTTAAGATGACTTGAACTTTCTATATTTGATCTGGTTTGAGAACCACCTATACCTTCACACAAAAAAAGGAAAACATTTTGTAGAAAGGATGTGAGGAATTGATTAGGGGTGTATGGATGGATGATACAAGAAAGAGGTATAGAAAAGAGGGAACAACAAGTTTTGGGATTCAAAAACTAAAAAAGAACATACAAGTATAGATACCAAAAATCAAGACCAAAAGTTGCGACTAACCTATAAACCTAATTTGAAGCAGATCTAGAGGGACTAGGTCACCTAGGCCAACTTGTTCCCAATTTTAGGTTGCCTAGGCTAATGTGTTCCTAGGAAAAGGTCACCTAGGCTAACCTATGTCTTGTACTTTTGACTGATTTTAGTTGTAGACTGTTCACGGTGTCTTGGACTTTCTAGATTTGATATGGTATGCATGCCACTTATGCCTTCACACAAAAAACATGGAAAACATTTTTTGGAAATGGGTTTTCCTAAGTAAAATCCCTATTGAGGAATAAACCTTGAAATAGAAATGAAATGTGCATGAAAGGAAAGCTTGTTGATGTAAGGTAGATATTAGATCTCCATTGTAAATTTTTATGCCTTCATTGATAGACGTGATATCATACTGTCTATGAAGATACTTATAAATTATTTTTTGTAGTTGTTTGATCTTGTATTGTAGAGAAGAATCAAGGATTCCCTTCACAAATGCATATATCTACAAATAATCCTCATAGTATTCAACGTCGTTATGCTTTATTGACTCTTTCCTTGAAGAATGAATCAATGAATGTGGATGGATAAAGAATCTTCTTGCTTGATTGAGGTCTCCTCTACTTGGCCCTCATAAGGGAGAGAGGGTTTCTACAATGGAGAATATTTCCTTCAAAGGATACCTTAAATTCTTGAAATGTTGCTTGAGAATGTGTGAATGCTTCTTGAAAGCTTGAGAGTAGTTTTGAAATATTGATCATGATTACCAAAATGAGGAGAGATGGTTTTCTTATACATCTCTCACAATATTTCAAATCTCAAAACTTGAATGAAGCTAACAAGATTTAATATTTCCCACTGAACCAATAAGATGGGCCTCCATTTTGAATTTCAAGGCAAACTTAAGGGAATAGGTTAGATGGGCCAACCTATTCCCCCCAAAATGCATCAGAACTTGGTATAGGGGTAGGGAAGATAGATAAAATACCAAAATGATAAGCGGTACCAAGATGGATCAAACATAAAAGTAATGAAAACTTGAGAACACTAAAATACAATATAATTGAGCATCTAATCATAGTTGTTTATAATTTAGGATAGTATATTTAGCCCCCACTTTAGTGGAAGTATGAGATTAACTCATGCTCATGGTAAAGTATATAAAATAATTGGAAAAATTATCAAGGTCAAGGAGACACCAAGCCCCCAAGTAACTTATGTCCTTATCAAATCCAAAACCAAGACAAAAAGAAGCAACACTCAAAAATATAGATAAAGAGGCCATGACCAACTAGCCTATTAAGGTTTGACTTACTATGGACCATGTAAAGAGAAAGATAAAAATGTTAAAAGGTGGATAAAGCCTAAGGAAAGCATTATCTCCAAAGGAACCCACTAAATAATGCATAGGGAAAATAAAGTAATGTAATGAAAGGATAAATCCAACAAAAACATTGTCTCCAAGGCCATCAATAAATTGAATTGTTGTGTGTGTGTGTGTAAAATTTGAAACAAGGAGCAGAGTGTTTGCCCCCATGTTAAATTGATTTCAAATTTCTTAATGGGAGAAATGAAATTAACAGAGCATACCTACACCCAAAAAATGTTTTCACTATTATATGACCCCAAGAAAGGAAAAACAAAGGGAAATGAAGCACATGACAAAAATAGAGCATAAAAGGGATATAATAACTTTGGGATCACTATGATCATGATGTAGGAACATCTTGGGTCCTTGGAAATCTTGTGTCACCAAAAGATTTTGATGTTTGTCTGTGTTGCTCAGTTCCTACTTTGACCGAGTTGGTTGATTTCCTTTGGTTACCGAGTATGGTCAGTTATCTCCTGGGTGGTCGGTTGTTTCACTAGCACTTAATGATGCTTGTCTATTGCTCAGTCATCCTTGCTTACCAAGTAGTTTATTTTGAGTTTCTTGAGGATGACTTGTGCATTGGTTATGGGTCACAGATTTAATGCTAATATCCATCATTGGGAAGCGTGTGGTCCTAGATCTGACTGTTTCTTCCATTGATTGTGGATTTGAAGGCTGCCTTAGTTCGATAGCCTCTTGTATAAATATAGTTGTTTGGTTAGAGTTTAACGAGTCAGTTTTGGATAGAAGAGAGGAGATAGATTATAGATTATTGGTAGATCCTTGCAATGTTTGAGGACTTTTGTAATTCATTATAATATCTGCCCATAACTAGGAAGGCCTTACAACCTGACATGTATGAATCAATTACAAGTAATATATGAAGGATTCTATTTTCTCCCTCTCACTATGTTATTGTTCACTTCTACATGTGTTTGAGCAAGGTGGATCAGGTAGGGTGTGTAATTCCTTGGCCTCTACCATCCTCCTTTGTGTCAGATGGTATCAGAGTGAGGTGAGATCTTGATCTAGGTCTGTGGGTCTAGGTTTGAGGGTTCCTTCTTGCAAAGCCCTAGTTGATTTGTTGTGGGGTAGAAGATTATGATCTGACCTGCAATTGCAGAGGTTTTTAAAGATGGTTCATGGGAGGCGAGATGCGGATCCAGGATTGGTAGATATGCTAAGATAGATTGTTGCAAGATTAGAAGCTATTGAAACAACCCAAAGAAGAGGTAGACATCTTGAGGATGTTAGTGATGATGAAGTTGAAGAGGAACAAGCAAATGTAGAACTTGCACCTGTATCATCTTAAAATGGAAGTACTTCCATGATAAGAGAATTTATCCCTTTGAGTAAGTGGTTTGGGGTCATGTTAAGTGCATTGATTCAATCTTTGCATGTATTTGGCTTTCTCCCCACTTTCCACTTCTTCTCCACACTTGATTTCTTCATTCTAGGTGAAATTAGGGTTAAGGTCTTAAGGACTTTCTTGATTTTCCCTCTTCCATGGCTCTATTTTCTAGGTAGGGTTTAGAAATGAGACCTCCTAGTCCTTCATCACATCATTCCAAGGATTTTCTATCTGTTCCTGACATTGGGTCCTATTTTGATATCAAATCTTGCATCTCTGGCATCTCCTAGGATCTCTGTTGTAGAACCTGACAAAGTTAGGGTCTGAGGTCAAAGTTGACCTTGACCCTGACTAGGTTAGGGTCAACCTCGACCTCGACCTCTTCCCACCAAGATTTCAAATTATCATTTGCTGGTAATTTAGCTTTCGGGAAAGTTATTTCCCACCTCCGGGTCGGCTGTTTCGGGCTCTGAAATGGTAAATCCTTTAATGGTATTTAATCAAGGTATATTTTCTAAAGGTGAGGACCTAATTGGGATTTAATTCTCCAAGGTGGCCCATCTAGAGGAGTGTGCCCTAGATCACTATAAAAGGAGGCCTTCCTCTCTCATTTTCATATCGCAATATCAAGTTTACATCACATCTCAAGCAATCAAGCTCTCAAGTTCTCAAGTGCAAGAAAGTCTTCAAGCATTCAAGTGTTCAAGTATTCATCCATCAAGGGGTTCCATTGTTAGCTATTGAAGGATTCAATCTCTTTGGAGCCCCCTTGAAGATTCATCCTTCCCCATTCATTCAAACCTTCTCATATGCAAAGATCAAATCAAGATTGGTGTTGAAGATCAAAATACCATTGATTGAAGACATCCTACATTCATTGAAGCATTCTTACCTGTGGATTTGAGGATTCAAATCCTCTACAAGGACTTTAACATAAGCGAGGTGATTTGTTTCAATTACTTTATTTATGCACCATATATTTCAATTCAATTTCAAGGTTAATTCCTAAATTGGGGTTTGACCAAGGCAAACTCCCCATATAACCAAAAACCCCCATTTTCTTGTAGGTACAGGTGCAAAATCTTGGATCTGAGAGTGAATTCAGATACCCTTTTTGACAATCTTTTAGGATCTGTGAACAAAATTGGAATCAGACTTCAAATAAATAATGTGGTCTTTGACCTTTTAAAAGGTCAAAGTCAACCTGTGTGAATTTGGAGAAAAGATTTCTGGGTTTTGGCTGCCTCGACATTTCCAATCCAGAATAGGTGACAAAATCTTCATAAAGTTCATACAAAAGCCAGAATTTAGCATTTTCCAGATCTGCCCTGATTCAAGGTTAGTATTTGCACTTTAATTATTTTAGATTTCAAGCTTGATCCAACTATAGGGAAGTATAGGATTTATTCTTTCTTTCATATTCTTCATAGATTGGTTCTATTATGTATTAACCTCTTGGTTGATCAAATTGGATATCTCCTTTGGAAATTTGGATTTAGGAGTGAATCTTACATTTTCCCCACACACATACACAAATAGTGGTGATTCCAAATTACCACTATTCATTTTGGTGAATCCGACTAGCTTACTCTCTTTCTTTTTGGTGTTAGATTTTCTTTTATCTTGTTAGTATTAGATTTGTCCTTTGTGATTGATCTTGTATACTAATTAGATTTCATATTCATGCATTATGTGTTATTAGTTTAGTTCATTTTCATTATATTGGTTTATGAGCTTTACTACCACTTATAACATTCCGGTTAGAAGAAGTCGTAGACCCATGGGTGCCTTTGAGCCTGAATCTTCTCCTTTCCTTAAGATCCCCAATGATAACTTGATTCTTCATGATTCTAATCCTACTATGGAGTAGAAATCTTCTCATGCATCTCATGATGAGGATGATGCTTTAAGGGTTATTCCTAAAAAAGTCCAAAAACTTTCCACTAAACTTGATAAAATGGGTAATTGGCTTCTTCAAGAAAACCATGGTCAAGATTCTATTCAAGTTATAGAGGCTCTTAAGAAAGTTCTCTATGATAGTGATCAAGGTGTTAACCTCTTGCGTGGTATTACTCATCTTGTGCATTCCAATGTTAAACCTTTAACTCAAGAGGCTCAAGATTTAGGTTTCACTGCTCCTATCACTAGTGTTGAGCCTCCTTCTAATCCTTTACCTAGTATTCCTATCTATACTCCTCCTTTGGTGACTGTGATGGTTCCCTCTATTCCTATGAGTGTTCCTCCCATGTCCCTTCCTACATCACAACCTTCATATCATAGTGTTCCTTTCACTTATTCCACTCCGTTTCCAACTGTAGTTCCTAGTGTTCCTCCAGTTGTGTCTTCTATTCCTGCAACTTCTTATACTTTACCTAGTGTGTCTAATGTTGTTACTCCTCCTATTTCATCTAATGATTCCACCATCATTAGTTTGGCTCAAACTGTATCATCCTTACAACAACAACTTGCTGCCTTAACTCAAAACAAGTTTAGTATTCCTACATGTGACATGGGTAGTCCTTTGTCTAGGGATATTATTCAAACTCCTGTTCCTCAACAAGTCGATATGCCTTGTCTTGAGAATTATAATGGAAAGGGAGATCCTGTTCATCATCTTAAAACATTCCAAATCCTTTGTAGTGATTATGCTCATGACCATGGGATTTTAGCCAAACTATTTGCTAGAACATTTTGTGACAAGGCCTTACAATGGTATTAGTCCTTGCCTCCCTATTCAATTGATTCCTTTCCACAACTTGCTAATGCCTTTATTCAACAATTTCAAAACAATATTGGCCTACAAGTGTCTTTGACTGATTTAATGCATTGTAAACAAAGTGCTAAAGAAAAATTGATTGAATTTATTGGTAGATTTAAGCATTTGCATGCTCAGATTTCTTATCCTGTTCCTGATATTGATATTCAACGTATGTTTATTTCAAATTTGTAAAAGGATATTAGAGATAAGAGTCTACTTACTGAATTTACCTCTTTTCAACAACTTTGTGTAGTGCTTTATCATTATCAATTACAAGTGAGTCAATTTGAGAGCAACACTCCAATGGCTCCTATTCCCGTTGATAAGAGTGATGCTGCTCCTAATCCAAATAAGTTTAAAAAATTCAATAATTATGTCAAGATAAACAAACAAGCAAATGAAGTTGCTGATCAGGTTGTTGTTGCATCTCATAAAGCCACTTTTGCATCCATTGCTTTTCGATTAAATCATACATTTACTCCTCTTTCTAAAACTTTACATGCTATTATGAATTTAGCTGCTAATATGATTACTTTACCTCCTATTTGACCTCTTTTACCTACTACAATTGCATCTAAATATTTTGATCAAAATGCTTTTTGTCAATATCATCATCAGAATGGTCATGATACTGAGAGATGTTATTCTTTAAAACATAAGGTCCAAGATCTCATTGATGCTAAAGCTTTATCTATTGATAATCTGGATAGTAGTGAGAATCAATCTGTCTCTCCTCCTAATCAGAACCTTCAAATCTATATGAATCCTTTACCTACGCATGATACTAATACTATTTCTCAACCATCTACTATGGAAATTGTATATGATTCAAAGATGGATGATCTTAATCATGTCATTAATCAAGTGGAGCATGTTGCTAAGCCTATATCTCCACCTCAACCTTCACCTCAAGATAAACCCAAACCTAAAGTAAAACCTCAACCTAAACCATGACAACAAATTAAGGATAAATGACCTTGGGAACTTTTGATTACCTTTGATGACTTTGAGATTGTTAAGGCTCTTGATGGTCCCCTTTACATTGCTGCTAGGGTTGCTCAGATACCTACTCATGGTTGTCTTGTTGAACCTACCTCCTTAGTCAATGTTATCATTGAAGAAAATATTTTTATGAAAATCTTACAACGTGACTTCTATGATACATCAGATGTGTGGATTCAAACTTGTAATGGTTTTCTTTATCCCTCATTTGGTTCTATTACTTTACCATTTGAACTTTTTGGAAAACTTGTGAACACTACCTTCATTGTGGTTCCTACTTCTGATCAATTTCAAGTTAAGCTAGGTTTGCCTTGGTTGACTTCCATGCATGCTATTGCTTCACCTATCCATAAGTTTCTTAAGTTCATTCATGATGGCAAAGTGAAGATGATCAATCATAGTCTATATCAACCTTCTAGGCCTAGAGATTGTGCTGCTTTGGATTTCTTTTGGCCTTCCTTACCTCATTCATGTCCTCCTCGCCCTGATAATCTTTTTCAATTGTATCAAGCTTATAAGCATTGTAAGATTATTCAATTAAGCATGCCTCCTATGGATCTTAATCATGGTCTTTTACCTACACCTTCGATACCTCCTTCAACTATGGCTTCTTGTTCTGTTAATCAATTTTGTCCTACTAAATCTATGAAAGATCCTGTGATTGCTCCTCCTATGGTTGATAATCCTATCGATATTTCTACAGAACCTATGAAGGATCTTGCGATTGTTCCTCCTAGTTCTCAACCTATTTCAAATAAATCAAAATGTAACCGATCTACTAATGAACATCATAAAAAGCGTCATTCTCATGCTAAAGCTAAAAGATCTCTACTTTCTATGGATACACCTATGCATAATGTTGTTACTAATACTGATGTTCACATGCATGATTATGATGATTCTATTCATATCTTAGATCCTATTTTGATTAATTTGGATGACGAAGATACTCTTGATGATACTGATAATGTTATCGATGAATATGAGACTATTGACATTGACATTGATTCATCTCAATTAACTCTTACACCTAGTATCGAACATAGTGATTCTCAAGAGGATCCTTGTTTGGAATTGGCTATCATTCCTACTATATTGGATATAGTCCCTCTTGCGAGTTACCCACCTACCCTAAATAATATACAACAAGATGGGGAAAAAAGGTGGCATGCTTGATCGGCTTGTCCTTTGTGGTAGTTTTGTTGTGTGTTTTCCTGTTGTACTATTCTTCTCCCTTAATGTGATTGCTAAATGTTGTTAGATTCTTTTATACGATCCTTGTTATTCAGTTGGTACAAGGTGATGAAGGAATCAAAACTATTGTTCAAATTCCTCTATATGTATCTCTATTCTTCTATGCATTGTTCAATGTTATGTTGTAACTGTGCTATTGTTTGTAATTGTTTCCTTGTGTCATCTTCTTGGATTTGAGATATGGTAGCACTAAATCTTTTTGGTCTCCATGTCATTGTTCAAAAAGATTCTTCTTCATATATCTTATGTGATCTTTCCTCCTTTGTGATTGTAGTTCTACTTCCTTTGGGGAATGATGTCAATTCATTTGCAATAATATCATATATATATTATCTTATGATCATATTGACCCCATGGTAGGTAGATCCCTTCCGTGTTCTCTGTATGTTTCTATGTTATTTCCCTTGATTTGTCTTCATCTGGGGGCATCTCGATGTGGAAACGTAATCAGTGGAGTTGTTTATGTTTCCGTTAAAGCCATTGCTCCTGTTAAAGTGTTAGCAATGACTTTAATGTGGGGGCATATGCTCTGCTCACTTATTACACACACACACACTTATCAAAAATTCAAAACATGCTAAATCTTCTAAAGGTAATGCACACAAGTTGCTAAATCCTGAGGAAGACACACACTTTAAAATTACTTTTCAATCTTTCTTTTTGGATTAAAAACTAATCCTTAAAGTATGGATTTATATTAGGATCTCTTGATCCCTCTAGTTTCAAATACACATATATTGTGATCCCTTAAGGTCGAAAGTGTCCTTAAGACTGGATCTCTTTTATTTTTTATTTATTCTTATGGAATAGAATATTCCTAAGGATAAATCCTTGATGGCTTGACTAGTGAGTAGCCACATTCACTAGGTGATTCAATTCCATCTTTCCAGTTGTACCTTTTTCTTGTGTGGTTCACAATGGGACATAAGTTCTCATTGGGTGAGGTAATCACACTTTGTCTTTTTCTCTTTCGAGATGTCTCTCTTATCTGTGATCTATGAGTTGATGAAGACTTGAGTCCCTAGGGGCTTGGGATTTCTCTTTGTCCCTTAGATTATGATAAGATTATCTGATGAAGGGTGCTCCCCTTAATACCACAAACACATAACAGAAATAGAGAAACAACAACAATATGCAAGAACAGAAAATTGGCTTCTTATTATCTCCACAAATGTGGAATTACAAACTTTCAGAATTACAATATGCAAAGCCACATGGGCATTCCCTTACAATATTATGTAGGACAAAGCCTCGAACTATTACCCAGATCTACTACCCAAAACTATTCTGAACTCCTAAGACAATAATACAGCCTTCCTTATATAGGCAATTTTCCACCGCCTGGGAAGGTTCCAGAATTTTAGCCAATAAGGCCGACCAAACTTAGAATTATTTTTATTTTACATTTCATTACATCATAGTCGGCTCAAAATAAATTTTGAAACCCGAATAGAAATTTTGAAGAAAAATCATTTTTCGCCATTTCAGGTGACCCAACTTTCGAAGACCATAAGTCATCACCAGTTGACCCGATTGACTATTGTAACCCCATTTCGGAAAGGGCGCGAGGAGCTCTACAACGCCTAAATGAAGCAAGCTTCATTCAGCCCAAAATTCGACCTCATCCGGGGCCTCTAAAGCCTTCAAAACTGAGTTCAAAGTTTCTGTCCCCTGCTGCCAATACCGAAAATCTTCAATATCTTCCAATATACACTTGATCTGGCAATGAAACTTTACTGGCAGACTTATATGACCAAAATGAACCTCCAAGAAAGAAATCAGATCATTCTGAGCACATACGAAAAATTACCAAAAATAGTAACTTTCCATAAATAGCAGCTCTGCACAAAATAGCCCTTATTGAATTCAAAAAAAATAGAAATGTTTTTGGGTGATGCAAGATTGCTCTTACACCCAGGATGCTCCTGCATCATTATCTTGTTATTTTTATCTCCTTTACCAAGAGTTTGCATCGAGTCCATACTCTTGCTAAAGTGGGGGCTTAATGTATCATCTTAAAATGGAAGCACTTCCATGATAAGAGCATTTAGCCCTCTGAGTAAGTGGTTTAGGGTCATGTTAAGCACATTGATTGGGTCTTTGCATGTATTTGGATTTCTCCCCACTTTCCACTTCTTCTCCGCACTTGATTTCTTCATTCTACGTGAAATTAGGGTTAAGGTCTTAAGAAATTTCCTAATTTTCCCTCTTCCATGGCTCTATTTTCTAGGTAGGGTTCAGAAATGAGACCTCCTAGTCCTTCATCACATCATTCTGAGGATTTTCTATCTATTCCTGACATTGGGTCCTGTTCTAATATTGAATCCTGCATCCCTGACATCTCCTGGGATCTCTGTTGCAGAACCTGACAAAGTTAGGGTCTGAGGTTAAAGTCAACCTCAACCCTGACCAGGTCAGGGTCAAACTCAACCTTGATCTCTTCCCGCTAGGATTTCAAATTGTCATTTTCCAATAATTTAGCTTTTGGGAAAGTTATTTCCCACCTCCGGGTCAGCTGTTTTGAGCTCCAAAATGGTAAATCCTTTAATGGTATTTAATCAAGGTATATTTTCTAAAGGTGAGGACCTAATTGGGATTTAATTCTCCAAGGTGGCACATCTAGAGGAGTGTGCCCTAGATCACTATAAAAGGAGGCCTTCCTCTCTCATTTTCATATCACAATATCAAGTTTACATCACATCTGAAGCAATCAAGCTCTCAAGTTCTCAAGTGCATGAAAGTCTTCAAGCATTTAAGTGTTCAAGTATTCATCCATCAAGGAGTTCCATTGTTAGCTATTGAAGGATTTAGTCTCTTTGGAGCCCCCTTGAAGATTCATCCTTCCCCATTCATTCAAACCTTCTCATATGCAAAGATCAAATCAAGATTGGTCTTGAAGATCAAAATACCATTGATTAGAGACATCCTACATTCATTGAAGCATTCTTACTTGTGGATTTGAGGATTCGAATCCTCTACAAGGACTTCAACATAAGCGAGGTGATTTGTTTCAATTACTTTGTTTATGCACCATATATTTCAATTTAATTTCAAGGTTAATTCCTAAATTGGGGTTTGACCAAGGCAAACCCCCCATACATCCAAAAACCCCCATTTTCTTGTAGGTACAGGTGCAAAATCTAGGATTTGAGAGAGAATTTGGATACCCTTTTCGACAATCTTTCAAGATGTATGAACAGAATTGGAATTGGACTTCAAATAAATAATGTGGTCTTTGACCTTTTAAAAGGTCAAAGTCAACCTGTGTGAATTTGGAGAAAAGATTTTTGGGTTTTGTCCGCCTTGACATTTCTAGTCCAGAACAGGTGATGGAATCTTTAGAAAGTCATACAGAAGCCAGAATTCAGCATTTTCCAGATCTTCCCTAATTCAAGGTTAGTATTTGCACTTCAATTATTTCAGATTTCAAGCTTGATCCAACTATAGGGAAGTATAGGATTTATTCTTTCTTTGATATTCTTCATAGATTGATTTGATTGTGTATTAACCTCTTGGTTGATCAAATTGGATCTCTCCATTGGCAATTTGGATTTAGGAGTGAATCTTACATTTTCCCCACACACATACACAAATAGTGGTGATTCCAAATCACAACTATTCAGTACCTATGATGGATCAGGGTGAGGAAATATTTTTGAAGGCTTTGACAAGTCTGAAGTCTACACCACATTTCAATCCTCCTGAGTATAGTGGTAAATTAGATTCTGATGAATTGGTGGACTGGATCACTGAGACAGAGAAATATTTTGAGTATGAGAACATACATGAGGAGAAGAAAGTAAAGATTGCAAGCAAAAATTTGAAAAGTCATGCATCCTTATGGTGGGAACATCTACAACTAGACAGAAAGAGGAAAGGCAAAGACAAGATCAAGGTATGGAATAAAATGGTGAATAAGTTGAAAGGAAAGTTCTTACCTCCTGATTATCAGATTAACCTAGTTCGGAGAATGTAAAGTCTAAAGAAAAAAGATAGCTTGGTAAAAGAGTATACTGAGGAATTCTATAGATTAGATATTAGATCTGGACATGATGAGGATGATGTGGAAAGAATTGCTAGATACTTGAATGGTTTGAGAGTTTCCATCCAAGAAGAAATCAACATGGTTAATTTGGAAAGCATTGAAGAGGCTTATCAATTTGCATTGAAGGTCGAGGAGAAATTGAACAAAAGACATGAGCAGAGACAAAGAGGTAGAGGTGCTAGATTGCCTAGAGGAAGAGGTAGATCCAATGGTGAAAATAATAGATCTAAACTAGAAAAGACAATTCTGGACAAAGGCAAGACTGAGTGGAAAGGCGAAAGTTCATCTAGAGGCAAAGGCAGTAACTACTAGGGTGGTTATAATAGAGGAAATTTCCAAGGAACTTGTTACAATTGTGGGGAAGAAGGACATATATCTTTTGAATGTACACATGCTAGTAAGAAGGCTGGTAGTAGTAGAAATGCTTTGGTGCAAGAAGAGTCACCAAATGAACCTGAGAAGGAAAATAACCTGATGGTAAGGAGAGCACTGTGGAATGAAAGTGAAAAGGAAGATTCGGTAAGGAAAATTTTGTTCAAGACTAGATGTAGAGTTTTTGACAAATTTTGGAAGGTGATAATTGACAGTGGTAGCTCAAAGAATCTGGCATCTAAAGAGATGGTCACACAGTTGCAATTGGAAAGATTGGAACATCCAAAACCCTATCAGATTTCATGGATCAAAGATGAGCATACACTCTTGGTAAGTGAACAATGTTATGTGAATTTGAAAATTGGAAAGTACTATGATAATGTGTTGTGTGATATCATGCCTATGGATTGTTGTCATATTTTGTTGGGTAGACCTTGGGAATATGATAGAAATGCTATATATGACGAGAGATTGCATAAGTATACTATTGTGGCTGATGGAAAAAAACAAATCTTGTTACCTTTGATGGAAGAACTTGTTAGTAATGTTTTCACATCTGTGAAAGTTTTCTTGATGGAAGGAAGAAAGTTTGTGAAAGATTTGAAAAAGAGTGATGTATGTTTTGCTGTGATTCCTAACAAACCAAGTAAGAAAATAGAGGATAATGTTCCTAAGGAGGTTGATAAGTTGCTCACCAAGTATAGTGATATCATTTTGATAATGTACCTGATAGTTTTCCACTCAAAAGAAGCATTGATCATTGCATGGATCTAATCCCTAGAGCTATTTTACCGAACAAGGCACCTCATCGGTTGACACCTACCAAGAATCAAGAATTGATCCGACAGATTCAAGAGTTGCTAGATAAAATTTTGATAAGAGAAAGTCTGAGTCCTTGTGCAGTACCTACTATATTGGCACCTAAGAAGAATGGATAATGGAGAATGTGTATTGATTCTAGAGAAATCAACAAGATAATAGTGAAGTATAGGTTTCCTATACCGAGAAAGGATGGCATAATGGATAGTTTGACTAGAGAAAAGTATTTTACAAAGATTGATTTGAAAAGTGGGTATCATCAAATCAGAATCAGAGAAGGTGATGAATGGAAGACAACTTTCAAGACAAAAAAAGGTTTGTATGAGTGGTTGGTTATGCCTTTTGGTTTAACTAATGCACCAAGTACTTTTATGAGGCTGATGAGTGATGTCTTGAAGAAATTATTGGGTAAGTTTGTGATTGTATATCTTGATGATATTTGGATATTCAATGAGACCAAAGAAGAACATTTGTTGAATGTTAGACAAGTTTTGCAGAGATTGAAAGAGGAAAAGTTGCCGATAAATCTAAAAAAGTGTTCATTCATGAAAGAGGAGATTGTGTATTTGGGATTTGTAATTTAGTTGATGGTTTGAAGATGGATCATGAAAAGGTTGAAGCTATTTTGAATTAGCCTACACCTGTGAATGCTAGTGAGGTAAGATCATTTCGTGGTTTGGAAAATTTTTACTGAAAGTTCATAAGGAATTTCAGTTCAATTTGTAATGCTATGATTATGACTATGAGAGGCAATAATAGAGAATTCAAGTGGACACATGGAGTTGATAAAAGTTTTGAGACTTTGAAGTAGAATGTTGCTGAATTGCCTATTTTGGCATTGCCTAATTTCAATAAGGTATTTCAAGTGGAATGTGATGCAAGTGGTAGTGCAATTGGAGCTGTGTTGAGTCAAGAAGGTTAACCTGTTGCTTTCTTTAGTGAAAAGTTGAATGATGCTAGAAGGAAATATTATGTGTATGATCAAGAATTCTATGCTATTGTTCAAGCACTGAAGAAGTGGAGACATTATTTGATACCGAGTGAATTTGTGTTGTATACTGATCATAAGGCTTTACAGTATTTGGGTAGTCAAAATAAGTTGAATCAAAGACATATGAAGTGGGTTGAGTACTTGCAGAGCTATAAATTTGTTATAAAACATAAAAGTGGAGTCACTAATTGAGTTGCTAATGCATTGAGTAGAAGATCTTTGATGACCGAGATGAAAATTGAAGTTCTTGGTTTTGATGAGATGAGAGATTTGTATGAAACTGATCTTGATTTTTTTGAGTTGTGGAGAAAGTGCAAAGCACTGATTCAAGATCAACCAAGTACAAAATGGGAAGAATATTTTATTTAGGAAGGTATGTTTTTTAAAGGTATTCAGTTGTGTATACCGAGAGGGCCAATGAGAAATAATTTGATAAAGGAGAAAAATAGTAGTGGTTTGGCTTGACATTTTGGCATTGATAAAACTTTGAATTTGCTTAAGGAGAAGTACTTTTGGCCTCAGTTGTATAAAGATGTTTAGAAATTTTCAAAAATTTGTGGAGTTTGTCAAGTTGCAAAAGGAGTAAGACAAAATACTGGATTGTATACACTGATTGTTGTTCCTAAGAAACCTTGGATTGACATCAGTATGGATTTTCTTCTTGGCTTACTGAAGACAGTAAGAGGTAATGATTCTATATTTGTTGTTGTGGATAGATTTTCTAAAATGGCACATTTTATACCTTTTAGAAATACATTAGATGTAGTACATGTAGCAGATCTTTTCCTTAAGGAAATTATAAGATTTCATGGATTACTGAGGAGTATTATATCTGACTGAGACAGTAAGTTTGTTGGATACTTTTGGAAGACTCTTTGGAGAAAGTTTGGCACTGAGTTTAAATATAGTTCTACATTTCACCCACAAACTGATGGACAGACATAAGTTGTGAATAGAAGTTTGGGATATCTTTTGAGATATTTAGTTGGAGACACACTGAGCAATTGGGATCCTATGTTGGCACAAGAAGAGTTTTCATACAATAATTCAGTGAATAGGAGTACTGGGAAAACACCATTTGAGATTGTGAGTGTCATACAACTGAGAGGAATATTTGATTTGAGAGACATTGTTGATGAAAGTAAGAGAAGTGCTAAAGGAGTGAAATTTGCTGAGTATATGAAGACATTACATGAAGATGTGAAAATCAAGCTGTAAGAGAGTAATCAGAAATACAAAGATAGAGCATATAGATCAAGGAGACATAAGAATTTGAAGAAAGGTCGATTTCCTGTTGGAACATATGGCAAGTTGAAGATGAAGAAGTTTGGACCTTGCAAGATTTTGAAGAAATTTGATAGTGGAAATGCATATGAGATTGAGTTACCTGATGACATGGACATATCACCAATTTTAAACATTTTTGATTTGTATGAGTATCATGAACCTGATGAAGACATGACAGTACCAATGGAATATCCCAAGAAGTAGAATGAAGAAGTTGAATAGATTTTGGAACAAAGAATTGGCAAGAGTACAAGAGGTAAACAATATATGGAATATCTGGTAAAGTGGAAGAATAGAATGATTGAAGACAGCTCATGGATTTCATAGTATGAGTTGGATGCAGCTCGAACCAAACCTTCTGAATGATTTGGAGAATCATTTCTAAATAACCCTAGGTGTTTGATGCAGGAGCATCTCAGGTCTTTGGCAATCCTGTGTCACCAAAAGATTTTGAAGTTTGTCTATGTTTCTTGGTTCCTTCTTTGATCGAATTGGTCTGTAGTTTGTCAGTTTCCTTTGGTTACCGAGTATGGTTAGTTATCTCTTGGGCGGTCAGTTGTTTCACTGGCACTCGATGATGCTTTTCTGTGGCTCGGTCATCCTTGCTTACCGAGTAGTTTATTTTGAGTTTCTTGAGGCTGACTTGTGCATTGGTTATGGGTCATAGATTTTATGTTGGTATCCATCATTGGGAAGCATGTGGTCCCATATCTGACCATTTCTTTTGCTGATTGTGGATCTAAAGGCCAAATTAATTTGGTAGCCTCTTCTATAAATATAGTTATTTGGTTAGAGTTTAATGAGTCATTTTTGGATAGAAGAGAGGAGATAGATTGTAGATTATTGGAAAATCCTTGCAATGTTTGAGGAATTTTGTAATTCATTGTAATATCTAGCTGTAACTAGGAAGGCCTTATAGCCCGACATGTATGAATCAATTGAAAGTAATATATGAAGGATTCTATTTTCTCCCTCTCACTGTGTTGTTGTTTACTTCTGCGTGTGTTTGAGCAAGGTGGATCAAGTAGGGTGTGCAATTCCTTGGCCTCTGCCATCCTCCTTTACGTCAGATCATAAGATAACTCATGTATATCAAGAATAATGGAAAAATAAATTGATGTCATCCCCCAAAGGTAATGGAAATACACACACAATGGAAGAAGATCACATAAGAGTTTATCATCCTTAAAAGTTAGAACCCATAATTGGAGCCCCTAGTACCTATTAGACCCCATTTTGGTGGTTTAAAGGTTTGAATGTTCATTATGCTTGATAACAATAACCTACATTTTCTCATCTTGCTTCATTTTTCCTTCCCTGACATCCCCATGAAATTTGAGCCAATCTTGCTTGGGACAAGTTGACTAGTTGACTTATGCCTAGGTATAAGTCGAGTACCCAACTTATCCCTTGGGTTTTGGGCCCAAATTTTTCCTTGAGCCCAATGATGAAGTCTTCCTTTGAGATTTATATTTATGGTCGATGTAGATCAAATTTAAATCCTAAATGGAGAGAATTAAGTATAAAATGACCTCTTATCCCCTCATTTGGTATATTTCATTCATATGAAAACATATCATGGCCAAGTGAAAGCATCCAAGTATTCAAGTTGTGTAATTGAGGCTTTGGATTCAATATTTGAAGGCAAGCCTCCAATTCAAGATCTCCAAGTCTCCATATCTCCAAGATACATCCAAGAAAAGGTAATCTTCTCCAATGGATCCAATTTCCTCTCTTATAATGGCCAAGTAGAGAAATTCTCAATCAAGCAAGAAGATCCATATATTCATTTATTTCTTTCTCCCCTTCTTCTTCATGTGGTTATCAAGCATACATACATTCAAGACATAGGAGTGGAAATAATAGATCCATGCATTTATGAAGGAAACCTTGATTCTACATCTCATTCCAAGAACATTTCAATCATCTTATTAGATTTGAGTGATTACTACATCTTTTTATGAAGGTTTCATACAAGGCAAATTAGTAATTTACCTTTTTACATTACTTTTCTTTATGAAATTTCAATTCAATTTCAAGTTTGATTCCTAAATAGGGGTTTGACCAAGGTAAACCCCTTTCCAAAATATTTTTCTCCATATTTCTATGTGTAAGAACATGTTATGGAGCTACAATTCAAGATTTGAGAATTATAGGTGTAGTTGGAGAACCTAGGTAAGTTTCATCAAATTTTTCCAGGAACAAGTTGACTACTCAACTTGTACCTCAAAAGTTGACTTGTACCCTAAAAGTGAATTTGTTTTTACTAATTTTCAGTGAGATTTTCAAGATAGACAGATTAAGATCCCTATTTTCCAGATCTAGGATTACACCAGGATCTGAGGTTCCAGTGACTGTTAGTATCAGATTCAAAGTTTTATTTCCTCCATCTAGATTCTAGGTGTAATTATTCTTCTTTCTTTTCTCCTTGTACTTACTTTATTAGATTAGACCTTTCATCTACATTTCATTTCTTGGTCATTCCTAAGGAATCAAAATCCTACATTGTGTACATCTTACATTGGACCCCTTACTCCCTTGGCTTTGCTAATCGGATCCACTTTGTGGGGAAGGGGGGGTTATTCCAATGTATGATAGATCTTGAGATGTGCAATACCTCCTATAACATTGCATCCGATTTTTCCTCTATAGATTTTGGTGAACCCGACTTCTTATATCTATATTATGATTTTGGTGTTAAAATTTATTTCTATGCATTTGTATATCTATATCTGGTAGTTAGATTATTTTTTCATAATCTCCTTTATATTGCATGCATCTAGATCCATAGGTTTCATATCTATTTGTGTCTAGATCTACATAGTTATATCTACTTGTTTTTGCTTTTTATTTCATGCTTGAATTTGATAGTTAGATGTGATTTTCATAAATTATTGCATATATCTTTCAAATCTTAGACTTGAACTAGATCTATACCTTCTCTTTCACTCCCTTGTGCATGAGTGTTATCACTTTGAGTGATACTTATAGTATTATAGTTAGAATAATCCATAGACTTATGGGTTCCTTTGATCCAGATTCTTCTCTTTTCCTTAGGAATCTTGATGAGACCAATATGCATATTAGTGACATCAATCCTATCATGGAGAATAAATATTCCCATTATCCTCATGATGAATATTGGGATTTAAGGGTTCCTCCTATGCAAGTCCAAAATATTTCTAATCATTTTGAGAAATTTGAACAAATGGTTAGGAGAAGAAAACTCTAATCCTAAGGTCATTTCCATTGTAGAAGGTTTAAGAAAGCTAATTCATAATGATACACATGGTGTTAACATTTTGCACAATATCTCTCATCTCATTAATACCAATGTCAAGCCTATTAGGGATTGTGCTCAAGATTTAGGTCTTATTCTACCTACTGCTACTATTGAGACCTCTATGGCTATTTATAATTTCATTCCTAGAATTTCCACTTATTCTCCACCTATCATAATAACTTCAATTCAAAATCCCAATCATACCCATGTGAGCATCCCTAACCCTGTTGATCCTTCCTTCCCTCAAGTGTGCCATGTGTTTCATTACCTTCATCAATGCCAACTTACCATAGTGTTTCCTTTTCATATTCAACCATTCCTTCCATTTCTAACAATGTTCCAAATATTTCCAACATCTCTCCTCTTACTGTCCTTTCCATCGATTCTACCATTAATAGCTTGGATCAAAATTTGTCTTTTTTACAACAAAAAACTACTTTAGTGACTCAATCCAATTTTAACATTCCTACTTGTGACATTGTTATTCCTTTATATTTGGATATCATCCATACTATTATCCCACAATATATGAGATTCCTCACCTTGAGACTTATAACAGTAAGGGTGATCCTTTGACTCATGTTAAAATATTTTAAACCTTATGTAGTGATTTCTCTCACAACCATGGGTTCATGGCTAAGATATTCACTAGAACCTTTTGAGACAAAGTCTTGCAATGGTATTGTTCTTTGCCTCCTTATTCTATTGATTCTTTCCAAAATCTTGATATTTCTTTCATTTCAAAACAACATTTGTCCTAAAATTTATTTGACTAATTTAATGCATTGTAAATAAAGTGTTAGAGAAAAATTAATTAATTTCATTGGTAGATTTAATCATTTCCATGCTCAAATTTATTACCATGTGCCTGATATTGATGTTCAACACATTTTTATTGCTAATTTTAAAAAAAATTAGGGATAAGATTTTACTTTCTGAATTCTCTTCTTTTACTCAATTATGTGTAGTGCTTCATAAATATTAGCTTCAAGTGATTAAATTTTAGATAACCAATCCAATGGCTCTGATTGAGAAGAGTGATGTCGCATCTAACAATTTCAACAGATTTTAGAAACCAAAGACCTTCATCAAAATTAACAACTCATCCAACAATGTTGACGATCAAGTGGCAACAACATCTAAAAGTGTGGCTCCTTTGTAATATCTTTAGAACCACTTTTAATTTTACTCATATTTATGAATATTTTCATAATGTTATGTTTAAGCTAATTAATGCTAATGTGTTAACACTTCCTCCTATAAAACTCATTGATATATTCAAACCTTTTCCAAAAAACTTTGATCATAAATATTTTTGTCAATACCATCATCAACTTGACCATGATACTGAAAAATGTTTCCTCTTGAAAAATATTGTTCAAGACCTTATTGATTCCAATGCTATATTTGGTGAAGGTGTCAATGATCAAGGAAAAAAATCTATAGAATCTCCTAATCAAAACTTTCAAATCTATACCTGTTATGGAGGTTAGGAGAGCCAATCACAAGCTCTTGCCTAGGTCTCACTAGTGATCTTGAGGTGTTCTCTACTGACACCAATTACCTATAGGATACCTCTTGTGGTCCAATCCCTTGGTCTACTTATCCAACCCAACTACCAATTAACACTTACCAAGACAAACAAAGTTCTTGGTGCTTTCCTTCCTTCATACTCTCATTGACCCTTAATGCCCTTTAAGGGATGACCACCTCAAAAATGACATAGACTCTTGCAAAGGCAAGGAGGTGCTTGAATATTTATTTTTTAGTTCATTTTAGGTCTTGAAGGTCTTACTTCCATTCTATGTCTCACCTATCTCATAGATCCTTCCCAAAATAGGGCTACAAGGAAGAGCCCCAATTAGGCCTCCTATTCCAGGAAAATAGGGCTTTTATCCTAAATTATTCCAAATAAACCTAAAAATCAATTGTGGATTCTTAGTTTAATACCCAAACTCTCAAGTATTTTGGAGGTTTAAGGGTTTCATCTTTCCATACAACCCCCTAACCAAAAATAGGTGTTTTGGGAAGGTTTTAGGCAATCTCTGATTGCATGGTTTGTCTTCAATATTTGGGTGACCAAATGGATTGGTGGAACCCTATCCCTTCATAAAGTTATTGTAAAATATCTTTCCTTTGACCTCTAATCACTAATTGGTAACTTTATACACACCTCTACAAGTTACAACTGTTATGTCTTAGTCTCTCCTAGCTGGGCTCACCATAGGCTTGCCTAGGGAAAGACTGCATAAATTCTTGGAAAGCTTTCTAGTGCCCATGATCTTGTAAAAATAGTATACATGGATTCTAATAACTATCCCCAAGAGGTTGTATAGATTGAATGGTGGGATAGTGAGTTAGATCCTCATTTCTCACACCCTCCTGGTTTGAACCAATAGACTTGGAGAATTAAAAGATTTAACACAAAATAATGAAATGAATGAAAAAAACTAATATAATGACACCCACTACAAGGAAAAATAATAAACTAAACACTACATTAATCACAATCCATTGTATAACTCAAAACATCTTGAATTCACTAATTACAAAGCTATGCCGAACTTCCACACACTGTTCACACTTCTATAATGATATCTCCATACACAAGAATGTCCAACCTTTGGATTTGGTCCAAGAAAGACTTAAATAGTATGAGGTTTGTCTTAGGTTGGCTTTAGGGCACTCCTAGGTTGATTTAGGCATTTGGACAACTTTTGTCTGAGCAAATTTTACAACATTTTTACAACTTTTTACAATCTTGCAAATCAAAGACCTTGGTTAGGTCCTACAGATTTCTAGACTCTATATATGACTCAAATTCAAATTCTCACACACCCTAAGTCCTTTGAAATCATGGTGACATCACCTAACAAAAATTAACCAAGAAAGAGACTCTACAACATTAGTCTCAATATTTAAACAACCCAAGACATAGGACCTTATTGGACCTCTACTCCCTATTGAATCTCACACCATGGTCAACATGACCTTACAAAAATCACATATTTCCAAAAATGGCTACAAGGAAAAATAAGAAATGGATTTGATCTACCAACCCTTGAGTGCTCCTTCACCATGCTCCCCCTCTACATAAAATACTTAAGGCACAATAGGGGATATGAGAGAAGGATCAATGATTAACTATTTGAAGTTTCTTTCTTCCACCCATGTAGCTTTAGATTCAAGGTGATCATTCCACTGTACCAGGTGTTCCATGTAGACCATGTGTCTAGTCTATTTCTTTAATCTAGACTCCAAGATCCTCTCTACTTGAGGCTTGGTCTGAGGAGGTAATGCCACTGTACTGACATCTGAAAGTACCTCTTGATTGTTTTGATTAATCTCAATCAATGGTCCCTTGTACTTGACCAGGTCTGCAATGTTGAAGACTGGTGAAATGGCTAGATCTTGAGGAAGGTCTACCTTTTAGGCATTGGCTCCATACTTGGCCAGAATCTTACATGGTCCTACCCTCTTCATTTGTAGCTTGGTAGGCACTCCCTTTTGTAATCTATACTTGTTTAGATGTACCATGAAATAGTCACCTACTGTAAACTAAAAATCCCTCCTCTTCTCATCTACTTTTGCCTTCAAATTTTGAGTTGCCTTTGCTAGGGTCCTTTTTAGTTATTCTTGGACCTCTTTCATAGTTTGGGAGAAGTCCTCTGCTGTCTACTCCTATATTCCATGCCTCCTAAGTCTCTGAGTTCATTTACTCCTCTTGGGTGCATCCCATACACTACCTTAAAAGGACTTTTACCAGTGATTCAGTTCACACTATCATTGTAAGAATATTCTTCTTTAGGGAGGAATAAGTCCCATGTATGTCCAAACTCCTTAGTTATGCACATTAGAAAGTTATCGAATACCCTTTTGATCACTTTAGTTTGACCATCTATTGGGGGATGGTAGGCTGAACCAAAAGACAAATTACTATCCAATCTTCTCCATAGGGTTTTCCAAAAATGACCCATGAACTTGGCATCTCTATCTAACACAATGCTAAGAGGAAGTCCATGGATCCTCATAACCTCCTTGAAGAAAAAGATGAGCTATGTGGCTAGCATTGTGAGTTGTCTTGAAAGGGATAAAATGACTCATCTTGCTAAACCTATCTACCACCACATAGATACTATCCAACCCTATCTTGGTCTTAGGAAGCCCCATTATGAAGTCCATGTTGATGCATTCCCATTTCCTATTGGGAATGGGTAGGGGATGGTATAGGCCTACATTTTTGGCTCTTCCTTTTTCTTTCATACATATGACACATTGCTCCACATATCTCCTCACATCCCTAGGTAGTTTAGGAAAATAGTAGAACCTTTGGACTAACTCCATTATCTTTTTGATGCCAAAATGACCACTAAGACTACCACTGTGCTTCTCCTGAATGAGATTTTGTCTCATTGACCCCTTAGGAACACACAACTGATTCCCTTTAAACAATAACCCACTTTTCAAGGTATATTCAACAAACTGACTGTGGAAATGGTTTTGAAAATTAGAGCATACCTTATAAGCCTCTGTGAAATGTTCATCATCCTTGTAGAGGTCCTTGAAGCTATCTATCCCAATGCTTTGGAGTTGAACTTCCTTGACTGTCAAAAATCTCCCACTCAAAGCATCGACTACCTTGTTCATTTTTTCCTTCTTGTTTTTGATGGTGAAGATGATGGTCTATAGATACTCCATCCATTTGAGATGTTTATTGCTTAACTTCTCTTTGGTGTTGATGTAGCTTAAATCCTGGTTGTCTGTGAACACCACACACTCCTTCAGAAGGAGGGAATGCCTCCACTTCCTAAGTGATTGCACTAAATCATATAAATCCAAGTAATTGGATGAGTATTTCTTCTTTACCTCATTGAGCTTATCACCGAAGAAGGCTATGGGCCTACCTTCTTGACTTAACACTCCTCCAACTACTATCCCACTTGCATCACACTCCAAGGTGAATAACTTATCAAAGTTTGTTAGTAGGATAATGGGTTAAGTTTCCACTTATTGTTTCAACTTCTCAAATTCCTTGTTGGCTTCTTGAGTCCATTCAAATTTGGTCTTCACTCCATCTTTGATGGTATCTAGCACTGGTGCACAAATGCCACTGAAATTCCTTATAAATTTCCTATAAAATTGGGCTAGGCCATGAAAACTTCTAACCTCTATTCCTATGGTTGGTGTAGGCCAGTTTAGAATGGATTTCACCTTACTTGGATCCATCTTCAATTGTCCCTTTGATACTAAAAATCCCAAGTAGACTAATTATTTCTTGAGGAACTCACATTTCTCCCAATTAATGGCTATTTTCTCTTCATGGAGTCTCTTAAGAATAACCTCCAAATGTGTTAGATATTCCTCCTTTGTTTTTCTAAAGATGAGTTTATCATCAAGATATACCACCAAAAATCTACTTATGTAGTCCTTTATCACCTCATTCAT
Organism: Chamaecyparis obtusa; assembly: GCA_027943335.1. NCBI lineage: Eukaryota > Viridiplantae > Streptophyta > Pinopsida > Cupressales > Cupressaceae > Chamaecyparis > Chamaecyparis obtusa. The sequence goes on along the minus strand of BSBK01001624.1, from coordinate 373,311 downwards.
CAATCTCATGAATGTGCTAGGGGTATTAGTAAGCCCAGATGGCATCACAAGCCACTCATATAACCTTTAGTAGTTTTTAAGGTTGTCTTCCACTCATCCCCATCCTTTATCATGATTTGATGGTATCCAATTTTTAGATCTAACTTGGTGAATTATTGGGCTCCTCCTAGGAAATCTATTAGATCCTCTATCCTAGGTATAGGCTTCCTATATTTGATAGTGATCCTATTTATTGCACTTCAATCAATGAAAAGTCTCCAATTTCCACCTTTCTTGGATGCTAGGAACACTGGTACTACACATGGACTAATTATCTTCTTTATGAGCCCTTGATCTAACAAATCTTGCACTTACCTTGCCACTTCTTGGTTCTACTTTGGTGTGAGCTTGTAGGCTGCCTTATTTGGCAATGAAGCCACAGGTATGAAGTCAATTTGATGACTTATAGACCTCTTATGAGGTAGTTTTGTTGGTGTACCATGACTTACTATATCTTTATACTTCCCAATAAACTCTTGGATTTCTACTAGTATGGGTGCTTGACTAGGCTTCTCCCCTTCTTTAGGCTTCACAACTATAACATACCCCTCATTGTCTTCTTCTTGAAGTGTATGCAGTAGATCCTTTCTACTACTCAAAAACACAATAGGGGATTTTGTAGGTATCTCCTCATCATCTATTAAAGATTGGATTTTGAATGTCTTCCCATCTTTCTTGAAGGTAATTGTGTTTCCTCTCCCATCATACATGGCTTCTCTATCATATTTCCATCATCTACCCAATAAAAGATGACATCCATCCATGGGTAGAACATCACATAAAAAATTATTTTTGTATCTTCCAATGGAGAATTTAACCCATGTTTGCTCATTTACTGGGACAATTTTCTCTTTGTTCAACCATGTCACCTTGTACGGGTTTCCATGGGGTATCTTGCTCATATTGAGCTTCTTGACTGCTTCCTCTGCAATGATGTTATATGTGGAACCAAAATCCACAATCACCTTATTATTGGTAAGTTGGCTATACTAATGTATATGACTTAATATAGTGTTTTCATTATGGCAACAAATTCATATAGTAGTTTGGAGTCAGCGCACTTGAAGAGAAGATAAAAAATTAGTTAAGTGTTGAAGACTAGACAATGTACAGAGTTCTTGTAGCAAAAAACATCAGTGCATGTGCATACAAAAGAATTATGGTATGCACCTTGGAAGTTAATTTGGTTAGACTATATTCATGCTTAGTCTATGAGCGCATGATCAAATGTGCAAGGATGAGAAAGATATAGTCAGTTGAAGTTACACAGCCAGTGTGTGCCAGAGAAGAATAGAGCATGAAGCCGACAATTAGTATTTTGGTTTGTAGTTATAATATAATGTTGTAAAGGCTATGCACCTATTGTATTTAGGTTGCCGACATGTATACTTTTTTGTTTATAAGAACACTTAAGCCAATTCATTTGGAAGAATTGTATGTAATAGGTCTAAGGGCCGACCTAGTTGTTTATTTTGTATGAGAGTATAAATTTGAGATGCGCCTATTGTATTCGGTATGGAAGTTGATAGAGAGTTGTGATAAGAAGAGAAGAAGTGTGTGAAGTCACTATAAGATGTATTAGAGCTTTTCTAGAGGTCAAAGCATCAGTGCATCAAAGGAATTGATCTAACAAGTAGTGTCATAGTGACAGTTCATCCTGTAGATATAGTGTGTATTTGAGATCAGAAGGTTGTAGCCTTCACCACTTGAGCAGAGCTCTTGGATAGTGTGTCCTCTCCCCTAACAGGGACTATTGTAAAATACTACTAATAGGGTCCAACCCTTAACAAGGTCTACTATACTTAAATCATTGTAAAGAAACTCCTAACAGGGTTAAGGATCTTCTAACAAGGATCACAAAACACTAGTGCAGAATATTAGTGGGTGTCAATTCCCACCAGGGTTTTTACCTATTTGGGTTTCCCTGTAACCATATTGGTGTCATGTGTTGATTTCATGTTTCATGTTTATGTTAATTCTTAATTCAGTACTTAAGCATTTAAGTTCAGTATAAAGATTAAAGTGAAAAGTTAAAATATAGTGAACACTGATTCGCCCCCCCCTCTTAGTGTTCCCATTCCTAAAAATTGGTATCAGAGCTCTGGTCTTTAGCAAAGAAGTTTAACCACTTGAGGAGATCATGAAAAAAGTAGAAATGAAACATCTGAAAAGAAATCTTCAAGCTACTCTTGAAGACCTAGACAAATCAAAAAGAGAAATTGAAGAACTAAAAGAAAAAGTCAGTGATGCACAATTGGTTATCAAAAGGCTAAGAAAGGATTTGAAAGAATGCTCTAACAGTGATCTAGGAGCAAAGGTCAAGAAGCTGGATGAAGAAAATGCATCTATGAAAGAACTACTTGAAGAATTTGATGATAAGTTGATCAACAATCAAGAAGTCTACAATGAAAAATTCAAAGAGAACCTTCAACTCAATGAAGAACTAAGGCAAGAAAGCATGGAAATCTTGGAGCTAAGAAATAGCAAAGAAAGCTTGGATTTTGAATTGAAAGAAGCAAAGAATCATATTGACAAATTGCACACCAGTTTTGATTTGATAGAATCTCAGTTGTATGCAAGAAGAGCCAAAGGAGACACTAGCTATATTGGATACAATGAAGCACAAAATCAGATTGACAACATGCGAGCAAGGAAGGATTCACAAAAAGACTCTACTAATGCTAAGGAGAATGAAGATCAAACCAAAGATAATGATGGACCACCTAAGAATGATCACAAGAAAGTAGAATGCACTTGTTTTGCATGTAAAAGGCATGGACACATTGCAAGGAACTATACAGAGGTAAGAAATTTTAATGGTTACTATTATTCATGCAATAAGTTTGGTCATAGAGCTATGAATTGCAAGACTAGTAAGAAGAACAGGATTCAACATGATCAAAGAAATCAGAATCAGACAAATACAAGAAGTTCTCAGAATGTTACATGTCAGCTATGTAACTATAATGGTCACTCAGTGAGACAATGTAGAATGGTGACTCATGTCAATGCACCAAGGAATATAAGACCTCCATTAATTTGTAACTCTTGTAACAAGGCTGGACATATCTCAAAGTTTTGTAGATCAAGAACACAAGGTCAGGAAAGCCCTAAAAAGGCTAAAGAAATAGTTTTGGATCCCGAAGGAGAAGTCAAGTTTGTGAAAGCCTTAGAGGATGTGAGCTTGATTTGGATAGAAGGAAAGAAGGACAAAGTTGATGAGAATGTATTGGATGCATCCGCAGTGGATGCACCCTCTACATTTGGATGAATGGCCCTCAGGATCATAGGGGGAGCTAATTTAGCTCTAGACCCCTGCGTGGCTGGTATACTCACTCTCAGAGTATGCGCCTTTGGACTTAAGCTTTTTGTGTAGAAAGGAACCTTCACACAAGAGTAGACATACTGATTATTAGTAGAACTCAAGTTGGAAATGTTTAAGTGATAGCCTGGTTTACGTGACAAGCATTAATGGAGGAATTTTCACTTTAAGTACACAAAAAGTTGTTTGATTACTCATTGCATTCAAATTTAGAGTGATAGGAGAGTAGAAAGACCCTAAAAGTTGTTGTGAAGTCTTGTAGAGTGATCTATCAGTGATTTGTAGTATTTTGCAGTGCATTTGGTTAGTTGTAAAAACCATAGTTCATCGCATCGATTCAGTAGTCTTTATACTATCTCGAAGATCAGTTGGAAAGTGATTAATCAAGTCATGGCCACTCCCATAGTTTTTGATGTTGCAGAGAAGAAGAGATATGTATTTAAGAAGCATCCATTTAAGTCAACCCTAGATGATTTAGAGGGAGCATTCTCTTGCACACCTATGGGCATTAGGCATGTGGAAGACATTAAGGCTTACATCTACTACAAGAAAGAACCAGTAGGGTTGGATAGGTTAAGGGCACACATGGATACCATGTTGAAACCAGATAAAACATTCATGGATGAATATGCTAAGTGGAATGATCACCCTATAGTTGAGTATGCTATGACATATGAATTTTATGAGACTGAATGGATTAAGATACTATTGAGCAGAATTCATGATGATTTATTTTGGATAGGTGATGTGCTAGTAAGAATCACCAGTGACCTAATACATGAGATGAAATGCCTTTCTAGGAAATGCACCATCCTTCCTATGGGAAAGGACGTTAGGAAAATTTTTGAACAAACTTGTAAGTCAAGGATTGATAGGTGTGGGATGAAAATTGAGCCTATTGAGCAAGCTGACATCACATTGATGTCTATGATACTTGGATATAGGTTTCATCACACTAGCAAGGTGAATAGTGTGTCTGTGGGGACTATTCTAGCAGCCATTAGACTTGTGAAGGAAGATGTAGAGTTCAACTTGTGTGAGATCTTGTGCACATAGCTGATTGATAACATCAAGGCAATCAAGCATGACAAGACCAATATATTCAGGTTTGGGTCATAGATCATTTACATGTACCTTCATATAGTTGGGAGAGTATTAGATTTGTATTTGGACAAGTCTATTCCAACCAAGCCACAAATATCTAACAAAGGATCCACTAAGAGCACATTGAGAGATTATGTAACATTGGAATTGAAGACCTTCGGGGTCAAGATGCAAATGAGGTATAGAATCCTAGAAAGAATTATGGAAAAGTATAAGGATACTATTTGATTTATGGTAGAGACAGACACAACTTGTATGGAATCTATTGAGCCAAGAACTAAGTGGATTCATCCACTTGGTTATGAGGTAGAGGAATAGGTCCTTGAAGCATATGCACAGGTTCTACTATCAGCCCCCAAAGATCCTAATGAACCTAGGTGGGGAACTTATGAGGAGAAGACAAGAGAAGTAGATGCAAAAATAAATAGCATAGAAACTAAGAGGAAAGCCTCTAAGATTACATCTAAGATACTTAGAATTGATGGAGTAACACAAGAAAACCTAGACAAGGCAAGGGAAGAAAAGATTGTTTTGGAAATTGAGAGCGCATCCACAATGCAAGCTAAGTCTGATGATCCTAAGATGAAAAAGGTAAATATTGAGAAGACTAATGATCCAAAGGATAAATAGGGTAAAATTGATGATATTAGTCCTGTGCCCACTATTACAGTTGATATTGAGTCCATAGATGCATCTCCTAAGATGCCTAAGAGGAGATTACAAACTACCACAAATCACCCCTTAGCTATAAGTGCAGCCACAAGAAGCAAATTAAAAAATGTGCAGTCACCTCCAGAAGTAGGATTCATACCTAGTCTTCAAGTGTTAAGGACTAGAATTGTAGAAGAAGGAAGGCTAGATCAGATAGCTAAGTTTTATGACAAATATCATGAAATTGATAAATTAGAGATTCATGAGATGCTGATCAAACACATGATAAAGTTCAAGAAGATAGTTCTTGAATTGAAGACAACAATCCCAGATATGGTATGGGAGATTATGGATTCCTTGAAGAGACAAGCCACTGAAGAAGACTTTAGAATCAGGGAACAAACACTTGATTCCACTCTTCCAATATGTTTTTCTGAAGAAAAATCACTATTATTGAATTTGGTCAAGCTGCACTTAAGGACAAATGATGCAGGAGCATCCTGGGTGTAAGAACAATCTTGCATCACCCAAAAAAAAAAATATTTCTATTTTTATATTCAATAAGGGCTATTTTGTGTAGAGCTGCTATTTATGGAAAGTTACTATTTTTGGTAATTTTTGTATGTGCTCAAAATGATCTGATTTCTTTCTTGGAGGTTCATTTTGGTCATATAAGTCTGCCAGTAAAGTTTCATTGCCAGATCAAGTGTATATTGGAAGATATTGAAGATTTTCGGTATTGGCAGCAGGGTACATAAACTTTGAACTCAGTTTTGAAAGCTTTAGAGGCCCTGGATGAGGTTGAAAATTTGGGTGACAAGTGCTTGCGCCAGTCAAGCTTGTAGAGTGCTTCGTGGTGTTTTCGAAATGGGGTTATAATAGCCGATCGGGTCAACTGGTGATGACTTATGGTCTTATGAAGTTGGGCCACCTGAAATGGTGAAAAATAATTTCCTTCAAAATTTTTGTTCGGGTTTCAAAGGTTATCTTGAGCCGACTATGATGTAATAAAATGTAAAATAAAATAATTCTAAGTTTGGTCGGCCTTATTGGCTAAAATTCTGGAACCTTCCCAGGTGGTGGAAAATTGCCTATCTAAGGAAGGCTGTATAATTGTCTTAGGCAGTTCAGAATAGTTCTGGGTAGTAGATCTGGGTAATAGTTCGAGGCTTTGTCCTACAAAATATTGTAAGGGAATGCCCATGTGGCTTTGCATATTGTAATTCTAAAAGTTTGTAATTCCACATTTGTGGAGATAATAAGAAGCCAATTTTCTATTCTTGCATATTATTGCGGTTTCTCTGTTTCTGTTATGTGTTTGTGGTATTAAGGGGAGCACCCTTCATCAAGTGGTATCAGAGTAGGTTTTCTTGAGTGTGTAAAGAGATCACTGACTATGAGGCAATTTGCACTAGGACCGTGGTTAGGGTTTCAGCGCGCATCATGAAAATGCCTCCACGAAGAGAATGTGGTGGAAGAGCTGGTGCTGTGACACCTGAGGTTAGAGAGCTGCAGAGACAAGTGTGAGCATTGCAAGAAGAGATTCATAGAGGAATGAATCTTAATGTCAGAGATGAAAGTGAGGATGAAGCTGAAGAAGAATATCAAGAAGGAGAAGTTGAAATTGTGAACCAGGAGGAAGAAAGACTTTTTCGAGTGATTTCCAAGATTGGGAAAAGACCTAAGATTGAGGTTCTTACATTTTTTGGAAATCTTAACCCAGAGGAATTGATCGACTAGATCAATGAATGTGAGGAATATTTTGAGTATGAAGATGTTGAGGATCCTGATAGGGTCAAATTTGCGAAGGCCAGACTGAAAGGTCATGCGAAGATATGGTCGCAAGAGATTCAGTTGGAGCGAAATAGAAGGGGAAAGGAGAAAATTATGAGATGGGATCGGATGGTGGATAAATTGAAGTGATAGTTCATTCCTATTGATTATGAGCTTGACCTACTGAAGAAAATGTAGAGTCTGAAGCAAGCAGGAAGATCTGTTCAGGAGTATACAGAGGAGTTCTATCGACTTCTCATTAGATCAAGCCATGCAGAAGCTGATAAGGAGAAAGTTGCCCGATACCTTAATGGTTAAGGCCAAGCATTCAGGAGGAGCTGAATCTGGTTCGAATGAATAGTATTGAAGAGGCATACCAGTTTTCCCTAAAAGTAGAAGAAAAATTGAACAAGAAGTTTGAGAGCAGACAAAACAGAAGAGGTCACGGTGGACGATCTGGTGGACGGTCATATGTTGGCCGAAATGAAGATCCGAAAAAGAAGGATGAGGCCAGTAGTAGTCAGAATCAATGAGGAAATAATTCCAATCACTTCCAGGATTAGAATAATAGAGATCAGAGAGGAAGAGGAAGAGGACAAGGATCTAGAAGAGGTGGCTTCCGCGGAACATGTTTTCACTGTGGAGAAGAAGGTCATAGGGCATTTGAATGTCCTCAGCACCAAGGCAAAATAGACAGGAGAAATGAAGGCCAGGCCAGAGTTGCACATGTAGATGAAGATGCCAGATCATCAAATTCTGAAGATGCTGAAAGAGGAGAAACATTGATTAATAGAAGAGTCCTGTTGAGTGGTGAGAATGAACCTGAGCAAAGGAGGAGCCTGTTTCGCACCAGGTGCAAGTGTGAAGAAAAATGTTGTGATGTGATTATTGATAGTGGAAGCACTGACAATTTGGTGTCAGAAGAGATGGTGACAAAGTTGAAGCACAAGAGACAGAAACACCCACATCCATATCGGATTGCCTGGGTACAGGATGACCACAAGGTCATGGTCAATGAACAATGCCTGGTGAAGTTCAAGATTGGTGGATACCAAGATGAGGTATTGTGTGATATCATATCTATGGATGCATGTCATATGTTGTTGGGTAGACCATGGCAGTTTGACAGATGTGCTGTACATGATGGCCGTGCGAATACCTATTCCCTGACAAAGGATGGAGTGCGATATAAGCTAAAACCATTGAAGGAGACTGAAGAGAAGGTATGTGGTAATGCAAGGATAACTTTTGTTGATGGAAGAAATTTTCTAGATGGTATGAGGCATGAGCATGTATGTTTTACTTTAATTTCAAAAGCTGGTAAAGAGGAAGTAGAAGATGTTCCTATAGAAGTTGTAGATTTGTTGAATGAGTTTTAGGATATTGTATCCGATAACGTGCCTGATGGATTACCACCAGTCAGGAAGATCAATCATCAGATAGACTTGATCCCAGGAGTGAGTTTGCTGAATAAGGTAGCACACAGAATGACACCTGCACAAAGTGAGGAGTTGAACAGATAAGTACATGAACTGTTATAGAAAGGATTGATCCATGAGAGTCTGAGTCCCTGTGCTGTACCAGTGGTATTAGCACCAAAGAAGAATGGAGAATGGAGGATGTGTATAGATTCTAGGGCAATAAACAAGATCACAATCAAGTACAGGTTTCCATTGCCACGAATGGATGATATTATGGACTGTTTGAGTGGAGCTGTATATTTCTCAAAGATAGATTTGAAGAGTGGATATCATCAGATTCAGATTAGAGAAGGAGATGAATGGAAGACTGCCTTCAAGACAAAGGAAGGACTATATGAGTGGTTAGTCATGCCTTTTGGGCTAACCAATGCACCGAGCACTTTCATGCGGCTCATGAACGAGGTTCTGAAAGAATTTTTGGGTAAGTTTGTCATTGTTTACCTAGATGATATTCTGATCTTTAGTAAGACATTGGAGGAGCATATGATGCATATTCGTCTGGTATTTGAGAAGCTGAGAGAAGAAAAATTGTTGATTAATTTGAAGAAGTGCAGTTTTGTGAAGAAAGAGTTAGTGTATTTGGGATTTGTAGTTTTAGCAAAAGGTCTAAAAATGGACCCAAAGAAGGTACAGGCTATCCTTGAATGGCCTACTCCAAGGAGTGCTACTGAGGTAAGATATTTTCATGGTTTAGCTAGCTTTTACAGAAAGTTTATCAGAAATTTTAGCAGTATTTGTGGACCCTTGACTGAAACAATGAGAGGGGATAGAAAAGAGTTTAAGTGGACTAATGGGGTAGAAAAGAGTTTTCAATTGTTGAAACAAAAAGTTACAGAACAACCTATTTTAGCACTTCCAAATTTTAATAAAGTGTTTCAAGTAGATTGTGATGCTAGTGGTACTGCAATAGGAGCTGTTATGAGCTAAGAAGGTAAACCTGTTGCTTATTTCAATGAGAAGTTAAATGATGCCAAGAGGAAATATTCTATTTACGATCAAGAATTTTATGCTATAGTTCAGGAATTAAAGAAGTGGAGACATTATCTACTTCCTAAGGAGTTTGTTTTGTATACTGATCATCAAGCTTTGCAATATTTGAATAGTCAAGTAAAATTGAATCAAAGGCATTTGAAATGGGTTGAGTTTTTGCAGAGTTATACATTTATTTTGAAACACAGGAGTGGAAAGTCTAATAGGGTTGCAGATGCTCTTAGCAGAAGGCAACTATTGCTGACAGAAATGCAGATTGAAGTGGTTGGGTTCAAGGAACTCAAGAATTTGTATCCAGAGGATCCTGATTTTGGTGAAGCTTGGAAAGCTTGTATAGAACCTGTTACTCTAGACAGGATGAAATGGTTGGATTTCATCATCCAGAATGATATGCTATTCAGAGGGAGTCAGTTGTGCATTCCATGAAGTTCTATGAGGGAGAATCTCATCAAGGAGAAGCATAGCAGAGGATTGGCTGGACATTTTGGTCATGACAAAACCCTTTCTTTGGTCAGTGAGAATTATTATTGGCCACAGTTGCAGCAAGATGTGAAGAATTTGTACAGAGTTGCAGAGTATGTTAGATGACGAAAGGAGTGAAGTAGAATACAGGGTTGTATCAGCCATTACCTGGACCGGAGAAGCCTTGGGAGGATATCAGCATGGACTTTGTTCTTAGTTTACCGAGGACACATCAGGGACATGATTCAATTTTTGTAGTAGTTTACAAATTTTTGAAGATGGCACATTTCATTCCCTGCAAGAAGACTAATGATGCTGTTCATGTAGCAGAATTGTTTTTCAGAGAAGTAGTGAGACTTCATGGTTTGCCAAAGACCATAGTTTCAGATCGGGACACTAAGTTTGTTGGATATTTCTGGCATACATTATGGAAGAAGTTGAAGATAGATTTGAAGTTCAGTTCATCACATCATCCACAGACTGATGGATAGACAGAGGTGGTGAATAGGAGTTTGGGAAATTTGCTGAGATGTTTGGTTGGAGATAAGCCGGCAGGATGGGATTTGATTTTACCACAGTCAGAATTTGCCTACAATAATTTTGTCAATAGGATCACTGGTAAATCACCATTCCAGATTGTATATGGAAGTAGTCCAAGAAATGCATCTGAATTAAGGAAGATAGATAAAGGAGAAATAAGTAGTGCTGAAGCTGAGGATTTTGCAGAACACTTGAAGAACATCCATGGGGAGGTGAGGAAGCATATTACCAAGATGAACGCATAGTATAAGGCTAAGGAAGATGAGATAAGGAGGTATAAGGAATTTCAGGTTGGTGATGAAGTCATGGTTCATTTGCGGAAGGAGCAGTTTCCAGTTGGTACATATAACAAGCTGAAAATGAAGAAGTTTGGACCATGTAAGATACTGAAGAAACATGATTCAGGAAATGCATATGAGGTAGAATTGCCTACTGAGCTAAATATTTCACCAGTGTTGAACATTTCAGATCTGATAGAGTATCATGAAGGAGGTGTTGAAGATGAGATCACAGCAGCACAGTGGAGTATTCCAGCAACTAGTTCAGACACTAAGGAGATCGAAGATATACTGGACAGTCATGTTGGCAGAAGCACAAAGAATAGGACATATGAAGAATATCTGGTCAAGTGGAAAGGATGACCTGTTGAAGATTCATCATGGATGACAAAGGAGGAGGTTAGCCGTCTTGGTTTTCCTCTGCACACCTAAGTCATGACAGGGTCACTTCTCAAATTACCCTGGGTGTCTGATGCAGGAGCATCCTGGGTGTAAGAGCAATCTTGCATCACCCAAAAAAAAAAATTTCTATTTTTATATTCAATAAGGGCTATTTTGTGTAGAGATGCTATTTATGGAAAGTTACTATTTTTGGTAATTTTCATATGTGCTCAGAATGATTTGATTTCTTTCTTGGAGGTTCATTTTGGTCATATAAGTCTGCCAGTAAAGTTTCATTGCCAGATCAAGTGTATATTGGAAGATATTGAAGATTTTCGGTATTGGCAGTAGGGTACAGAAACTTTGAACTCAGTTTTGAAGGCTTTAGAGGCCCTGGATGAGGTCAAAAATTTGGGTGACAAGCGCTTGCACCGGTCAAGCCTATAGAGCGCTTCATGGCATTTCTGAAATGGGGTTATAATAGCCAATCAGGTCAACTGGTGATGACTTATGGTCTTCGGAAGTTGGGCCACCTGAAATGGTGAAAAATAATTTCCTTCAAAATTTTTGTTCAGGTTTCAAAGGTTATCTTGAGCCGACTATGATGTAATAAAATGTAAAATAAAATAATTCTAAGTTTGGTCGGCCTTATTGGCTAAAATTCTGGAACCTTCCCAGGTGGTGGAAAATTGCCTATATAAGGAAGGCTGTATTATTGTCTTAGGCAGTTCAGAATAGTTCTGGGTAGTAGATCTGGGTAATAGTTCGAGGCTTTATCCTACAGAATATTGTAAGGGAATGTCCATGTGGCTTTGCATATTGTAATTCTGAAAGTTTGTAATTCCACATTTGTGGAGATAATAAGAAGCCAATTTTTTGTTCTTGCATATTGTTGCGGTTTCTCTGTTTTTGTTATGTGTTTGTGGTATTAAGGGGAGCACCCTTCATCAACAAAGATGAGAAAACTACACCTCATGAACAAAGATTATGAGGTGACATCTATAGAAATAGAGAAGGCCTTTGAGAAGGTATTGTTAGAGCAGCACATGAAACCTAAGTTTGCACCCATCACTCAAGCACCTAGTGAGAAAGACAAAGCAACAAAGATCTCCAATATATCGGTTATAGGTCCTCAGGATTCAACATCTATAGTGGTAACACCTGCAATAAAGATCTTCATTGACAATGTAGAGATTGCAATGGCGGCCACAGACAATGACTTAGATAAGTTTGAAGAAGCTTTTGTGAGCACACAAGAAGATGAGATGTTATGCAACAACACACCTCCCACTCATCAAGAAGAAGTATTGATTGATGATGAGAAAGAAGAAGATAAAGAACAAGAAAAAGAAATAGAAAAAGAGGAAGAAAAGAAAGAACAAGAAAAGATTAAAGAAAGTGAGAAAAAGAATGAAATGTCAATAAAGAAAGAAGTGGTGGATAGCACTCCCATCACTCCCTCTATAGCATTGTTGTCAAGTTTGACACCTGACACATCTAGTTTGGACTCATGGAAAGAAGAAGACCTGATTAAGTTCAGCGTCTTAGCTATAGAGAAAGCCAAAGAAAAGAAAGTAATGAGGAATCCCCTCCTGGTAGAATCAGTAAACATTTTGAATAGTCTATTACCAGAGGATAAGAAAGTGTCAAAGATACACTCGGTTGATGATGTGAGTATAGTCATCTCACATTTCAAAAGCAATTTCTCAAGCCTTGAAGAATCTGCATCCCTAGTTGTAGAAGAAAAGTATCTAAAGAAAATATTGAATGAATTGGTGAACAACTTTGCACTTGACCTTAGTTCCCTCAAGACTGGTGAAGCATCCTTGAAATAATTTGTAGATCAAGGAAGAAGAATCATTGCAGAATGCATGGATCAAGACAAGCTTACTGATGCTCATTTCAAGAAAATAAAAGAGGCAGAAGCTAAGATTGAGCAGGTGAAGATTTCAGTGAAAGACACATCCATAGATGTGAACATGTGCAATAATGTCTACCAAAGTTAGATAGAAAAAATTGAGAAGGTAGAAAAAGAGATGACAAAGTTAAGGTCTATACAGACTCAATTGAGGAATGCTCTTGCACCCTCATTAGACATTCTAAATCAGAATATCAAGGAGATTGATGCCACTATTGTGACATATGATCAAGGTCCTTCCAAATATTTGAAGAAGATGGAGAAACTTCAGTATGCATTATGCACCCATCTCAAGATAGTAAACTCTTTGATCTCATTTTGGAAGGAGATCCAGAACCTAAAGATTTGCTTATTCAGATGTTTTCCCTCAGTAAGTATGTATAGATATAGTTTTGTAACACCTTTTTCATTAATGTCAAAGGGGGAGTTACGTATAGAATATGGAAAAGTATATGTATAGGGAGATATAAGTATATGTATAGATGACAAATTTTTTTGTATTAAGGATAGTTAGCAACTTGGCTATATTCCTTTGTTTCCATCAATAACAAAGGGGGAGATTGTTGGAAAGTTGGATATACTGATGTATATGACTTAATATAGTGTTTTCATTATGGAAACAAAGTCATATAGTAGTTTGGAGTCAGCACACTTGAAGAGAAGATCAGAAATCAGTTAAGTGTTGAAGACTGGACAGTGTATAGAGATCCTATAGCTCAAAGCATCAGCGCACATGCATATGGAAGAATTATGGTATGCACCTTGGAAGTTAAGTTGGTTAGACTATATTCATGCTTAGTCTATGAGCACATGATGAGATGTGAAAGAATGAGAAAGATACAGTCAGTTGAAGTTACACAACTAGTGTGTGCCAGAGAAGAACAGAGCATGAAGCTGACAGTTAGTATTTTGGTTTGCGGTTATAATATAATGTTGTAAAGGCTATGCACCTATTATATTTAGGTTGACTACATGTATACTTTTTTTTTATAAGCACACTTAAGTCAATTCATTTGGAAGCATTGTATGTAATAGATCTAAGGGCTGACCTAGTTGTTTATTTTGTATGAGCATACAAATATGAGATGTGCCCATTGTATTTGGTATGGAAGTTGATAGAGAGTTGTGATAAGTAGAGAAAAAGTGTGTGAAGTCACTATAAGATGTATTAGATCTTTTCTAGAGGTTAAAGCATCAATGCATCAAAGGAACTGATCTGACAAGTAGTGTCACAGTGACAGTTCATCCTACAGATATAGTGTGTATTTGAGATCAGAAGGTTGTAGCCTTCACCACTTGAGAAGTGAGCTCTTGGATAGTGCATCCTCTCCTCTAATAGGGACTATTGTAAAAGAATCCTAATAGGGTCTGACCCTTAACAAGGTCTACTGTACTTAAAGCATTGTAAAGCAACTCCTAGCAGGGTTAAGGATCTCCTAACAAGGCTCACAAAACACTAGTGCAAAATATTAGTGGGTGTCAATTCCCACTGGGGTTTTTACCTATTTGGCTTTCCCCATAACCATATTGGTGTCATGTGTTGATTTCATGTTTCATGTTTATGTGAATGTTTAATTCAGTACTTAAGCATTTAAGTTCAGTATAAAGATTAAAGTGAAAAGTTAAAATATAGTGAACACTAATTCACCCCCCCCCCTCTCAGTGTTCCCATTCCTAACACTTACATACTTTGCCCATGATTTTACATCTCACTCTAAAGAGAGATATTCTTTTCTTTGGCTCCTCTTTCACTGGTTGTTTAATGAGGACCCTCCTAAACATAAGGTTCTCTCCCATCTCTGACTCTATGTGACTAACCTCTAGTGACTTGACACTTGATGTGTCTTCTTGAGTATAAGCCACTCTCTTCTCTGCATTGGAGCAAGATGCCTTCTCTAGACACCTATAGGATGGGTGTCCCATCTACCCATAATTGTAACACTTCATGCTAGAAAAATAGGAATTGCTTCTCCCTGCATCTATTCTTCTATTAGAGCCTCCTTGATTACCTCTACCTTTTCCATAGTTTCTTCTAGAACTTGTTTCACCACTTTTCTCTATAAGATTGGACTCTCCTTGGCTTCTCCAGTCAATCCCTCTACCTTGGTGTCCACCTCTATCACTCCTTTGGTCTCTTCCTCTACCTCTATTTCTTGAACTAGAATCTTTCCTCCCCTTACCTTTCTTCTCTATCTTAAGTGCCAATTGATAGCACCGATGTACTATCTTGGGATTTAGGAGACTCATCTCTTCTTGGATGGACCACTTCAATCCATTTAGATATCTAGAAACTTTGATGCTCTCTTCTTCTACTAACTTAGACCTTAGACATAAATTTTGGAACTCTTCAATATAGGTGTTGACA
Organism: Chamaecyparis obtusa; assembly: GCA_027943335.1. Lineage (NCBI taxonomy): Eukaryota > Viridiplantae > Streptophyta > Pinopsida > Cupressales > Cupressaceae > Chamaecyparis > Chamaecyparis obtusa. The sequence goes on along the minus strand of BSBK01001624.1, from coordinate 358,007 downwards.
TCATTGTCTTTCTTCCTTAGGCTTTGTCTCCTTTTATGTAGCTAGATTTCATAATCCTCTGGCATATAGGCTTCCTTAAATTTGACCACCATTCCTTTTCATGTAGCTATAGTGTTTTTTCCATCTTTCTCCCTCTTTGTTTGAATGAACTTACACCATGTGAGAGTAGAGCCTCTAAGTCTTGACTTAGCTAATCTCAATTTTTTAGATTCATTGATTCCATCACATTCAGAGTGATTTTCCATGCCCTCAATCCAATCAATGACTGTGTCAAGCTCTATTTTTCCACTAAAGAGTGGTACACCTTCTAGTGGTTTTCCAATTAAGGCCTTCAAGGATTTGAGGAAGGGTTCTTGCTCCACCACTAGATGTGGTTCACAAACTTCATCTTCTACTGATTTATCCTTCCCTGACTTCTCATCTATCTTCTCATTCACCTGTTCTGTCCTATGTTCTACTGCTTCCAACTTCTTGGCTAGTAGATATATTCTTTCCCTTAACCATCTATTATCTTCCTCTTGTTCTTCTACCTTCTTAGACAAATCTACATTGGTCACCATCCTAGAATATCGATTGGACTCACACTCTGACATGCACTTAATTTACAAATCTTTTGGGGTCCTAATATCAATTTGTTAGGGAGGTTGGGAGAGCCAATCACAAGCTCTTGCCTAGGTCTCACTAGTGACCTTAAGGTGTTCTCTACTAACACCAATGACCTATAGGATACCTCTTGAGGTCCAATCCCTTGGTCTACTTATCCAACCCAACTACCACATAACAGTTAGCAAGACAAATAAAGTTCTTGGTGCTTTCCTTCCTTCATGCTCTTAGTGACCCTTAATGCCCTTTAAGGGTTCACCACCTCCAAAATGACATGGACTCTTGAAAATTTGAGGAGGTTCTTGAATATGTCTTTTTTAGTTCATTTTGAGGTCTTTAATGTCTTACTTCCATTTTATGTCTTACCTATCTCATAGATCCTTCCCAAAATAGGGCTACAAGGAAGAGCCCCAATTACGTCTCCTATTCCAAGAAAATAGGGCTTTTCTCCTAAATGCTTCCAAAGAACCTTGCAACTCAATTGTGGATTCTTAGTTCAATACCCAACCTCTCAAGGATTTTGGAGGTTTTAGGGTTTCATCTTGTCATACAACACCCTAACCAAAAATATGTGTTTTGGGAGGGTTTTAGGCAATCTATGATTATATGGTTTGTCTTCAAGATTTGGGTGACCAAATTGATTGGTGAAACCATCTCCCTTCATAAAATTCTTGTAAAATACCTTTCCTTTAACCTCAAATCACTAATTGGTAACTTCATACATACCTCTGTAAGTTACAACCATTATGTCTCAGTCTCTCATAGCCGAGCTCACCATAGGTTTGCCTAGGGAAAGAATGCATAAATGCTTGGAAAGCTTTCTAGGGCCCATGATCCTATAAAAATAGTATACATGGAGTCTAGTCACTATCTCCAAGAGGCCATATAGATTTAACAGTGGGATAGTGAGTTAGATCCTCATCCTCACACCCTTTTGGTTTGAACCAGTGAAGAGGGAGAGTCAAAAGATTTAACATAGAACAATGAAATGAATAAAAATACCTAATCTAATGACACCCAATACAAGGAAAAACACTAAAATAAATACTCCATTAATCACAATCCATCTTATAACTCAAAACATACTTCTTGAATTCACTAATTACAAAGCTATACCAAACTTCCACACACTGTTCACATTTCCAGAATGATATCTCTATACATAAGAATGTCAAACCTCAGTATTTGGTCCAAGAAAGAATTAAATAGTTAGAGGTTTGTCTTAGGTTGGCTTTAGGGCACACCTAGGTCAATTTAGGCATTTGGAAAACTTTTTTCTGAGCAACTTTTGAAGTTGCAAAAGTTTCTATGCAACTTTTACAATATTTTTACAACTTTTTACAATCTTGCAAATAAAAGACCTTGGTTAGGTCCTATAGAGTTGTAGACTCTATATGTGACTCAATTCCAACTTCTCACACACCCTATGTCCTATGACATCATAGTAACATCACCTAAAAACAATTAACCAAGAAAGAGACTTTATCACATTAGTCTCAATATTTCAATAGCCTAAGACATAGGACCTTATCGGACCTCTACTCCCTGTTGGATCTCACACCATGGTCAACATGACCTTATGAAAATCACATACTACCAAAAATGGCTACAAAGAAAAATAATAAATGGATTGGATCTACCAACCCTTGGGTGTTGTTGCACCAATACTAACCCTTTTCCATATCATTCAAATAATGTCATTGAGTCTAACCAACCTTCATCTTCATCTTCCTCTTCTACTTATTTTATTGATTATGATGATAAAATTCTCAAAGCCAATCATGTTGTCAATCTTCTTAATCATGTCAAATCTAACACTTAAACTGAGCCTTGCATCACCTTTGACCCTAATGAGACAATTAAAGAAACTGATGGTCCTCTCTATATTGCCACAAATGTTAATTTCATTCATTCTTATGGTGTCCTTATTGATCCTACTTGCATGGTGAAAGTGATAATTGAAGAACATCTCTTTAGTAGACAATTGCAACATGATTTTTATGATAAATATGATGTCATGATACAAACTTTATATAGTTTCCTTTATCCTTCCCATGGTTATATTTCATTTTTTGTTGAAGTTGGTGGTAAAGCTTTAGATGTTACCTTCATTGTGATTCCAACTTCTGATAAATTTTAGGTCAAACTTGGTCTTCCTTGGCTTACCTCCATGAAATTGATGGCCTCTCCTATTCATAAATGTCTAAAATTTCCTCATAATAGATAAATCATGATTATAGTAATCATAGCCTTTATCAATCTTCAACACCTTGAGATTTGGTCGACCTTGAATTATTTTGGCCTTCTATACCTCTACCTACCCAATCCTATCTTGATAATCACTTTCATTCATACCAAGTTAACAAGATCCAAAAGATTTGTGATCTTCGTAAACCCAAGGATGTTCCATCTCCTTGTACTAGATGTGGAATTCTTCCTACACCTATTACACTTCTTATCTATGCTTCTATTCCATGTCCTTATACACATATTCTTGATAATATCTCTCAACCTAGCGTGGTTCCTTATGTTCTTCCTCCTTAAGAAAAAAAGGACTTAATGTTGATTAGTCCTGAATCAAATCCAATTTCTTGCAAAACCAAAAGTAACAGTAATGATCATGACCACTACTATAAATACCATGCTAGAGCCTGCCAATGTGCTTCTCAAAATATTGATTCACATCATACACCTATTGATTCTTTGATTCCCTTTGATAATCCCATGCTTGATGCAAGGGATTAAGTTAGCTTTAAAAAGATAAAATTGATTAAACATGACAATTCTTTTCATATCTTGGATTCTAATACAATTAATTTAGATAAAGAAGATACTCTTGATGATGATATTCCTAATGCAACTAAAAATTTTGTTCCTGTTACTGATTTTGATGACATGTATGAGATAATTGATCATAACCATGATTTTATAGCTATATTTTCACAACAATTATCTATCACTCTTAGTGACAAACAAAGTGACCCATCTTTACAACATGGTCCTTGTTTAGATCTGGCCATTGTTTCATTTGTCATGCTTGATGTTTCTCCTCTTGCGAGTTGCCCATCTATCCTAAACAATACAAATCAAGATTGGGGGTAGGTGATATGCTTAACTATATCTTCTTGTGTGATATATTCTATGTGTTTTACTATTATGATGTACTTCCCCTATGATGTGCTTCATGTTATATGTTTTATTCAAATTTCTTTAAATGACCCTTGTTTCTCTATTAGTGCAAAGTGATAAAGGAATTGAAATATTTTAAACATTCCTCTATTTGTATCTCACTTCTTCTATATGTTGTTACATATTATGTTGTGCATGTTCCACTATTCATAAATGTTCCTTTGTGTTGTCTAATTGGGGATGATGCAAAATGGTAGCTACCTATTATTTTTGGTCTTCATGATGATGACCTAGAAAGACTCTTCTCCGTAACTCTTATGTGTCATTATTCTATTGTCCTTGTAGTTCTACTACCTTTTAGGATGATACAATTTCATTTTGATATAACATCTTATGTGTTATCATATGGTCTTACTAACCCTAGATTTAGTAGATCCCTTCCCTTCTCTCTTTTTTCATGTGCTTATTTCTCTTAATGTGCCATTTCTTGGGGTCATCTCACCATGGAAACATTTCTTGTGGGTGCATGTATGCTCTATTAAATCCATTTCTCCGATCAAGGCACTCACAATCACTTTAATGTGGGGGAATACACTCCACTTTGTATTTCACATTTTGTACACACATACACAATAGTTCAATGCAATATCTCTTGTAAATAATCAAGGAGACAATGCTTTCCTTGTGTTTATCCTTTTCATTGGTTCCCTTAATGGAAACAAGGCTTTCCTTAAGGACTGATCCTTCTTTAATCCCTAAGGAGACAATTCTTTCCTTAGGCCTAATTTCTTTCTTTGATTCCTAAGGAGACAATGTTTTCCTCAAGTCTGATCACTTTTCTTGATCCCTATGGTGATAATGTTGTCCTTAAGCATGATCATTCCTTTGTTAGATCCCATAATGGAGAAAATAATTTCCTTATGGCCTGATCCTTTTTGATGGATTGACTAGCATAACACATCTTGCTAGACCTTTCAATGCCATCTTTTGCAACATTTTCCTTTTGTGTGGTCTATAGTAAGACAAACTCTTACTAGGCTAGTGATCTCTCTCTCTCTCTCTCTCTCAAGTGATACCTCTCTTATCTTGGTTTTGGATTTGATGAAGAATTGAGTCACTTGGGGGCTTGATGTTTCTTTGTCTCCTTGAAATTGATGAGATAATCCTTATGCATTCAATTTACTTTAACATGAACATGATTTTTTCTCATAATCTTGCTAAAGTGGGGGCTAAATTTATCATCCTAAAAAGATAGCACCCATAATTGGAGGCACTAGGACCTATTAGATCCCATTTTGGTGATTTTGAGCTATGAATGTTCCTTATTCTTGATCACAACAACCTGCATTTTATCCTCCCACTTCTTTTCACCTTCCCCAAAATTCCTATGAAATTTGAGCCAATTTTTCTTGGGACAATTCAACCAGCCAACTTTTCCCCCAGATTTTGGGCATAGATGTTTCCTAGAGCACAATGATGGGGTTTTCCTTTGAGATTTAGATTTATGGTTAGCCATGATCAAATTTGAATCCTGAATGGAGAGAATTGAGTATAAATTTACCTCTTCTCCACTTATACTTACAATATATCATGATCAAGTGCAAGAATTCAACTGAATAATTTGATTTTACCACAACAAAGACTTCAACTAAGTATGCCAAACCCTTTGATTTTCCTCCATTGTCCTTTTGATAATTTTGATCAAGTTTTTATTTGTACTTTTAGCCAATCCATTATCCTAAGAGTAATAATTTGAAGATGTATTTAGATGAATACCATTTTTCACAGCCCAATCAGACACCTGCAGACCAACAAAAGAAAGTGCATTATCAGAGATAATGGAATATGGAACACCAAATCTAGTAATGATATCTTCATAAAAACTTAAAACAAAAGATTCATTATCTTATTTTAAATATATTGCTTCTATCCATCTCGTAAAATAATTAGTGGTTGTAAGAACCCAACTATGTCCAACATTAGATGGAAGATTGATTGGTCCAATAAAGTCAATACCCTATCCCATGAAAGGTTGATCAACTTGGATAGGTTGTAAAGGCATAGCTAGAACCTTTTATTTTCTAGAAAATAATGCACACTTGACACATTTCCTTGCCCAAGCATGTGTGTCTTTAAATGAGCTGGGCCACAAATAGACAACTCTCATGATTTTCCATGCAGTAGTTCTTGGGGAAAAATGACCCCCTAAAGTTCCATCATGGAACTCTTTAAGAACATTTTCTACTTGATCAAAATCTATACATCTTAATTGTATACTATTAACATCCTTTCTGAACAAAACATCATCTATTAGAATATATGCAATTGACTGCAAATGAAAATACCTTCTCTTGTCCCTATCTAAGCCAAGTGGACACTCATCTGTCTTCAAAAAATGGATCATATCATGAACCCAAATCCATCTAGCTATAGGGGTAACATTTTGCAATCCACTATCATTGACCAAAATAGTGGTTAGATCATTACTTTCTGCACCTTCAGAAGTTGAAGCCATCTCTTCACACAACCATCTACCTCTTATGAGCTTGGTGATGTTTATGCCCATGTCAAACTCCATGACCTTTTTAATCCATCAAACTCTCATATCACTTAAATATCTTCTCAACATAAACTCTTTAACACTAGGATGAGTCACAAAAAGATGCACCTTGTTACTTGAAATCAATGGTTTGAACTTTTTAAAACTCCTTACCACATCAAGTACATGTTTTTCCATGAAGGTATACATGGTTTCATAATCAACCAATGATTGGCTAAGAAGGCCATTGATTGTTTAATATTTTCTTTATTCTTTTGAACCAACATAGAAGATATATTGTCAATGCTTCCAAAAGTATACAACATGAAATCTCTTGAGAAATCTGGATTAACCAGAGTTGGTACTATTGACAAAGTCTCCTTAATAGATTGAAAGCTATCTTTTATCTCTTTCGTCCACTTGAAAGCAATTTTTTTCATTAGCATAGTAGTTAGAGGCTTCTATAAACTGGCTATATCAGGAATAAACCTCCTCAAGAAGTTTATTCTTCCAAAGAAACTTTGTAGTCCCTTTTTATGATTAGGCAATGATAGCTCAAGAATGGCCTCCACTCTTTCAAGGTCAATAATGATCCCTTATTTGGATACAATGTGTCTAGAAATTTTACCTTCATGGATGACAAAAATTCTCTTTTTGGGATTGAGTGAAATGCCAAATTATTTGCATCTCTCAAACACTTGTCTTAAATGTGACAAATGATCTATTGCAAATTTTGAGTAAACTATTATGTCATCTAGATATACAAGCAAATTTTTTTGATTTAAACCTAGAAAAGCACACTCCATTGCTTTCAAAAATGTTGTACCAGTATTAGATAAGACAAAATTCATCCTTTTATAAGACATTGTGCCCCATTTCATTGTAAATTCTATTTTAACTGATCATCTTCTTTGACATGAACTTGGTTATAGCCAGAAAAACTATCAAGAAGAGAAAACCTTTATGAACCAGCAACAAATTGTAGTATTTGTTCCATGCAAGGTAATGGGTGATGGTCCTTTAGATATGCCCAATTCAGGTCTCTAAATTTTACACACAATCTCATCTCACCATTTTTCTTCCTCATAGGAACTAAGTTAGAAACCCAAAAAGTGTGTTTTATAGGAAAGATAACACCCCCTTCTATTAGTTTGGTCAACTCTTTAATCATAAGGGATTCCAACCTTGGATTTAAAGGCCTCTTTTTCTACCTTACAACTTTAGTACTAGGGTATAAATCTATGGCATGCTCATCTATCCTAGGATCACAATCTTTTAAATCAAAATATTGCCAAGAAAACATTTCTTGAAATTCTTGGCACAAACTTATGAATTATTTCTATCCTCGGGAGAACATACCTTACCTACCTTTAGAATATTTAATTTGAAAATTTCCATCTCATCATAATGATCTTCTTTGAAACTTGTTTGTTCTTAGTTGCACAACTTGTTCATCATATTAATGTTTCAACTTATCCTAATTTACCACTACAAAATGATCTTCTTCAAACATAAATGTTAGGATCTATTCGTCACTCTTGAATAATTTCCAATTAACATCATTATCAAGAATTGAAGGTGTAATAACAAGCTTAACATACTGTTGTGCCTTTTCCTTTTTAAGATCACTCACAGTGTCAAATTGTGCATGAATAGTAGCCAATCTATCTGCATGTTTATTTTGATTCCTAGGTACTAAAACTAGATTAAAAGAATTAAAATCCTCAATAACATCCCATACTCTATATCTACAACACTTCAAGGCATTTTTCTTAATAACATTAAGATCCCTGATTTGATTTATTATCAGTTCACTATCCCCATAAACTTTTAGATAGCTAATCCCTCATTTCCTAACCCATTCAAGCCCTTGAATTAAACCTTTATACTCTATAATATTATTTTTACATGAAAAGGAAAAATGAAAATTAGAGAAATACTTATCCCCATGTGGTGAGATTAGCATGGCACCTCCACCAGCTCTATTTCTTCTTTACGATCCATCAAAATAAATATTCCAAAGCTCACCTTGCTGGCTTACCATCTCTTCTTATCTTTTTTCTAGGTTGGGGATCTCTATATCAATCTCATGAATCACATAATTTACCATGTTGGATTCTATAATTAGATCATTGGGGCTATCAATGATATTCTTTTTTTCCCACTCATGTAACAACATGTTCATAATAGCCTCTTCTAATTTCTAGGCTACAACAACTTTATCATTAGATAAAGTAACACAATTAGATTTTTTAGCCTTCAATGCATCATGAAAAACACTTGGATTATATGGATCTATGTGATGTTTAGTCAAAAGTTCTTATTTAATGGTGACTTTGGTCCCATATTTGGTTCTAAATAATATGTGTGACCAATCAACTGACAGATAACCCCCTATTTTAGCTGTAAGGTCTCTTGAAAGGCATAAATCAAAATACGGGGGAAGGTAAATCACACAAATATCTTGGGGCATTGCAAATTTTGGACAGCTGTGAAATGTAAGATTCAGACCTTTAATAATATCTAAGGTATTTATTGTTGTCCCATCGAATTGGAAAAATCACTTTTCCAATGGTTGATACTTAAGCTCCAGTTTATCTCCAATCATTTTGGGTATTACAAAACTACTTACCCCACTATCTACCATGTAGTTATGAACTATCTTATCACCAAAAATCAAGGATAAATAAAAAAGGAGGTGGCTTAGAATCTTTTGTTACCTTTGTGCTTGGAAAATTGCTATTTTGTGGACTATTAGTCAGATCACTACCATTTATACCCATTTTGGAATCATTAGGAGCTTAAAATTTTTTCAAGGCCAATTGAAGCATATTTGGTTGACCTGAGATTGCTAACAAATCCCACATACTCATACTCACATTCATTCTTTTCTTATTGTGTATAATATTGAAAGGTATGACAAAAGTTACCTTTTGGTGAGTCTTTGCAACAACATGATCTTCTTGCAAACGTGATTGATCCTTGGTTATAACTTGTTGATCTCTTGATAACACATTAGTATCTCATGGTATGGGTGACCTTGAAACTACCTTTCCCTTATTAGTTGACTCAAAACTTCTAGAAGATTTATCAAGTTCAAAAGCTCATTTCTTTGCTCTTGTATTTGCAGCAATTGGGGAAGAATCCATGTTCACATGACAAAATTATTCTCCCTACCAATTCAAAAGGGTAACATCACTTGGAGGCTAGTCCTACTACTAAGAGGATTCATCATTTGGAAACTCTTGTTGTGTGCTTGTAGTATTTTATATCATTAATGCCTAGTTGATAACTCCATTTGAGCATGTACTTTGATTATGAGGTTGTCAACATGGATAACACCATTCATAATTAGTAGCAACGTTATTTTATGCAGGCACCAAATCTCTAATAATGATAAGATATGGGTTATATGTCTGAAAAGGTCTTTGATTAAAAATGTTCCTATTTCCCTGGAAACCCCCTTGAAATGGCTTCCTATTAGCTTGACAAGGTTGATTTTGGCCTTGTTGTTTCACATTGTTATTTGCCTGATAAGGTCTAGAATTTTGAAAATGCTACTTTGTAAGATGAGTTAGCTCATTATCGAAAGTTTTTAGTAATTTCTCTATCTTCTATTGGCTCTCCTTTATGTATTGTAACTCTTTTATTGAACTAGTAGCAAGATAAAAAAAAGAACTAGCCATTGTAGTAGTTGGACTAGGTGTAAATGTGGCTAATTGAGGCATATGAAAGCTTGTACTTGAATATATCTTTGGGAATATAGGCATATGTGGCTTTGGGAAAATCCTACCATATTGAATTAGGCTATTTTCAGAAGCAATAACAATATCATAAGCTTTAGGTAGGGTATTTCCACCCATAGGTTGAATCATGATAGCTATCTCACTATTTAAGGCTCTTAAAAAGTACATGAATGCATACTCATCTGGTGGTCTAGTAGTGGCTAGTATTCTATCTAGCATCCTTTGGAATCTAAAATTGAAGCCATTCATTCTCTCATACAATTCCCTCTTGATAGTTGTAAGTTGTTCCACCAAAGATAAGTTTTCAAACTTATCTTGAAACTACTTGAAAATGGCAGCTCCAAGTTCATCGTAGGTTGTAGTAGAGTTGACAACCAAGCCTCTAAACCATTGCAAGGCATTTCCTTTAAGAGATCCTTCCAGCAATCTCAATGCTACATTCTCCTCTATAATATGATGGACATAACAAAAATTAGCTACATCTTTTATGTGCTCAATAGGTGTAACTTGGTCCTCTCTAGTGAAAAATAGGAGACTCTTGAGTGTAGCTCTAGGAATTGCATCATTTTGTTGTAAGTTCAATGGACTACCTTGATTAAACATAACAAAATGATGATTCATAGACATTTGAGTAGGTGTATCTATTAATTTTGGAAATCTACTCAATAATGACCTAATTATTCTACAAGTTAGAGAAGTAGAATGATAAGATCCCTACTTGTATTAAGATCCACCTCTTCTCCTAGTGTAAAACAAGAAGGGTCTTGTTAGCGGTTTTTCTTGTTGAATCCTAACACACAAGCCTTGAATGCTTAAATGGAACTCTATGATTCCTAAACTCCTGATTCAAATAAGAAAAGACTAATTAACAAGGACCAAGTCCTTCTTCACTTAGAGCTCTTGGCTATAGGCGGGCGTACCTATCAGATCTACTTCTTCAAAGCATTATAACATTAGTCTATACCATTGATACAAACTTAATCTTCTCAGCTCTACAACATACATGAAAGTAAATATTCATTGGTTTTAGATTTGATGATGAAAGATCCAAAAACAAATAGTGACCAATGCCTTATTAATTGGGCAATAGAGTCGGATGAAAGTAAATCCCCATAAATCTTATGATTTAAAAACAAATAAAACCTAAATGAAATGCCTTATAGATCATTCTCTCACGCTCCTACCTAGACATCAGATTCATACACATTATTAAACTCTCAGAATTGTGCCAAAGATTTAGTCACTCCTTAAGAGAAACTAAGAACAAAGATTCACAGTTACCTTGTAACCAACATATCAAATTGCCTTACAAACTAATACATAAGAATTTAAAACAATATACATGTAGACATCACCAATACATGATTAGGATTCCACTATTTTTCATTCAAAAATCCTTGGTTCATTATAATCAAAAACTATGAAAACCTCAAGAAACAAGGGCTCCTAAGCTAGAATACTGCTTTTGCAGTGATTATTCCATCATCCCTATAACAATGAATAAAAAATGAGATATAGGAGAATGTGGTTATTTAGAGCCAACTGACAACTGTCCATTCTTTGCATAAAATATCTCCAAGTTTTTCCCTCAACTTTGATCCACAACTAATCTTCAAACTGATCCTCTCCAACTGATCATGCCTGCAATCATTTGCCAACAAACTTGATTTTGATCTTGAAATTCTATCCCTTACTACTCTTTCCCACTAAGCTGAAACTAAAAACAATGATTTCCATTTGATTCCTTATCCTCTGCCATTTCTAGAAACGTATTATAAGCCTATATTTGGTTAAAAAATGAATCTCCAGGCATTAAATCTTTGAATAGGCCCTGTCATTTAAATTTTTGGATTTAATCCTATAGTCTGGACCTTGTCATATTTTAAATCTTTTTCATTTCAAATCTAGCCTATATTATTTATGCATTTTCCATAGAAACTCCCAGCATGCACCACTTGTCACTGACTGATTGGTCTCTAAGTTAACTCCAGGACCCGACCTTTGAATTTAGAGATTGAGTGAATAACATTGATCTCTGAATCTCTAAATACTTTATCTAACTGTGGTTACATCTAGTGATTTGGCGAATGGATTATCTTTGAATCTCTAGATCAATTTCTAACCATGGGTTAAATCTGGCGATTGGGCGACCAAGCCTATTCTCGCAATCTTAGAATGATTTTCACTAACTGCCAGGGATTTGGAGATTTGGTGATTGTTGTTTGCTTGATCGCTGAATGGTTAGGGCTTAACCGCCAGGATCTGGTGACCTAGTGACTAACAGCCTACTGGTTCTCTGGATGCTAGCCTTAATCATCAGTTGATCTCACAAATGCATGACTGGGCGCTAGGTGTCACCTTTGTCCTCGTCATCTCACCACTCATCTACAAAATTACCTTACCTTTAGGCCTACTGGCATGCTTCCCGAGGCACCTCCACATGAGAACATCTGTAGAGCCTCCTGCTCTTTCATCTAACTCACTATGCGAGTGGTGTTGTACTTAAACACTTGAAATTCCCAGTTCTAGGTGAATATGGGACTAAACATTTGAAGGTTTTTAAATGTTCATTCAAAATTTGTGCCTTATGGATAGCTAACATGCACATCCAGATGAGCCCACAAGGTAGAGGCTAGCACTTAGCCTCTCTTTCCTTTCATTTACCTTTACTCTGAGTGTTAGTGCTTTTAAACATTCCATATACATTACCTTTGGTGAATGTGGGATAATTTTGATTGAACAAAACCCCCCAAAAACACTTGGCTTATACCTTGGTTTGTATCCATTATCCAAGCTTCACACACCTCTATTCCTTTAAAACCTACTTACTTTAGAATGGTGCGTGAGTCCATTGTCTCATGCATTGGTGTAGCCAACACACATTTCTCTTTTTCCCTTGCGTGAGCTCTCCACCTTTCAATTGGATACACCAACTGGATACACATTGGTTTGTCTCCTTACAAAATGTTTGGCAGCCCTATTTATAGCTCACACAAACTCCATGTTTTCAGGTTGCCTTAAGTGGAAAACACCTCACACACCCCTTGGCATGCATGAGTCCTTGTATACTCACAACCTACCATTACTATTTGGGTATGCAATGTATATGTTGTTGCTTCAATGAGTAAACAACCCTCCACAAACCTCAACGCACACACTAGAAAACACCAGCTCCTTGAATGGCAGCCAACCTCACTGCTGTGGCATGTACCCAGCCTCTTCCTTGTGCGCTCCCCTTCAAATTGTACACACATTACATAATGTGCCCATAACTTTATGCTGGCTATTTACTTAACAAATGTAGGTCCATCTCTGTTGCACTGCGTAGACCTCCTTCCATTCATGCTGCCAGTCCTCAAACTCCACACTGGTTTCCCTTATGCAACATTCCCTTCAATTGGTGCATGGGTCCTTTCTCAAATAACTCATGCAAACACCAGTTAGCAGCTTCCTTAGTGCCTTCGTGAGCCCTCTTTGGATACTTTTGGTAAAAAAAAATTGTTTATAGGCATAATACCCACTCGCACGCACCCAATCTTGGTCTTCTTCGCTGGCCTAATGCTCACACACGGGCATGACTTGCCTTATGCAACACATCCATGCCTAGTTGCAGGCAACACATGGGTTACCTCACACACCTTCCAATCCATTTTGTGCTAGCTTTGGCTAGTTGCAAGCACCTTATGTTAGCAATACTCATGCAATCTCCTTTAGAAATTGCTTACGCACCCTTGTCTCACTTTGGTCCCATTCTCTTTAACTTGACATCTTTAAAACCTACCTTTTGAACCATTCAATATATTCCTCCTCCTTTGGGAATAACATCCACAAGTTTCTAAAGAAGTGAGACAGCCAGAATGTTGGATACACTGGACGAATCACACAAGCCATTTGGTGTGCACACAACACCTTTCAACTAATTTGGGTATGCAACCCCTTTATGTTGGCCCCTTTGAAGTGGGTTTGCAATTTTAACATTAAATTTTAACTTAGTCTCTCCTTCAATAATCATAGTGCTATTTAAACTATCAATGCATGCAAGAGCTTGCTCATGACTTGTAAAATTTACAAATCCAAAATCCCTTCACTTTGCAATTGCATACCCATTTTAAATTTCACATTCACTCTTTGCATTTCCACATGCAGCTACTTGATGAAGTGTGACCATGATGCATCAAAGATTAAGCAACTCTTTATTTCACTACACTTCATCACTTCTGATCGATCACACTAACCAACCACCAGAAAAGGCTTCAAAAATTGATCAAATGGCCCTACAAGAAAGTGCTATCAGGAGCACATTCTGACTTCCAACATTATAGTACACCTGCCAAAGGAGAGATCATGAAAACACTTGAGCCAACATATTTTAACGACCAAATATGGCCACTTAGAAACATTGATCCAGTCAGAATTGCCAAAATCACACAAGTCACCTTTGGAAATGGCTTTAAAAACTCACCCACTAAAACTTTCAAAATCCATAAACTTGGGCATTGATTCACCCCCGCATAGTGAAAATGAATCCATCATTTTCTCACTCCAAAGATCAAGTGGTGAAAAAAAAATAAACACCAAAGTTAGCCTGTCAGACATATTCAGAGATAAAGCAGTGAAATATTTGGAAATGGCCTGGGAAAGTGGCTAAATGGATTGGTAGAGACATGAAAATCTTTAGGCAAGTACACTCCCAAGTTTATAGTATGGAGCAACATTCAATTATGCATGACCATGAATAGGGTACAAACTACAAAACCTCAAATTTGTTCACTTAGAAAATTGAACAAGGCACACTCAGAGATTTTTAACAATCTGCAAATGGAAAGATACTGGCAAATAGGTCAAATGGGCACATGGGGGGCTGAAAATTGGCATGAATACTGTCTCTCATGTCTACAAAATAATGCAACAAACTACACACTATGACCAATCACAGGGAAATAAATGCACTTCCTCAAAGTGGGCTACTCAGTGAAAATTAGGAAACACGCTTTATGCAGATTTTGGGAACACCTTTAAATGACCACTTCAAAAACATGTTGGAACTAAAACCCAGGACCTAAAACCTATTAGATATGTCAAATTATAGGTGATGAACACCCTATCCAAGTGACACATCATGAAAATCAATAGGTCCATATTTTTAATGCAGTCAAACTAGGCATCTTTCAATAAAATTCAAAGGCACAATTGTGACACTTAGACAAATTTTATGAACATGGACTCAAAAACATATACTAAATTTTTGAGCTCCAATAGTGGCTCTGACTGGGGATGCATGCCCCTTGTGGGCATGCAGAGAATCCAGAATCTTAGGTAGAGAAGACCACGGAAAGAAGATCATCTTTACTTTTACTCGTTCTTACAAAACTTCAAACATGGAACCCCTTTATTGAAAGCAAAGACACAACTAAAAGGAAAGTGACTATACATGGAATTACAATATTTACAAAAAGGCTCAAAGCCTCAAAACTATAATCAATCCTTACCTCTATCGAACAAATGATTCTCATCTCCATACAACGGATGCAAACTGAGATTATATGTTTCATCCAGCCGGTCAAAAATATTTTGATCCACTTTCAACATATCGTAAAAAAAATGATCACTACACTTACCATCATCCAGCAAGATCAGGCCATTAGGCTGCCATGAATGTTGATCACTGTGTGAAATTAAAATATCACACTCTTTATTGTCAACATCATGTTGAAAAATGAAACATTCCAACTCAACCTCATGGCTAGAAACATCAACATTCTGATCATTAGTTTTCAAAATAGAATAAACCATTTCTATCTCAACACTTTGCAAACTATAGTAGAACCTCTCAAAATAAAAGTTTGATGGCACAAAACTGGAAACAACTTGCTGATCACAAACTACATTAGCATCATTTAGAAGGGGACAAGCTCTGTCAGTGAGTGACTCATTAGTCACTTGCAAATCTGAGAAAACATATTCAGATTTACCACATTCTTCAACATCAAAATGTAAACAAGAACCATAGATAACAAGCTCTTGAAAATTAGAACACTCACTAGTACATTCATCATTGTATTCATCAAATATAACATTATTAAAATCATCATAATGATATGTACTATCCCCTTCCATGTCTTTTAACTCAAATATAGGAGAAGGAAAATCAGTAAATGTTTCATACATCATGCCATCATTTGAATCATCTTTGTCAAAAATTATGTCTACTGGGCATGGAATTTTTGAAACAAACTTGTGAGCATACCTCTGAAACTCAGTCTCCAAGAGATCTGATATCTGCTAAATACTTAGTGAGCACTGAACATCACATTCCATCTCTTCAGTCTCACTGCTAGTGCTGCAAATCTCTTCCCCATCTGAAATAGGGACTAAAATCACTTGTCTCACATTACCTTGTGCAAAGTAATCACTACAGGAACTATCATCTGCATTATAATCATATTCCTCATGTTCACACAAAATGTCACCAAACTAAAACAAGGAACCATTGTCATCATGCTAAGAAAAAGAGAAATCTATAAGCTCAAGGGAATCACTATTAACTATAGATTCATCTTCTACTCTTTGATAACCATAAATTTCATCATCAACACAATAACCAACACTATCAACATCACAAGACTCAGCATCCTCAGCACAACTAGATTCAACATGACTAGATTCAGCATCTACAAATTAATCTATCCATTCTTTAACATTTTTCTAGTGCTTCCCTTTCGGGGGATGGAGTCCAACTGACTAATTCAGGCATACCAAGTTCTAGAAACATTTCACCATACTGAGATTTTTGAAAATCAAGACCCATAGGAAGTCCACTACATGCAACAAGAAATTTCTTGTAGTAAGACAATGTGGACTCCTCTTTCCTTTCTCCTATTGCACATCTTAAAATCAGTATGCAATTATAATTAATTCTTTTATTTATCAAATGAATTTCATCATTATAATTCTCTAAATCTAACTGAGAACTTTCAGATCTAGAAACATCTTCCTGATCTATCATAGTTGGGAACTCCATTTTAACACACTGACGAAACAATAAAGCTTGTTCTCATGACAATATTTTTATTCAAATTCATGCAACCAATGATTTCATTCAACATCGACATCTTTCTAATACTCTTAACAATAACTGAAAATTTCAATCCAAAAATATGACTCCAACTTTAAGATTATTTTCCCTTTTCACTAGTGACTTATTCACCTATTTAGGGACTGTTTTTACTTTGATAAAAGATTACTTGGAAGTGCTATTGCTGGTGCAAAATATTGATCTAAAATATCTTTCAAATCACCTTTCAAACTGTGGTAGAGTTGCCACCTCTTTGCAAAGGACCAATTCTGAATTAGCTGAGAACCTTTATCTCAAATCTAAACCTTCTTTACCAGCAAACACAAAACAACTTCACAAGATGCACTATTTATCAGGATCAAAAAATACATTGCAATTTAAATACTACAAAACATTGATCAAACAAAGAATTAGAGTTGCCACTCACATTCAGTGAGATAATATAACAATTTTTGAAAAACTAATTCACTCTATGATCACTTAACTAGACTCTAGGATAATTCAGCCAAGCATGGAAAACATATCTTAAAATTGTCCTTTATTTCCCCCCTAGTAGAGTCACCAATTTATTAGTGGTTTTTCTTGCTGAATCCTAACACACAAGTCCTAAATGCTTAAATGGAACTCTATGATTCCTAAACTCCTGATTCAAACAAGAAAAGACTAATTAACAAGGACCAAGTCCTTCTTCACTTTGAGCTCTTGGCTACAAGCGGGTGTACCTATTAGATCTACTTCTTCAAAGCATTATAACATTAGTCTATATCCTTGATACAAACTTAATCTTCTCAGCTCTACAACATACATGAAAGTAAATATTCATGGGTTTTAGATTTGATGATGAAAGATGCAGAAACAAACAGTGACCGATGCCTTATTAATTGGGCAACAGAGTTAGATGAAATTAAATCCCCATAACTCTTATGATTTCAAAACAAATAAAACTTGAATGAAATGCCTTACAGATCATTCTCTCACTCCCCTACCTAGACATCAGATTCATACACATTGTTAAACTCTCAGAATTGTGCCAAAGATTTATTCACTTCTTAAGACAAACTAAGAACACAAATTCATAGTTACCTTGTAACCAGCATACTAGATTGCCTTATAAACTAATACACAAGAATTTAAAATAATATACATGAAGATATCACTAATACAAGATTGGGTTTCCATTGTTTTTCATTCAAAAATCCCTGGTTCATTACAATCAAAAACTATGAACACCTCAAGACACAAGGGCTCCTAAGCCAGAATACTGCGTTTACAGTGATTATTCCATCATCTCTGTAACAATGAAGACAAATTAAGATATAGGAGAATGTGGTTAGTTAGAGCCAAATGAAAACTATCCATTCTTAGCATAAAATATCTCCAAGTTTTTCCCTCGACTTTGATCTGCAACTGATCTTCAAACTGATCCTCTCCAACTGATCATGCTTGCAATCATTTTCCAACAAACTTGATTCTAATCTAAAAATTCTATCCCTTACTGCTCTTTCCCACTAAGCTAAAATTGAAAACAATCATTGCCATCTGATTCCTTATCCTTTGCCATTACCAGAAACATATTATAAGCCTATATTTGGTTAAAAATGAATCTCCAGGCATTAAATCTTTGAACATGCCCTGTCATTTAAATTTTTGGATTTAATCCTATAGTCTGGACCTTGTCATATTTTAAATATTTTTCATTTCAAATATAGCCTATATTATTTATGCATTTTCCACAGAAACTCCCAGGATGTGCTACTTGTCACCGGCTGATTGGTCTCTAAGTTAACCCCAACCACTGACCTCTGAATTTGGAGATTGAGAAAATAACATTGATCTTTGAATCTCTGAATAATTTATCTAACTATGGTTACATATGGAGATTCGACGAATGGCTTATCTCTAAATCTCTGGATTAATTTCTAACCATGGGTTAAATTTGGCGATTGGGGTACTGAGCTTATTCTCAAAATCTCAGAATGATTTTCACTAACTGCCAAGGATTTGGAGATTGGGAAACTATCATTCACAATCGTTGAATTGTTAGGGCTTAACCACTAGGATCTAGTGACCTGGTGACTAACAACCCGCTAGTTCTCTAGATGCTAGCCTTAACCGCCAGTTAATCTCACGAATGCGTGACTAGGCTCCATGTGTCACCTTTGTCCTCATCATCTCACCACTCATCTGCAAAATTACCTTAGCTATGGAGCTACCGACATGCTTCTCGAGGTGCCTCCATGTGAGTACATCTATAGAGCCTCTTGCTCTTTCATCTAACTCACTATGTGAGTGGTGTTGTACTTAAACACTTGAAATTCCCAATTCTGAGTGAATGTGGGACTAAACATTTGAAGGTTTTTAAATGTTCATTCAAAATTTGTGCCTTATGGCTAGGTGGCATGCACATCCAGGCAGGCCCACAAGGTAGAGGCTAGCACTTAGCCTCTCTTTCCTTTCATTTACCTTTACTCTAAGCATTAGTGCTTTTAAACATTGCATATACATTACCTTTGCTAAATGTGGGATAATGTTGATTGAACAAAAACCCGCAAAAACACTTGGCTTATACATTGGTTCATATCCATTATCCAAGCTTCATGCACCTCTATTCCTTTAAAACCTACACACTTTAGAATGGTGTGTGAGTCCATTTTCTCATGTGTTGGTGTAGCCAGCACACATTTCTCTTTCTCCCCTGCGTGAGCTCTGCACCTTTCAACTGGATACACGAACTGGATACACATTGGTTTGTCTCCTTACAAAATGTTTGGAAACCCTATTTATAGCCCATGCAAACTCCATGTTTATAGGCTACCTTAAGTGGAGAACACCTCATGCATGCCTTGGCATGCGTGAGTCCTTGTATACTCATAGCTTGTAGTTAGTATTTGGGTATGAAATGTATATGTTGCTACTTCACTGAGTAAACAACCCTCCACAAAACTCAATGCACACACTAGAAAACACCAGCTCCTTAAATGGCATCTGCCCTCACTGTTGTGGCACACACCTAGCCTCTTCCTCATGTGCTCCCTTTCAAATTGTATGCACATTGCATAATGTACCTATAACCTTACACTGGCTATTTACTTAACAAATGCAGGTCCATCTCCATTGCACTACGCAGACCTCCTACCATTCATGTTACTAGTCCTCAAGCTCCATACTGGTTTCCCTTATGCAACATTCCCTTCAATTGGTGTGTGGGTCCTTTCTCAAGAAAACTCACACAAACACCAGTTAGCAACTTCCTTTGTGCCTTGCGTGAGCCCTCTTTAGGTACTTTTGGAGAATATATTTTGTTTATAGGCATAATGCCCACTCGGACGCACCCAATCCTAGTCTTCTTCACTGGCCTAATACTCACACATAGGCATGACTTGCCTTATGCAACACAGCCATGCCTAGTTGGAGGCAACACATGGGTTACCTCATGCACCTTCCAATCCATTTTGCACTGGCTTTTTCTGGTTGCAAGCACCTTATGTTAGCAATACTCACGCAATCTCCTTTAGAAATTTCTTACGCACCCTTGTCTCACTTTGGTCCAATTCTCTTTAACTTGACATCTTTAAAACCTACCTTTTGAACCATTCAATATATTCCTCCCCCTTTGGGAATAACATCCACATGTTTTCAAAGAAGTGAGACAACCAGAATGGTGGATACACTGGACCAATCATGCATGCCATTTGGTGTGCACACAACACCTTTTAACTAATTTGGGTATGGAGCCCCTTTATGTTGGCCCCTTTGAAGTGGGTTTGCAATTTTAACATTTACCTTTAACTTGGTCTCTCCTTCAATAATCATAGTGTTATTTAAACTATCAATGCATGCAAGAGCTTCCTCACGACTTGTAAAATTTACAAATCCAAAATCCCTTTGCTTTGTAATTGGCATACCCATTTTAAATTTCACATTCACTCTTTGCATTGCCATATGTAACCACTTGATGAAGTGTGACCATGATGCATCAAATATTAAGCACCTCATTATTTCATTTCACTTTAGCAAGTCTGATCGATCAAACTAACTGGCCACCAGAAAAGGCTTCAAAAACTAATCAAATGGCCCTACAAGAAAGCGCTATCAGGAGCACATACTAACTTACAACATTATAGTATTCCTACCAAAGGAGAGATCATGAAAAGACCCGACACAAAATATTTTAATGACCAAACATGGCCACTCGGAAACATTGATCGAGTTAGAACTACCAAAATCACACAAGTCACCTCCGGAACTGGCTTTAAAAACTCACCCACTGAAACTTTCAAAATCCATAAACTTGGGCATTGATTCACCCTTGCATAGTGAAAATGAATCCATCATTTTATCACTCCAAAGATCAAGTGGTGAAAAAAAAAACACAAAAGTCAGCCTGTCAAACATATTTAGAGATAAAGTAGTGCAATACATAGAAATCTGATTTGGAATTGGCTTGGGAAAGTGGCTAAATGGATTGGTAGACACATTTAAATCTTTAGGAAAGTAAACTCCTAGGTTTATAGTATGGAACAACATTCAATTATGCCTGACCATGAATAGGGTACAAACTAGAAAACCTCAAAGTAGGTCACTTAGAAAAGTGAACAAGGCACACTCAGAGATTTTTAACAATTTGCAAATGGAAAGATACTGGCAAATAGGTCAAACGCACACATGGGGGGCTGAAAATTGGCATGAAAAATATATCTCATGTCTAAAGAATGATGAAACAACCCACATGTTATGACCAATCATAGGGAAATAAATGCATTTCCTCAAAGTGGGCTACTCAATGAAAATCAGGAAACACGCTTCATGCAGATTTTGGGAACACCTTTAAATGACCACTTCAAAAACTTGTTGGAACTAAAACCTAGGACCTAAAACCTATTAAATATGTCAAATGATAGGTTATAAACACCCTATCCAAGTGACACATCATGAAAATCAACAGGTCCATATTTTTAATGCACTCAAACTAGGCATCTTTCAATGAAATTGAAAGGCACAATTGTGACACTTAGACAAATTTTCTGAACATGGACTCAAAAACATAGACTAAATTTTTGAGCTCCAATAGGTTTGATCCTTATACCACGTGGTGTTGACTAAAATATTTTTGGAGTCCTTTTTCCTGTTCTACCTTGTCTCTTGGCTTGTGATAGATGCAAGTACTGAAAATCCTTTGAACTCCTTGTCTGTATTTTTCTCAAAATATATTCTTAACATTGGTTTTGTTGTTCTTCATCAATAGAGTCACCAACTATGGTTCTAATAGCCTATGAAAGGTCTAAAACTTTTCAAGTTTCACAGTAAAACCAACAAACACAATATAGAAAAATACTATCTTATTCGATAGTCCCACTGGGCGTGCCAAAAATTGTTAGCACCTAGAAATGCACCCTAGTCAAAATTACTCAAAACAAGATTTCTAGTGTAACATGGGATTACTCCAAAGTTTTGGTTTACTTATAACTCAAATAAATATATGGATAAGGCTGGCTTATATCTGATAATCACCCCTAAACTAGCAATTACTGAGAGAAAGGATAGAGGAAAACTCAAGAAAAATTGATAACTTTTAAATCGAACTATGAACTCAAGGTAATACACCAACTTAAATACTATGATATTTAGAAGAATTAAGACACTTGGAGACCTAAAAAAGTGATGAAAAAATACCACTCAACTTGAGAATATATTATGCATAAATGTTTCATAGAAAGGTCTAACATTCACTCGCTCTATGAAGAAAGGATTAACTTTAATTTCAAGAGATTTAACATTAATATTGACACAAACTACAACCTTCATCTACATTCAACATAGAAATGGTATGAAAATGATACTGAAATGAAGGGAAGAAACAAGTATTTCCACATGCAATTCTATCAATCATGAATAAATACACAATCCTACAAAAAGATGAGCAGTAATAACACTGTTGAATGGTAACAAAGGTAATCTTTGTATATCATATAATGATGAGCTACAAAAATATGCCAAAACTCACAAAGGATATGAAAAAAATCACTTTGTTTCCTAGTCTACATACTTCATAACTAAACTAAAAAGTAAGTGAAAACTCACTAAGTACAACTTCTCTAACCAACCTGGGTCAGATGCAAGATAAAAGGCCTTAAAATAGGACCCCAAACCTAAGGAAAAGAGGTAAAAGACATGGAAAAAGTCACCTCATGCTATAACCAATCCAACAACTCATCCAAACTTCCCACAAAATGCTCCAACAGATAATCAATATTCCTCAAAAGGCTCTGAAAAGTCAAAAAATGACTCTTCGTACATCTTCTCCAAATTCCCTAGATTGACTCAACACTCTCCTTGAAGCTCTCAAAACTGAGTCAAACACTAGAGACTTGTCATTTAAATAATAATTGCGTGTGTAAAAATTGTACTTGTTTATGAGACACAACACATCAGTAAAACATTATTGGTTAATAATTAGGAAATATGCAATAAACAACTGTATCATTAACCAGGTGATTTACTACCTTCTAGTAGATGCGAGTATGGTATTCTCAAATTTTGACTGAGATCAGTGACAATGCAACACCTAAATTAAGGATTTGAATGCAAATGGATGCAAAATTTAATCTATATTTTTGGCATTTTCTATGCAAAATAACGATGTAATCTAGATGAAAATGATCTAAAACTTTATAAACAATGAATTGAATCTAGCTGTGGATGCAAAAAAAGAAACAATGGTTAGAAATGAATCATAAAAAGTATGCAAAATATCAAGAGTTCGACAGTGTAGTGCTGCTATTCTCTAGATTGCACATGATATGATTCTCCAAATTTGTGATCATTTGTGAAGGACTGAGGCCTGTTTATATAGAAATTCAGGATTTGAGAACTCATGGAAAGCCAAAAATCACTCCCTAATAAACTCAGATTGATTGGTGAGTTATCAAGAAATTAGAAATAGTTATCTAGTAAAATCATGCAAATCAACTTTTTAACTCAATTTAGAAGTTGAGATCACTCCAATATGCTTTTCAACTCACAATCACATGTTGAGTTTGGAAAGTTAACAAATTGAATTTATTAGTTATTTATGAGTTTAACTGTTTTGATTTTTGCATAGAAAATTATTTGATTTATTTAATTTCCATGTGCATTATTCTCAACTTAACTGATTTTTGAGTAAAAATAACTGATTTATGGGTTAATCAATTAGTTAATCAAACTTTATCCAAAATAAAATCATTAAATTTGATAATTTGAATTTAATCAATTATTTAAATATTTAATCAATTATTTTTAGAAATTGAGATTTATTATCAAATAAAAAAAATATTAATTAAGAATAATGTTAATTAAATCTAATTAAATTAATTAAGTGGCCAAATAAAGTTTAATTAATTAAATATTCATCATATTCTATTAATTGTACTTTAGGATAAATAAAATAATATCATTTATCACCAAATAATATCTAATTAAAAATAATTAGAATAAATTAGGAATATTCCCCGATGTAGATTTATGATAGAATCGATTAGGGTTTTCGATGATTCAATGTGCAGATATGACTTAGGTTAGGACTTTAGGGTTAATTTAGATTGATTTTTGGATGTAGGAGATTGATGGTACTGAAGCCCATTTTTGGGGTATTACATTTTGCCCCTCTTTGAATTACTAGGTGAAGTGCAGTGTTTCAAAGATTAATCTATTTTTTATGAGATCTGGACTCAGTTATGTGGTGGAGAAATTGATCTTGAAAGATTAACCGATTTTGAGACCGAAATTAATTGGGAGATTTGAAGATGTTGATCCAGGTTCTAGTTGACCAAAGAATCGAGATGATGTTAACAATATCAACAATGAACCTGTGATTATGAAGAAGTGATAAAACACTTGATTCTAAACCTATGATTACGAGGAATTGATTGTCCAGACTCCAGACCTGATTGTCCAAAGGAATCGAAAGGATGCCAACTCTGAACCCTTCAGTTATGAAGAACCAAGGAAATAACACAACTGAACCGATGGTTGTGAAGAGCTGATATGATTTACAAGATTAAGAGAATACTAAATTGATATGAATTTTGATGAATCTGATATGCCCCAAGAGATGTGCCCCAAGAGACAAGGACTTTGATGAGTCGATAATTAGACATGGTTGTTGTCTTGATTGTTGAAGAAATTTTGAAAAAGAAATAGATTTGATAATGGTTAATGATGTAGAATACCATGCCCCCTTTGGGATTAAAATTGAAATCTGGTGAGAAAGACAACATGAAATGATTAGAAGAAACATAATCAATTGTGAAAGTGGTCATACATGTCTGGGGACACATTTTGCATCATTTTGAGGTATTGCTAATCATGTTTGACTAGGTTTGACCATGAGTTGACCATGGTTGACCAAGTTGAAATTTTGAAAGTTTGATGTATGATAATCAGATAAGTTAAATTCTAGATTTCTATGATGTTTTGAAAGTCAGACTGGGCCGATCTTCAAAATTATCTTATGCAGTGTGTAGCTTAGAGTACAGTGGGTTACAGAGTAGGGATTGGGACTACCGAGCTTAGGTAGAAAATGCAAGTGTGACAGATGCCTATGTAGTGCATATAGAAGAGTTCCCATCTAGGCACTTTTCTGATCCCACAAAGCCGATTCTAACCACCGAGGAGGTAGACGATGTTACAAGTGCCCCTCGGGGTAGAGGACAAAGGAGGAGGGAAGTACAGATCCCCATGGCTTAGTCGATCCCTTTGATGTAGAGAGCAACATGTATTCCACCACAACCAGTAGTAGATGTGAGACTTGTCCCTGGACTACGGGCAATTCCAATGGGTACACTGACAGTTTTTCAGCGATAGTATTTGTGGGGTGAGGGAAAATCTCTAGGAGGTATAGGCATCAATGTAGAAGTCGAGGAGGTACTAGGTGCACATGAGGATGCACCGATGGATGAGGCATAGGAGACACCTAATTTTGATCTAGGTGCAGAGGTTCGACATTGTAAGGCATAGACAGACATAGGTGGTAGCGGCAATGAGAGTATGGCTGAGGAGGAGGTAGCCATAGAGGTTGATCCTTGTTTGAGGAAGACATCTTAGGATGTTATAAGGAAGATCTGACACCAGCTCTGAGACCAGGGATCACATAGTTTATCATTGGAGGTCCAGCTAAGAGAGTGTGACAGGTAGCTCTGGGAGTCACATAAAGAGGTTTGATGACTGTAGGAAGAGGTGATCCATCATACTATTCGGGCAACCTACTATGTGTAATACCTCAAAATTGGCACCTATTTAATTTCATCAATTTTGGTGCATTATCTCGATTTTACATCACCAAAGTCCTAGTTCCCTAGGCAATTTTCTCTCTCATATCTGACTTAATTTGACTTGATGTCAATTGCAAAGACCATAAACTGCAATAATCAAACACTAAAATTAATTCCTAAGTCTCTTTGACTTTATTAGCTAAATTATCCCTATGATAAATTAATTTAATTCTAAAGTCCTAAGTGCTTTCTAATTAAATTAAAATCTACCCTCTTTAGCTAATTACACATAAAAAGGAATTAATAATTACTTGATATTTGAATGGACACCTTTTCTTGAATTAATAATTTGAGATATTTGAAAGTTCCTGTGTGGCATTTTCCATTCTTTTTATTAATTAATTCATTGTCTTTTTGTCTCACTTAGGAATGCAGAGTCCACCGTTTCGAATCAAGAAACTCTTCATTCCTCTTCTAGCTTGGTCTATTTAATGAACCTCTTTTTCTCATTCAAAAGAGAGCAATTTTTGAGAGCATCTACACTATAGCATTTTTTAGTCTCATATCTCATTATTTTCAAAGCTCTTTTATTGCATTATCTAGTTTAATTTCTCATATTAGTGTAATTGCATTTCACATTTAGATTAGATTTGCTTACTTGTTCTTAGTCTAATATCATCTTTATTTCAAAATCAAATAAAAATCTGCATTTCATATTTCTTTCAAAGTTTTCTAGATTAATTGCATTCATTCTTAGCTTAGTTTCATTTTGCTCATATTTGATTTCAAATCCTCCATTGCTGAATTGGTCTCCCAGCTGTTGGCTCTCGTTCTGAGAGTATTCAAACACCCCATTCACATAGGAGGCAACAGGTCGCCTCACCATGGAATTTGGATTGAGTTCTTCATACTCTCTCCCGAATTCTATCAAGTGAATAATGACCATGTTGTGTTGTGTCTGATTTAGAGGTCACATTCAGTCACATACATTTTGGCACCCACCGTGGGGCAGAAAAGATCAATTTCTGGCCTCATTCTTGATTAGTTTTTCAATTGTAGTGTTGGTTTCAAGCTTGGTACGGCCATGTACAGCCTGAAAACCTTATAATATAGTAATGGATAGATATAATTATGAATCCTCTTTCTCATGCTTTTTGTTTGGTTCATTTTTATGAAGAAATGAATAAGTTATGATCATTTTGGTGAAAGTGGGTATTTGCAGATTTGAGATTCTCTGAATACAGTTAGATTGAAATGTCTGGTATGGACAAATTATGAAGAATCAGGATCTCTAATAATATGCATTGGAAAGATACGTGAATCAGCTTTCATTTCCTTTTTGTTTTAGTTATTTTTATGCAGATTTGTGAAAGTTATGGGCATTTGAGTGAAAACTAGTTTTTAACAATCTGCAATGGAGTTGCAGGCAATGATTTGCTCTTAGAAAATGATTTATGAATGAAAAATATAAATGGCTTACATATTTGGAAACTAGATTTATTAATAGTTACTTTTAAATTGGTTTTATTTCATTTAGATTCTTTTTGAGAAAGATATGTGATTCCCTAGGCAGGGTTTGGTGTTTTAAATCTGATTTATGACAGAAAAATTGCAGTCTGAAAACATTATTGGTTGAGGAACCAAATGGAATCATAAGACCTTGTAATTTTTGGAAATGGTATTTCTTGATGTTAGCTAAAAACTTTATTCTTTCCAGAAATTTTAATATTGTGATTTTATGGGTCAAATAAATCAATCTTTAAAGACTGTCTTGAAAACAGCAATGTTACATATCTTACGGTTTGTCATTGATTTGTCTTGATTCTATACTTTTGAATGTGTGCTAAATGCTGGATTGCAGATCTTTGGACCTAAGGTGAGTTCTTAAAATCTCTAAAACATTTGGACTTTGGGATTAAAATTGAACCTCTCATGTGTTTGGCTTGAGTGTTTACATACTTTCATAGAACACATTTTTTATGCTCTTAATGGGAAATAAAGGAACATAGATTTGCTTTCATACAAGTTTGTGTTTAAGTGCATGCTTGTCTTTTAAACCTTAAGTAATTCTTGGTTTCAAATATCAAAATATCTCATTGAGTAATTGAGGGCATGGATTCATTCCTTGTTTACATGAAGAGTTAAATGCACCACTTTGTGGACTCACTTCATGTTTACTTGGAAAGTTAAATATTCCATGATTCAAACCCTCTTGCACTTATGAGTAGTATTGATTAGCAGTCTTATATTACTTGTGATTGATCTAGATTGCTATCTTGGGTTATTGGACTCGCTAATCCACCGGCCCCTCATTTCTGCCCTGTGGTTGCAATCTCAGCGCCACATTATAGGGGAGGGGTCTATAGGAAAGAAGCGTTAATTGTTCCACTTGGCAACCCTTTTGTGCTTTTTGGAACTCACTTGTTTTCTAGGGTGTGGACTCACTTTGAGTTTGTGTGAGGAGTTAAATGCACCACTTTGTGGACTCACCTCACATTTACTTGAAGGGTTAAATGCACCACCTTTAGTGCTTCCCAATACTTTTGATAGTGAATTACTTACTTTTTTATTTCTAGAAGGCCTGCTTGGGGATTTCATCACCTCAAGGGATGACCTTAACTCCCGTGTTTCGGTGGAGTATAAATATCAAGAGGTGAATCCAAAGACACCTCTCTTGGGAATGAGTTAGATTTCACTCTTGGCTAAGCCTCAAAGAACTTTATACCTTTGAGAAGTGAAGGAGGAGATTTGGGTTACCGTCTCCCCCCAGCTGTGTGATTTCTAATTCTTCTCATCTATGGATTTGTGCCTCACGTACCTTGGATATATCGAGGACTCCTTTTAGAAAAGCCATGTATATCCTTGTAGACAACTTGCTAGGATGTTGTTGTGTTTTAAGTGTCTGCTAAAACATTCTCAAGAACATACACAAGTAGAGTCCTTAGGGAGTAGAAATACTAAGTCACTATTCATGTTCATGCGCAAGGTTGCTTTGTCCCTTGCCCATTGCTTGAAGACTGTTTGCTTGAACTCCTTGATTGCTCTCTTATGTGCTTGATCAATGACATAAATCTAATCTGCCTTTTGTCCATGATTTGTTTTTCTATTTTCCTGTCATTCACCATCAGAAACTAGTTGTCTTGAGTTAGGAATCGATTGATCTTTGCTTTGACTCATATTGTCTCTCATTAGTCTACCTTATCTCATTGTGCTCTTGTACCTTGTGTTGCGATTGTCTTATCTCGACTGTTCTAGCCATCTCTTTTTGACAATTTGTACCAGGTTCATCTTGCATCTTGGCTGTTCTAGCCATTTATCTCCTTTCATTATCTTTGAGATAGAGTCTAGCTTTATCCTGAATCTTTGCTCGTTACATCTTCGTTTATGACTGTCATGACTCGAAGTGGCAAGACTTATCCCGTTCAGAACGCTGATCAAGATCAAAGCAAACCTCGTAATCAAGACATAGATCATTCTGAATCTGTTGCAAAATTTGAACTTCGCGAGGAATCCTCACATTCTTTGTCATTCCAAAAGTATTACAATCCATTGTTTCAGATACAGTCTAACTTACTATTTCAAGAATATTATAACCCATTGTTTGAAGACCAGCAAGACTCTGAAGGGTCACTTTCTAAAATTAAACCTATTGATCCTTTTGAACCTATCAAATCTTTCACGATCTCTCATAATACTACCAACAAGATGGGAGATCCAAAACCTTCAAAGTTGGTTTTCAATCTCAGCTCTAACATACAAATGATCAAAGCCACTGAGAAGGCTATGACAAAAGCTCAACCACCTTCCTGATTTGCTAGAAACAAACCTTGGATCTCTCACTATGACATGATCATTTCTCCAGGGAGCGAGGATACTCCTAAACCCAAAACTCCCTTTGTCTTGCGAGGCCCTGCGTCTCCCTCTTATAAATCCACACAATCTCTAGCTTGTGCGAACACTATCACTCAATCTCGTGCAAAGATCATGCTCAAAGGTCCTGAACCTTTGACATCCAAACCAAAACTATCTATGGATAAAGCCCTCACTGAGGAAAATGTCCCCAAAGATCTCAATCTCAATCAGTTCCAATCTATGGTGGGTCATTTAACTTCACCTCACTATTTGTGCTTTTCCAAAGAAGATGATCATTCCTTAAGCCATCCGCATGATGCTCCCCTGCACACTGAAGTTATGATAGGCCCCAATAGTATCCCCCACGTCCTCATTAACAATAGTGCTAGCCTAAATACTTGCTCTACTAAGATGCTTACCCAAGCGACAGATAGTTTTGTTCCTGCCAATAGAGAGTACATTGAGTTCTATGATGCTAAGCTAAAAGAAATAGAAAAGACCTTGAAGATCAAAGATATTGGCATGGGGGAATATTAGATTGAGTCCATCTTGTCACTGAAAGCTCTCCCTCCATCTCCACATTCCTATGAAGAACCCTCTGAAGATAGATTTGGTATTGGCTATCAGAGCGATGAGATTGACCAACCTAGCTATAGCTTTCACTCATGCAAGGATTTAGATAATGAAGAAACACAGATTCAGCCTATGACACATGAAAGATCTTTGAATGTTCAAAATTTTGATTTAGACTACTAGAAAGAGTCTTATCTACCTTCTCAAGTGCTTCAAGAACATGATTTTGGTCCTCACCAAGAGGATTTTATACACTCTACTGAACAGATTTCTACTACTGCAGCTACTACTGAATATGTCATTGCCTCTAATGGCACACATACTGATTGGGAGCAACTATTGGATGCTTCCCTTATCTTTGGTATGCCTCAAGGTATGCCTATTCTAGATTGTTCTACCACTTCTACTGTTGAACAAAATCCTACTACTGCCGATTCCAATGATACACATACTGATTGGGAGCAACTGCTGGATGCTTCCCTTATCTTGGGTATGCCTCAAGGTATGCCTACTCTGGATTGTTCCACCACTTCTGCTATTGAACAGACTCCTACTATTTCCATCTCCAATGGCACACATACTGATTGGGAGCAACTGTTGGATGCTTCCCTCCTCTTGGGTATGCCTATTCCAGATTACTCTGCTTCTTCTACTACTGAACAAGATCCTGCTATTGAAGAAACATTTCCTTTGACAGATGATAGTGATGAAGAAAGTCTACCTCCAACTATGTCTCTAGCTGAATGGGACTCCATATCAGATGCTACTACAGAAATACCAGTTGATACTATACACTTATATGCTAGTCTTAAGAACTCAGAAAGAGGAGAAAGTTATGATCCTCCAGATCAAGCTATTGATGATGATCCTTTCCACCCTCCTGTGGAGATCATTCCTATGGCTCCTAGGCCATCTGCTCCAAGTTATACTTCTACTGCTCCAACAAATCATGGGTATTCGAGACCCCATCTTGTTACAATCTCATGGAATCTTGGTAGATCCAGAATTGAAATGGTTCCTATTCGTGCACTCTTACCACCTGAAAGGGGACCTAACTCTTGGAATAGACCATCTTGGTTAGGCTCACATAATATTCCTCCAAACTTATCTGACTCTTCTAAGATGACTCACAATCAACAACGCTTTATGGAAGATTACTTTCTTGATCTACCTGATGCATTCATGAATGATGAGGATGATATTGATATATTTGCACTTGAGCCCATCCCATTGACTTTTCTTCCCCCTTCATCTCCCAAAAAAGTGGCACGTCCACTTCCATCTCCATCTCTCCACCTAAACCAGTCATATAAGCCTCTTTCATCCACCATTCCCGAGTATTTTGGAAGTAACTTGGATGTGCAACATAAAAATAAAAATAATGAGAATCCACTTATATCTCAAGGTCACCATGTCCCATCTAATCGACATGTGACTACGAAGAAAGGAAAGAAACAAAGGTGTTCAAAAGACCGCAAAGGCCCTCAAAAAGAAGACAATCAAAAGCCAGAAAATAAAATAAAAAATGGATCTTGAAATCCATTCTATAGGCATTGTCATCAAAAGCACCTCAAAGTAAAGAAGAAAAAATTCAAAAGCTATGTGGATTCCAAAGAAATAAAAAATCAAAGTTGTCATTCGAGCTTCCAAAATTCTCATGCTTCCCTCCATTTCATCACCCTTGCCTCTCATAATTTACCCTCTTCACTCCATCTTGCCTTGTCCCAAAGTGCATATCAACATCTCCTCATTGCTAATGGCATGACTAAGAGAAATCTAGAATGTACTCTCCCTAAGTGTTTAGAGCATGGGAAATCTGACGAAGAGTTAAGATGTGTCCATGAGGATGTTTTTGGGTCTCACTTAAGTGATCTTTCCTTGACTATGGATCTCTTGACTGTTGGACACTACTGGTTGGATCTCCTATTACTGCTACAACATCTGGTTCTGATTCTGCAACTTCTTGGTTGCCTACTGCTACAAATACTGTGTTCTCAAAGATTCCTACTGAAGGAGAGAAACTCAAAGAGCCCATCAACGCTCTTCATTTGAAGAAGTTCTATAGCTGACATTCTCAGTGTGCTCATGTACATACTTATTGATCCTGAAAAAATCCTAAAAATTGATATATTGCAAAAAATCCTAAAAATTGCAAAATGTCCTGAAAAAATGATCATCTTAGTGAAAACCTGGCAAACAGGTGCTTTGATGTATCTATTATCCTGGTGAAAACCTGGTAAACAGGCACCTTGATAATACCAAAAAAATAGAAAATTTCAAAAACACAAAAAAAATAGAAAATGTGAAAAATACAAAAAAAATAGAAAATTTCAAAAATACAAAAAAAAAATGAAAAGATCAAAAATACAAAAAAATGAGATATTCAAAAAATACAAAAAAAATAAAAAAAAGAGAAAAGTACAAAAAAATTGAAAAAGAGAAAAATGTGCCATTGATGAAAACCTGGTAAACAGGCATCATGGTAGCAAAAATAGAATCTCTGCCAAGATGGTGAAAACCTGGTAAACAGGTGCCTCTTGTTTCCTAAAGTAACATCTCATCTCAGCATCACTTGGGTCTTAGTTTCCTGCTTTAGTTTCCTTCCTTTCCTGCTTTAGTTTGTTTTCCTGCTTTCCTGCTTTAGTTTGTTTCCTGCTTTGGTTTGCTAGCTCATGCGCTTGTCTTTGAGTTTTCCTCGACTCTTCATGGATTGGAACTAGTTCACACTTGGGGGCACCTACCTGGTCTAGGGGGCATTGTCCTATCACTTTTGAAAACTCTTTTGAGCATTGGTCGCCAGTGGTTTCACTATGCCTGCCTGCGGATACCTAGCTTTCGTTCGATCTCTCTTCTTCGGGATTTCTCCCTTTTATCAATCACCAGTGATTCTCATTACATCTGCCTACTGTCATTATCTCATTGAGACTTCGAACGTTATCTTTTTGAATCGACTTCAATCCACTTGAACACGAACTTGAACTGAAACTTAAACTAAATGTGTGTTCCTTTGAGACATGTTGAGCTTTGTTTTCTTTGAGTGCTTTGCTTTTTTGCTTTATGTTTGTTGGTTTAGTTCCAATGATCCAAAGAATTCATTTAAGAGGGGTGTCCATCTGTAAGAGCCTCTATCTCATATTGGATGGCCATGCATACCTCGACTCCTTTTATATGGATGCTTTGGTGAGGTTGGTTCTTCTCCTTGTCTTTTGAGTGACTTCTTTCTGCTACTAGTGAAATTGTAAACACTCGTCCTGTTAAGTGAACGTAAGGGTCACTGCAAGCAATCTTTGGCAAAAGAAGGAACTCCTGCGTGCTTGGTGTGTTTGTTCGCAAGAGACATTCAGGTCATTCTAGCATTTATGCTCTAATGCTTATGTTAACTTGCTAGATTAAAAGGAATAGGTGTTCAGGTCATTCTGGCTTCTTGTGCCTTAATGCTTACACCTTATTCTGACAAATTTAAGACTCATGTCATATTCATATTCTCATGATAGCGATATTAGTAAGGATTTTATGACATCTTGTGATTGTCTAAACTTGAAAGGCTCTATGATGATAAATACGATGAGTCCAATAGCCGAGTCCGGAGGATTGCATTTGTTCATCCTAGGCCTGCATTTAGACTTGCATCTTTCATTCTAGGCTTGCATTTGGAGCGCTTTCTTATTGCTCTCTTGATTGCTTTCTTCTAGATCTACTCATCAAAGGTTCTCATCTTTTGTCCTAGTCTCATCTTGGCTGCATCCTTTTTCGGGATCGAAATCAAAATCTGACATCTCTAAGTGGCTCAAAATCATGTTTTAAATATTGGACTCCTTCTGGATCGGATGCTTGTGTAGTCAGCCTTCTGGTGTCATCTTCCTGCCATATCCTCATCTTTGCATCATGTTCTTGAAATCTTTGCTTCTTTTCATCAAGTCAACCCTAGTCAAAATTTAGTCAACTATGGTCAAACTTGGTCAACAAGACCTCTGCTTTGCTCTGATTTGCTTTTGCAACTTCGCAAATCTAGTCTAATTGCTTTTGCTCTGCAATCTCTTGTTGTTTATCATCCTTCTGACATGTCATCTTTCGATTTCACTCCCGAGGGGGCAGGATGATTACATCATTTGAATCTTGTCGAATCTATTCTTGAATCAGTCTGATTTGAATCATCAGTTCTCATCACTAGGGGCATCTTGGTGCCTTGCATCTTGTTATCTTATCATCTATCTTTTAGGTATCTGAGCAATCTAACTCAGATCCTCAAGGGCCAAGCTTCGTTCTGGAGATGGTTCTTGAAATCTTTTGGGTATTGGGGCAATATAACCCTAATTCTTGGGAGTCAAGCTTCGTTCTAGAGATGACTCTCAAAATCTCTTTTAGACTGTTATCTGGGAAATCTAACCTGGGTCTCGGAGGACTAAGCTTTGTATTGGGGCAATCTAACCTCGATTCGGAGATAGTCCTAAATCTGCATCTTCATCAATTGGTATTGGGGCAATCTAACCCCGATTCCGATTCTTTTTTAAGATCGTTGTCTTCGCAATCTAACTTAGACTTCAAAAAATTCATGCTTTGATCTGCTTTCATCTGTCACTTCAGACTATTCTTTGAATCAACGCGCTGTTCGCACATCAATTCAAAGAGGGGCAAATGTAATACCCCAAAATTGGCACCTATTTAATTTCATCAATTTTGGTGCATTATCTCGATTTTACATCACCAAAGTCCTAGTTCCCTAGGCAATTTTCTCTCTCATATCTGACTTAATTTGACTTGATGTCAATTGCAAAGACCATAAATTGCAATAATCAAACACTAAAATTAATTCCTAAGTCTCTTTGACTTTATTAGCTAAATTATCCCTATGATAAATTAATTTAATTCTAAAGTCCTAAGTGCTTTCTAATTAAATTAAAATCTACCCTCTTTAGCTAATTACACATAAAAAGGAATTAATAATTACTTGATATTTGAATGGACACCTTTTCTTGAATTAATAATTTGAGATATTCGAAAGTTCCTGTGTGGCATTTTCCATTCTTTTTATTAATTAATTCATTGTCTTTTTGTCTCAATTAGGAATGAAGAGTCCACCGTTTCGAATCAAGAAACTCTTCATTCCTCTTCTGGCTTGGTCTATTTAATGAACCTCTTTTTCTCATTCAAAAGAGAGCAATTTTTGAGAGCATCTACACTATAGCATTTTTTAGTCTCATATCTCATTATTTTCAAAGCTCTTTTATTGCATTATCTAGTTTAATTTCTCATATTAGTGTAATTGCATTTCACATTTAGATTAGATTTGCTTACTTGTTCTTAGTCTAATATCATCTTTATTTCAAAATCAAATAAAAATCTGCATTTCATATTTCTTTCAAAGTTTTCTAGATTAATTGCATTCATTCTTAGCTTAGTTTCATTTTGCTCATATTTGCTTTCAAATCCTCCATTGCTAAATTGGTTTCCCAGCTGTTGGCTCTCGTTCTGAGAGTATTCAAACACCCCATTCACATAGGAGGCAACAGGTCGCCTCACCATGGAATTTGGATTGAGTTCTTCATACTCTCTCCCAAATTCTATCAAGTGAATAATGACCATGTTGTGTTGTGTCTGATTTAGAGGTCACATTCAGTCACACACACTATGTATCAGCTTATTTTTCACTTGTTCCATCTGAGCAGAGAGTCACCTCATATTCTTAGTACATGTTGGGATGTGAGGGAGTGATAGCACTGCATGTTGAGCCATCGCTAGATGCACAATAGGAGGAGGAGCAGTGCCTGATGTAGAGGATCAAGCAGATAGTTGATAGCCTTGTCGATTCCTCATTTTGATTTTTTTGTTATTGTACTGGATAGCTCATTGGAGCTCATTTTTGTATCATATGCACCTTGTGCACCCCTTGTACTATATCAAGTTATATATATACAAGATCATTTTTGGATTGGTTGTGACTTCATAGGAGTTATTGTTTTAAATATGATGGTGTTATCATGTGATGCAAATGTATGCAATTATGAATGTTTACTTTGAATGTATGAATATGCAATGTGAAATGCAATGGTGAATGTTAGATAGATAATGAAAATGTATGGCTTTATTCATGTTTTATGGATGCACATGTATGTATGCAATGGATATATGAGATGATTTATGAAAATGATATGATGTGTAAATGTAGTGATACACATGATATGTTTTTTCAGGTACATGAAGAGTTCAAGTGCTTAGTCGATAGTCAAAAAGGATGGTTAACCCAGAATGCCGATTGCTTGCTAACTAGTTGTAGGGACCTTTGTATGATGCTCAGTCCTTTGTGATGTGATTAGTGCCATCTAAAGAATACCAAACACCATTCTGAATTCAAACCATGAAAGTAATGTAACCCAACTAAATGCAAAATGAAAACCTAGGACTTATTCACTAATCATGACGCAAGGGCAGGGTAGATACAAGTAGAATCAAGCAAAATTGACTCCACTTGAATCAACAACCAGCCCTACTTAGAGTTACACATGGAAGCAATATGAAACCACATGAAATCAGATAAAACACAATGGATATGAGATAGGAAACTGGCAGCAACAACACAGTAATTATATTACTTCTTCAAACATGGCCGGCTATGAGGCCTTCTAGGTTTCGGCCTTATATAATAAGAATTATGCAATTAGAATCAATGCGAGAATATCCTCTTTTGTGGTACTACTACCACTATCCTTCTACCATCTAAAACTCCTACAAAACAACCTAAGCTCCAAATATATAGCCAGCAAAACCAAGTCGGCCAATCAAGCATTTAATACATTATAGGTCCACACAAAGGAGGAGAAACTAAAACTAAAGCTAGAAACAACAAAACATGATGGGAAGATGGATTTAGGTCCACACAAGATCCAAGAATAGATCCCCAACCATGCAAGGTCCAATTTTCCAGCATGCTACTGCACAAGCCAAAATACCACATGTTCCATGAGTGAAACTGGCAAAAATTGATGTTCGAGGAGAATTGAAATAACTTTAAGATCCAAGTGAATTAAGACATGAACCCTTAGGAGAGTGTTCAAAATTAGGTCCATAATATTGCATTAATAGCACAAGGCATAAAACCAACATCAACATTGGTGCTAAAACAAACATTAGACTGGTACTGGAAAACATTAAATATTTTTGGTGATGCAAGATTGCTCAAGACCCAAGATGCTCCTGCATCATACACCTGGGGTGATAAAAGAACTGATGCCCACATCAGGCACTACTAAAATTTTGACCTGAACCATAAAGATCCAACTCATCTTGTGTAATCCATGAACTATCTTCAACCGGCTTATCTTTCCACTGAAATAGGTATTCCATGTAGTCTTTTCCTCTTGTACTCTTGCTTACTCTAATATTCAAGATCTTCACAATGCCATCTCTATTTTTTTTAGGATAATCCAGATCATCTCCAATCTCATCAATTGATTCAAAGTACTCAAAGATATCTCCAATGTTGAATATAGGTGATATATCCATTTCCTCTGGTAGTTCCACTTCATAAGCATTTCCACTGTCAAACTTCTTTAGAATCTTACAAGGTCCAAACTTCTTCATTTTCAGCTTGTTGTAGGTACCAATTGGAAATCTATTTTTCTTCAAATGAATCATAACCTCATCTCCAACTTCAAAAGATTTATGTCTCCTTCTCTTATCTTCTCTCTGTTTATATTTTAGATTACTATCCTCCAAATTCTTTTTGACTTCATCATGAAAATTTCTCATGTAGCTTCAACACTTCTTCTTGTCTCAGCAGGTAAATATCTCAACTCTATGGTTCCCTTAGGATGAAATCTAGTAACAATATCAAATGGTGTCCTCTTAGTACTTCTATTCAAAGAATTATTATATGCAAACTCTGCTTGTGCCAAAACTAAATCCCAACTAGCAGGCTTATCTCCAACTAAACATTTCAAAAAGTTTCCCAAACTTTTGTTCACAACTTTAGTCTATCCATCTGTCTGAGGGTGAAATGTAGAACTAAACTTCAATTCTATATTGATCTTCTTCCAAAGTGTTCTCCAAAAGTAACTAGTAAACTTAGTATCTCTGTTTGAAACAATAGATTTAGGCAACCTATGTAATCTTACCACTTTCTTGAAGAATAATTCAGATACATGCAATGCATCATATGTCTTCTTACAAGGTATGAAATGAGCCGTCTTAGAAAATCTGTCAACCACTACCATAATAGAATCATTACCTCTCTGAGTTCTAGTCAATCCAAGAACAAAGTCCATACTCACATCTTCCTAAGGTCTATTAGGTACAGGAAAAGGTGTATACAATCCCAAATTCTAACTAGTTCTTTTGTTGTTTAGCAAATTCTACAACTTCTTACCATTCTCTGTACATCTCTATAAATCTATGGCCAAAAGTATCTTTTTGAAATCAAATTCATAGTCTTATCAATCCCAAAATGTCTAGCAAGTCCACCACTTTGTTTCTCCTTTCTTATGTTCGCTCTCATAGATCCTCTAGGTATGCACAACTGAACTCCTTTAAACAACATGTCTTCTTGAATAAAATAACCAGTCCACTTATCACTCACTATGTGCTCCTTACAAGCTTTCCAAGGTTCTGCAAAATCAATGTTAGTTTCATAAAAACACTTCAAATCATCAAAACCAAGTACCTCAACTCTCATTTCTATTAGAAAATTTCTTCTTTGGCTCAAGGCATTAACAACCTTATTTGAGTGTCCACTTTTATGCTTAAATGAAAAGGAAAAATTCTACAAGAACTCAACCCACTTCATATGTCTCTGATTCAATTTATTTAGACTTCCCAAATATTGCAAAGCTTTATGGTCAGTATACAACACAAAATCTTTAGGCTTCAAATAATGTCTCCATTTATTCAAAGCTTGAACAATAGCATATAATTCCTAGTCATAAATGGAATATTTTCTCTTAGCATCATTCAACTTCTCACTAAAGAAAGCTAAAGGTCTTCCTTCTTGACTCAAAATAGATCCGATTACACTTCCACTAGCATCACATTCAACTTGAAAAACTTTACTAAAATCAGACAAAGCAAGTGTAGGCAACTTTACAATTCTTTGTTTCAATGTTTCAAAACTCTTTTGTGCTCCATGTGTCCATTTGAAATCCTTTTTATCTCCTCTCCTAGTTTCAGTCATAGCATTACAAATAGAACTGAAATTTCTGATGAACTTCCTATAAAAACTTGCCAATCCATGAAATGATCTTACCTCTCCAATATTCTCTAGTGTAGGCCAATCAAGTATAGCTCTCACTTTCTCAGGGTCTATCTTCAATCCATCAGCTGAAATTACAAAACCAAGGTACACAATCTCTTCTTTCATAAATAAACATTTTTTCAAATTAATCATCAACTTTTCTTCCTTCAATCTCTGCAATACTTGTCTAGTATGTTCAAGATGTTCTTCCTTACTCTTACTAAATATCAAAATGTCATCAAGATATACAATCAAAAACTTACCCAAGAATCTTTTCAGAACTTCATTCATCAGCCTCATGAAAGTACTAGGTGCATTAGTCAAACCAAAAGGCATAACCAACCATTCATACAAACCTTCATTAGTCTTAAAAGAAGTTTTCCATTCATCCCCTTCTCTTATCCCAATATGATGATATCCACTTTTCAAATCAATCTTTGAGAAATAATTTTCTCGACTCAAACTATCCATTATGTCATCCATCCTAGGCAAAGGAAATCTGTACTTTACTATTATCTTGTTTATAGCTCTAGAATTAGTGCACATTCTCCATTCTTTTTCAGTGCTAACACAATAGGTACTACACAAGGACTCAAAATTTCCCTAATCAAACCTCTTTCAAGAAATTCTTGCACTTGTCTATTCAACTCAGTCTTTTCATCAGGGGTCAATTTATGTGGTGCTTTATTAGGCAAACTAGCTCCAGGTATAAAATCCATACAATGACTTATATTTCTCATAGGTGGTAAACCATCAGGTACATTATCAGAAATGATGTCATGAAATTTAGTCAACAAAGGCTTAACCTTAGGTGCATGTTCTAACTCATCTTGTTTCTTAGTTTTCTTTGGAATTAAAGAAAAATAAACATTTTGTTCTTTCATTTCTCTTGCAAACATTTTACCATCAACCAAGCATACTCTGACTGTAGTACAATGACTTTCATCAAACTTCTCTATCAAAGGAAAAAATACTTGTTTCTTTCCATCCATCAAAATAGTATATTGATTGAATCTACCATCATGCAAAGCTTTCCTATCATACTACCAAGGTCTACCCAAAATAATATGACAATAATCCATAGACATAATATCACACAAGACTTCATCATGATAATTCCCAATTTTGAATTTAACAAGGCATGTTCACTTACAAGTAGTTTATGATCCTTCTGGATCCAAGCAATATGGTAAGGCTTAGGATGTTTCAATCTCTATGATTGCAAGTTGTTAACTAGCTCTTCGGATGCCAAATTATCAAAACTTCCACTATCAATGATTACCTTGCAACATTTGTTAGCAATCTTACATTTGGTTCTGAACAAACTTTTCCTCAGAATAGGTTCCTCATGAGCTTCTTTATTCCACAAGATCCTTCTTATCATTAAGTTCTCACCATTTTCAAGTTCATTAGATAATTCCTCAAATTCTTCACAAGCCAAATTACTTATGTTATTTCCTCCGATCTTCTTTCCATAATTAGTACATTCAAAAGCTCTATGTCCTTCTTCACCACATTTGTAAAAAGTACCTTTAAACTAAGATTTCTCTTCTCTTTTCCCAGTATTTTTATTCCTAGAGTAATCAGTATAGCTACCTCTAGAGTAGTTACCTCTTCTACTAGTAGGTTCATCTTTCCATCCTTTATCTTGTACTGCATTGTCAGATCTGCTACTTTCTCCATAAGATCTGCGTCTACTTCTCTGAAATCTACCACCTCTTCCTCTCTATCTTTGTTCATGTCTCTTTGTCAATATTTCTTCTACCTTTAAAGCAATTTGATATGCTTCTTCTACACTTTCTATCTTAACATAGCTGGTCTCATCTTGAATAGATGTCCTTAGGCCATTCAGATATCTAGCCACCTTCTCAACTTCATCATCCACATGTCTAGATCTAATATCCAATTTGTAAAATTCCTTAGTATATTCTTTCAAACTCATGTCATTTTGTCTCAAATTTTACATTTTTCTCATCAAAATAATGTGGTAATTAGTTGGAAGAAACTTCTTCTTCATATTTCCAAGCATCTTCATCCATGTCTTGATCTTTTCTTTTCCTCTCTTCTGTCTCTCAGTTTGCAAATGATCCCACCAAAGAGATGCGTGCCCTTTCAACTTTGTGACTGCTATCTTAACCTTCTTATTATTAGGAGTAACTTCATACTCAAAGTATTTATCCATCTCAGAGATCCAATCTAAAAGTGCATCAGTCTCAAGCCTTCCATCATAGCAAGAAACTTCAACTGCAAGTTTGGAGTTAGCCTTAGACAAAAATCTCAAGAGTCTTTCCTCATCTTGTTCAACTAGGTTCAGGATTAGGTACTACTTCTTCATCACTAACATCTTCAAGATGTGCACCTCTTCTTTGGGCTATCTCTACAACTTCAAGCCTAGTTGCAATTTGCCTCAACATATCCATGATAGCATTATCATTTCCTCTACCACAAACCATCTTGATAATCAGGTTCCAGCAAGATTGTAACCTTCTACAAGTTATAGGTCAGATCTTAGATCTTCCACCCTACAACCAATCCAACAAGGTTCTCCATGATCCAATCCCCAAGAAAGAACTTCTCTGATACCACTTGATGCAAGGGTAGGGTAGATACAAGAAGAATCAACTAGAATTGACTCCACTTGAATCAATAACCATCCCTGCTTAGAGTTACACACGGAAGCAATATGAAACCACATGAAATAAGATAAAACACAATGGATATGAGATAGGAAACTAATAGTAATAATAGAGTAATTATATTACTTCTTCAAACATGCCCGGCTATGAGGCCTTCCGGGTTTCGGCCTTATACAATAAGAATTATACAATTAGAATCAATGTGAGCATATCCTCTTCTATGATACTACTACCACTATCCTTCTACCATATAGCACTCCTAAAAAACAACCTAAGCTCCAAATATATAGCTAGCAAAGGCACAAGTCAATCAGTCAGGCATTTAATACATTATAGGTCCACACAAAGGAGGAGAAACCAAAACTAAAGCTAGAAACAACAAAAAACAATGTGAAGATGGATTTAGATCCACACAAGATCTAAGAATAGATCCCCAACTGTGCAAGGTCCAATTTCCCTGCACACTAATGTGCAACCCAAAATACCACACGTTCCATGAGTGAAACTGGCAGAAAATTGATGTTCGAGGAGAATTATGATAAATTTTAGATCCAAGTGAATTAAGACATGAACCCTTAGGAGAGTGTTCAAAATTAGGTCTAGAATATTGCATTAATTACGCAAGGCATAAAACCAATAGCAACATCAGTGCTAAAACAAACATCATACTAGTATAGGAAAACATGAAATATTTTTGGTGATGCAAGATTTCTCAAGACCCAAGATGCTCTT
This sequence comes from Chamaecyparis obtusa, assembly GCA_027943335.1. NCBI lineage: Eukaryota > Viridiplantae > Streptophyta > Pinopsida > Cupressales > Cupressaceae > Chamaecyparis > Chamaecyparis obtusa. Next base: position 314,648 of record BSBK01001624.1, on the reverse strand, counting down.
GCATCAAATCATATGTCAATTTTTATCATTGCTGAATATTTTTAGGTAATACCAGATATTAGATATAATGTAAATTTTTTAGACAACCATGAACATATGTATATTGAATTTTAGTCAGAAATGTTAGATTTAGATATAAGCACCAAGGCACAAAAGCTAGGATGACCTGAATATCATGTCCATTTTGATTTAGCAATTTGTATAAGCATCAGAAAATAAACATTGTGATGACCTAAATATACCTTGCATACAAACACACAAAGAAGTTGGGAGATCATCCTTTTTCCGGTGTGAATTACTCGTAGTGACCCTTTGTCATTCACATCCTTGTGTAATGTTGTGTTTCACAGTAGGAATAATAAATCACTCAAAGAGACAAAGTTAGATCTATCTTCCCTAAAGAATCTAGGTATCAATGGTCAAGGTACACATGGCCATCCAATCATGATAGAGGCACTTATAGTGGACACCAATTCAATCCAAAATTTCCAGAGTAGTCAAATTTTCACTTGCAAGCAAAAAACAAATAAAAGATTATGTCTCCACTCATCAGTTTCTAAATCCTACAAAAGGACATCATTGATGAGCTCAAAGGGACATAATATGCAAAAATATCAATGTGAATCAGTTAGCATACAGGAAGATTAAAGCATGTTGCAGAGATTGTTTTGTTGTAGCTATTTGTTCATTTGTGTTGTGAGGTGCAAAATCCTTTTCTAGTAGGGAGACAGACAAACTGAATCAGATAGATCATTGAATGATTTTGAGTGGATAGGACTCGCCTAAGATAGTTGAGGGCCATAGGATATGACACTGGTTTCCCCCAAGTTGGAAATGTTGATAGGATGCAGATGCTTTTTTGTTTGGTGTACAGACTGACTTTATTGAAAATAGGATGCGAAAACAAACAAAGAGATATGTATAAACTAAAACAGTACCGAAAGGTGGGAGACTGCCAAGATTGCTTTGATAGATGGAGTGTTTTGTACAAGTGGCACCCATTTGTCAAGTTTTTGCCATCTTGACAGAGATTCTATTTTTGCTACCAAGGCACCTATTTACCAGGTTTTCACCAAGGCACTTTTTTTTTCTTCTTTATTTTTTATTTTTTATCTTTTCAATTTTTTTGTATTTTTCAAATTTTTTGATTTTTTTTGTATTTTTCCATTTTTTAAATTTTTTTGTTGAATCACCAAGGTGCCTATTGCTAGGTTTTCATCAGGATGATCATTTTTTAGGACTTTTTCTAATTTTTATAATTTTTCCAAGACATTTTCATAGACTGAATGTCTTAGGCATAGAATTTCTTCAGATGGAGAACATTGATCGGTTCTCAGAGCTGTTATCCTTTAGTTGTTAAGAGTTGATAGGCTCTAGAGCCAAAAGAAGTAGTGATAAAAAAGGGACCCAACCAGTTGGGTTCAAAATTCCCCTTGTGTTCTTGATGGGATTGATTTTTAGTGTTCTCTCTCAAGACTATATCACCAATCTAAAATTCTCTATGTTTGACTTTTCTATTGTAGCCTCAAGACATTCAGTTCTAATATACTCTGAGATGATCATATGAAAATTTCTTGTGCTCATCTAGTAGTTCACTCTCTTGTAACCTAGACACTCTGTAATCATCATCGATTACTAGACCATGCATTCTGATTCTGAGTGATGGGATTTCAACCTCTATAGGAAGTACCACTTCAGCCCCATATATTAAAGCAAAAGGAGTAGCCCCAGTGGGCATTCTGATACTTGTTCTGTAAGCCCAAAGAGCTAGATTTATCATCAGGTGCCAATCTCTTCCTATTTTTTTGATTGTACGATGCAGAATTTTCACTAAGTTTTTATTGGACACTTCAACTTGTCCATTCCCCTATGTTAGTAAATGGATGACCAATGTTGGATTATCTTGAATTTAGAGCATAAGGAATCTAGGTCCTTGTTCTTGAATTGGCCTCCATTATCAGTGATGATAGAATGTGGGATACCATACCAACAAATAATATAATTCAGAATGAACATTGAGATCTATTTGTCGGTTGCTTGTGTTAATGGAACTACTTCAACCCATTTTTTGAAGTAATCTATTACTGTGATTATATAGGTGTGACCATTTGACGAATGTGGATAAATAGCCCCTATGAGATCAAATGCCCATTGTTGAAATGGCCATTGTGTTTTAAAGGGAATCAAATCTCTCCCTGACATGTGAATCAAGTTACCATGGACCTAGCATTTATGATGATTCTTAGCATATTTTATGGCCTCTTTTTCCATATCTGGCCAATAGTACCCTGCCCTAATGAGTTTTCAAGCTAATGTCAAATTGTTTGAATGTGATCCATAAATACCTTTGTGGAATTCCTCTAATTTGCATTGTGACTCTTCACGTTCTAAATACCTAAGTAGTGTACCATCCAGACTTCATTTGTATAAATCATTACCAATGATGACATACCCTAATGTATTTTGGATAAGGTAACATTTTTCATGATGGTTAAAGGTATCAAGAATAATTTGGTCTCAAAGGTAGGAGTATATATTTTTGTAGCGAGAAGAATCATGACTAACAACGGTGTAGATCATGCAGGTTTTTGGGTCATCATAGGCAGGGAATTGCAGTGCTTCCACTAGGAACTCATAGCATAGCTCATGTTTGGGCTTCTATAGTAAAGATAATAGAATTTCCATATCATCAACAACCTTGTTGTCCATTCTAGGTATCTATTGAAATATGATTGTAATGAAGTACTTCTTTAGATCATCGACCATGTGCTTGTAGGGAACAAGATTTTCATCTTTTGTTTGATACACATCATTGACTTCATGTATGACCAGTTGTGAGTCTCCATGAATGTGTATTTTTGTTACTCTCCACACAATTGCTATCTTCATTCCATTTAGCAAAGCTTCATATTCAGCTATGTTGTTGGTACAAGGTAATTTGATTATGAATGCTTTAGGAATGTAGTAACCTTGTGGTGTTATGAATAATATGCTAGCTCTACACCCATTATGTGTGTAAGATCTATCAAAGAATGAACTCCATGTTCTGGAGGATATGTGCATGATAGAGGAATCAAGAAATTCCATTTGCAGTGGTTGGTCATCAATCATTGGAGCTTCTGCTATTCAATCTACAATGACTTGTCCTTCGATAGCTTTTCTTTCAACATACTCAATGTCAAATTCTCTTAGTAGTATGACCCATTTTTCTAGTTTTCCTATGAGGGAAAACTTGCTTAATAAGTACTTGAATGGGTCAATCTTTTCTATTAAATGTGTGGTATGAGCTAACATGTAGTATCTCAGCTTCTGTGATGCAAAGATAGCAGCTAGACACACTTTCTCTACCATGGAATAGTTCTTCTCACAAGCCCCCAATGTTCTGCTAATGTAATAGATAGCTCTTTCCTTCTTATCCTCATTATGTTGTGCTAGCAATGGCCCCATTGATGTATCTATAGTGGAGACATACAATATTAATGGCTTTCCCTGAATAGGAGGCATGATAATTGGTGGATTCACCAAGTATTTTTTGATATGATTGAAGTTCTTTTCACATTCCTCATTCCATGTGAAGGTCACACCTTTATGTAATGTCTTTGTGAAAGGTTGTGATATATCTTCTAGTTGAGATATGAAGCATCCGATTGATTGTACCCTTCCTTGTAAGGTCCACATTTGATTGATATTCTTAGGAGATTGCATCTCCATGATTGCTTTGAATTTTTCTAGATCTACTTCAATACCTTTCTTTGAGATAATGTACCCTAGAAGATTCCCCAAAGTGAAACCGAAGGCACATTTCTTAGGATTTAGTCAGAGACTAAATTTTTCCATTTTATCTAGTATTGTACCCAAGTCATCTAGATGTTCAAATCGTGTCATTGATTTAGCCAAGGTATCATCAACATATTCCTCCATGTTTTTATGCATCATATCATGAAAGATAGATGTCATAGCACTTTGATATGTAGCACCAACATTCTTAAGACCAAATGGCATTACATTCCAGTAGAAAGTACCCCACGCATAGGTGAAAGCTCTCTTCTCTTGGTCTTTGGGAGCCATCTTGATTTGATTGTACCCGAGAAACCGTCCATTAAAGAGTACATTTTAAATCTTGCAGTCATGTCCACTATCATATCAATGTTTGGTAGTGAAAAATAATCCTTAGGGAATTCTTTGTTTACATCTCTAAAGTCTGTGTATACTTTGATAGATTTATCTAGTTTTGATATTGGAACTATGTTTGAGATCCATTCTGCATAGTCTATGACTTGGATAAATCCAACTTTTAGCAATTTCTCTAGCTCAGATTTGACAAAGAGTGCAACATGAGGATGCATTTTTTGCAACTTTTGCCTTATTGGTTTAACTCCTCGAGTGATAGAGAGATGATGCATGATGAGATTAGAATCCAATCCTGGACTATGTGAATACTTCCATGCAAAGTTCATCTTCTTCTCTTTTAAGAATTTTGTGAATGCCTATTTTTCTTCTTCTTATAGAGATTGTGCTACATGGATTAACTGAGGTTGTTCTGTTGTGCCTAGGTTGATAGGCTGAGTTGGTTCTATTAAAAATGGAGATCTATCCTATAAATGACTTGGAAGGACATCAAATATCTCATCTTTAGGCACCTCAAAGAGGTTTTCACCTTCAGATACATCTTTCATTTTTACTATTTGTTAGTAAATAGATTGTTCTTTTTCAATAAACTCTCAAATGCCCAAATTTGTAAGAGACAATCATCTACCAACGGTTGGTTAATCTATCATTGGGTTGATAGATTTCCTCTAAATTGAAAGGTACAACTCCCTTATGAATGATATTCAATGAATTTTCTTAGTTCCTAAACTAATTGGTGTAATACCCCAAAAATGGGCTATAAGTTCATTAATCTCTTACATCTTCAATTCAAATGAAATCGACATCAAAGTCCTAATCTAAGGCACATCTAAACATCATCGAATCATAATTGATTATCTTAAATTCTGCATCGAGGAATATTCCTAGTAATATTCCTAATCATCATAATTATCTTTAATTTTATAATTATTGGGCAATAAATCACATTTATCCTAAAGTTTGATTAATTGAATATTTTCATATTTAATTAATTAGATTTAATATTTGCCACTTAATTGTGTAATTAAATTTAATTCTATCTATTATTAATTGTATTATATAATTTTGACAATAAATCTAATATCATATGAATAATTGATTAAATTCTTATTTAATTAATTAAAGCAAGTTGTCATTATTTAATAATATAGTTTTTAATATAAGTTTGATTAAATAATTGATTAACCCATAAATCAATTGTTTTATTTTTAAAAGCAGTTAAGTTGGAAATTAATCACTTTATTATTAAATTAATTCATAAATAAAACATGCACAATCATAAAAGCAGACAACTATCAATTATCAATAAAAGCTAAACTCTATTTTGAGTTAAAGCTTAGCTTTTGCATGTTTTTGTGACTTAATTATCTGTTATTATCAGATAGCTCAAAAATCAAGCTGAGTTAATCTGAGTGATTTATGGCTTTTTTTCATGCACCTCCAAAGCCTTGGATTTCTATAAAAATAAAGCTCATCTCTTCATAATTCATCTCTCAATCATCTCTCAAATTGGCATCAAAGCATCTCATAATTTTGTAAGCTTACTTTGCCAAAGTCATCTACGAATTGCACAACTATTTTGAAGAATTGGAATTTGGAGAATCAAAGCTTATTGTGAATCAAGGCTATTGTGAGATCAATTTGTTTGTTTTACATTCATTTAGATTCTTTTTCATATCATTGTTAGATCATTTTAGCATATCAATTTCCATACTAGCATAGATTCATATCAGTTTTTCATTCTTATTGCATAGAAATACCAAAAAAATAGCTTAATTGCATTTAATTCATATCTAGATCAATTGCATTCAAATCCTTCATTTAGGTGTCGTCTAGGTCACTGATCTCAATAACAATCTAAGAACATTAATCTCGCACCTACTAGAAGGCAGTAAATCACTTGGTTAGATTAGATTTTAATTTTGCATGATTTGATTATAGCTAACCTCTAATATTTTACTAAAGTGTTGTATCTATAGATCAGGTACAATTTTCACACACATATTTCTGGCACCCACCGTGGGGCAACCCACCTTTGCATGCTGGTTTTAATTTTTTTTGGGAGCTAAAACCCTAAAGTTTCAAAAATTTAATTTTATCTCCCAAACAGCTTGGAGTTTTGGTCTGAAATGTTTTTTGTAGGTTAGTGACATATCAGGGAAGCTACAGTAAAAAATTTAGAATTTTCTGAGATATTTTGAATTTTTAATAATTTTTTCTTGAAATTATGGAAAAAATTAATATCTGACGCAAATCAGCATATTTTTCAAAAAATTTTATATTTTTGGAAATTTATTTAAATTTTATAGGGGTTCCATTCTTTGTATTTTAAATTTGGATGCAATATAATAGCTCAAATAGTCAATTTACAAAAACTGGTCTGTTTTGATAAAATAGGTCTCTAGGGCACAAATGAAGAGATTTTTCTAAAATTTTTACATTTTTGGAAAGATCTCTATTTTTTAGTAGGGGTGTCTATTCTAAATTTCTATTTTTGTGGCCAAAATCATATCGAAAATATTAGATCTTGTTGACTAGGTCAAATGCAGCAAAAAAAATAAAGTTTTGTGATGGGTATGCACTTATTTTTTTTACATGGTTCAATGAATGATATGAGTTGTCATTTGGGTTAATTGCTGGTTATTATTTTCTGATAATAGTTGATTTTTAGAGCTAACCCTATAGTTTTCATAAGTTGAATATATTTTGCATATCTTGTTTGCTTGTTTGCTTGTTGGAGAGTTCGTCACTTGCTTGCATGGAAAAGCTCAACAAGAATTGCTAAAAATTAGGTAAAATCTATTAAGCACATTACAAGGATCCTAGGTATTCTCCTTCATCTAATAACATTTCAATTTGGCCTTAAAATAAATCTCTCATGTGTTTAGCTTGAGTGTTTCTTTGCATGCTTTTTCTATGAATTTGCATAATTGAATACTAGGTTGTGACACCTTAAGTATTTATTAGCAGTCTTAGATTACTTGTGACTGATCTTGATTGCTATCTTGGGTTATTGGACTCGCTAATCCACCGGCCCCTCATTCCGCCCCGTGGTTGCAATCTCAACACCATAAAGGGGAGGGGTCAACAGGACATAAGCGTTAAGTGTTCCACTTGGCAACCCTTTTGTGCTTTTAGGAACTCACTTGTTTTCTAAGTTGGGGACTCATTTTCAGCTTGTGTGAGGTGTTAAGTGTTGTGGACTCATCTCATATTTTCTTTAAGCGTTAAGTGTTCCTCTTTCTACTTTTTGGGTACTTTTGGTAGATTTTCTTTTGGAAACATACATCTGTGCTCACATAGTAATTAGGCCCTATGAACACTATTCGTGATTCTTGAGAGATTGGATTCCTAGCAAAATCCTTCTTGACAATAGAATCCTTGTAGGTAGGGAGGATATTTAGTGTGATTCAAATTCAACTTGGTTAGTGTGTCTTCTCTTATTGATCGATACATTCTCTCCCAGGAGAGGTTGATAGATCACGTGGGGTTGACATCATGAGCTTTGGTGAATCAAAATTGGTTAGTGCACCTTCTCTTATTAATTGATACATTTTCTCCCCAGAGAGGTTGATAGATCACGTGGAGTTGGCATCATAGACCTTGGTGAAGCAAAACTTTGTCTTAGCATGTCAGATTAATCTGCTTGCTTTGTTTGGGTTAAAAGTGAAAAGGTGTCAAAAACCTTGGATCTAGAGCCAAGTCCCCTTGTGGTATACTATTGTGAGTCATCTTTAGAGAGGGTTAACCATAGCAAACAATCCCTTCACAGGGCAAACTGCGTTGATGGAACCTCAAGCGGTAATAGCCATCTTTGCCGTGGTAGTGACAGCCGCTATATAAATGTCCTTGTGGAAGAAATCTCCATGGGTATGGTTCATTGTTGGGTTGTCAGATCTCCCTAGCAGCTCTTGAAGATTAAGTTCTCAGACTATGTCAAAACCCTGGTGCACTAGGATTGGAGTTCACCCCTTTGGATCATAAAAGTTACAGAGTCAAACCATTACTAAAAATCCTAGCGAGGCCAAATTTTCATTTTATAGGGTATATGTGTGTTATTGCAAAACATTTTTGGAACATACACAATAGCACTTCTAAGGATTAGAATGAATAAGTCACTTGATTGTTCATGTGCAAAGTTGTTTTTTCCCTTGTTCATTGTTTTCAGACATGCTTGAAATCACGTGCTTGCTGTTTTGCATGCTTGTTTATCTATCTAGTTATTGAAAATGGACAAATCTGTTACAATCCTCAAATCTGGACATTGAAATTTGCAAACAATTCAAATCTAAAAACTCAAAATTTGCAAAATCTAAAGTAAAATCCTTTTCTGGAGTCAAAAATCATTTTAGGAAGTCAAAAGTCATACGAGTTTTTCCAAGTGTCATTTCATTACAACCCATTTGTCGTATGATTGAGTACCTAACCAACCCAGTGTCATACGAGTTTTCATGCCAGCAAATTTTCAAAGTCAAAATCTTGCAACTATCGTATGATATTGTCAACTGTCATTTCATAGCCTACCCACTGTTGTATGAGTCTGCAGAGTGTTGTTTGGAAATTTTTTGAAAGTTGTCAGAAAACTGTTGGAATTGCCAGATATTTAGTTTTTTCAGCCTATTTCTAAAATCTGTCATACAAATCACTGTGTCAAGAATAGAGAAATAGCTATTGAGAATCAGTACACATGTCTCAAAGAATCAGTACACAAGAGGAAGACATTCTAATCACAGCTATGATGAAGCAGCTGCAAGCTATGCAAGTTGAACTTAACAATCTTAAGAAAGACAAGGAACCTAAGGAATTCTCTAGGGAAGCTCTATGCCCTTTTCTATTTGATAAAGACTTGTACATGTCACCATGCCCCCGGACAAAATTTGAGCAATGTGATAACCCTTATGATACCTCTTCCACGGAGAGTGACACATCTAGCTTTGGAGACTATGATGACTATTTCGACAAACAATGTAATGATACCTATGACACCTCTGTTCCTAAGAGTCCTCCTCATCGTGTGTTCCTACTTACTACAAATGGGCCGTCACATTGGATAGATCATGATGGTGATCCATATGATTCTAATTTTGAAAGAGACTTTGATGGCTTTTGTGGACAATACCTTGATTATGATCCATCTACTACTACCGAGGACTATAAAATGCATCGTGCTAGCTTGAAAAGTCAATACTATAATGATCTCTCCTCTAAGAACTCTCAGGCTAAAAATAAAGATTACACTCTCAAGCAAGATCATGTTAATGTTGGATCTTTGTCTTGTGATGGTTCCCTTCCATCCCCCACTTCCTCCAATACCCGTACATTTCCTAAAGCTTTCGAGTCTTTCAAATCTTTCATAGAACCTTCATCCGACACAAGCTCTGATACTTTTCATGTGGTTCCCTATAGTTATCCTCTAGGGCTACCTCTTAAAAAAACTCAAGCTAACCTTCACTTGGCTGAAAATACTTTCAATAATGCTAAACCTAAAGAGCCTATACCTTCATATGCTACAATTCCTACTCTAGCTAGTCCTTCCCCATCTCTTCCAAAGTCATCCATACAATCCCAACATGCTTCATTGTCCTTAGAAGTGGCTCCATGTCAAGAGGACTCTAGAAATGATAAAGAAAAGAACATAAAGAAAGATCAAGATCAAGAACCCTCCATGTCATCCAATTCCTTTCATGATGTCTCTTATCCGCTTCATGGTTCTTTTGATCCTACAGACCCTTTTTCATGCATTCCACCATGTCTTAAGTCTTCTCCTAAGCAAGATCAAGCTACTACTTACACCATTGAGCTTATTGACAATCAAAATAACCTTACCCCACTTCCAATTTCCAAAGATGATACTTCCATTAAGGTTATTGAAAATGGTGTTGTTACTTCCAATGTTGAGCCTATTGAAAATCAAGAGAAAAATTATACGCTTATGCTTTCCAAAGATCCTTGTCAAGATCAAAGTCTTCCATCTTCTTGTTCTACCACTCCATGTTTGCTTCCACTTTCTCCTTTTCCTAAGTCTTTGCAAGCTTTAAACAATCCTATCAAAGAAGGTGCTCATATTCAAGATGTCCACGATTCTATTGAAAATCCTAATGCTCACTCTAAAGATGTTAATATCCTTGGTTGTCATATAGATGTTGATGAACTTATTAATTATCCTTTTTCATCTTCCACTTCCATCGTTGGACCTCTTCCACCACTACTAAGGGCTTTACGTCTACCTTCCATCTTGGGTCCTTATGTCCCTTCACTTTCCCCTCCTAACTCTCCTAATTCACCATCTATCTTGGGTCCTTACATACCTCCATCTCCCATCTTCCCTCAAGATCAACATAGATGCATACCCTTAGATACTTTTCATCCACCCACCCATCTAAACCAATCATATCCTCCTTCCACAAGTCCCAAGTTCTTTGGAAGTAACTTAAATGTTCAATACAAGAAAAAGAAGCAATACAAGAATCCATCAAAAAAAGAATATCATCATGTCTCCTCTAATAGACATGGAAACATAAAGTCAAAAGAGATATCTAAAAAAAAAACTACAAGACAAGTATGGGTTCTAAAATCCATCATTAAAGATATTCTCTCTAGATCATCAAAAAGAAATGAAAAGCCTACAGCTATATGGATTCCAAAGTCTCTCTTGAAAGAGTCTGGTGTTGAACAAAAAGTGAAGTTGACATTCAAGCTTCCAAAGACTTCCACTTCATCTTCTTCCAAAAACATTCCTCCATTCCATGTGCCTAAACCATAACCTCTACTATCCATTCACCATATTCCTTCATGTATTCCTTCATTCATGATTCCTACATCATCTCACCACCCTTCAACATATGTGTTGACATTGATCTTGCCTTCCTTTCCACCTACCCTTTCACAATCCTTCCATGCATTATCCTTTTACCTTCTATCATTTTTCCTCATTTGCCTATTCCTCCTATCTTCCAACCTCACTCGCTTTACATAAAATCTTATCCTCCATTTTTCCTTTCATTCTCCTTCATTCTCTTGTCTTCCATCTCTTCCACTAGCTTGCTAATCCCTCTTGTTCTCCACCTTGCTAGACATTGGGACTACATGATATGATCTTGCTTGGGAGTTTGCAATGGAAAAAGATGCTATCAAGTATACCAAGTATCAGAACCAGTATCAGAAAAAGTGTCAGAACTAGTGTTAGAACTAGTATCAGAACCAGTATCGAAACAAGTATCAGAACCAGTATCAGAACCAATATCAGAACACCTATAGGGGCTACACGTTTCACTTTAGTCTATGGGTTTGAAGTGGTACTGCCTATTGAGGTTGAAATCCCATCACTTAGAATCAGAATGCATGGTCTAGTAACTGATGATGACTACAAAGTGTCTAGGTTACAAGAACTAGAACTACTAGATGAGTGTAGACAAGTAGCATATGATCATCTCAGAGTATATCAGAAGAGAATGTCTAGAGGCTACAACAAGAAAGTCAGACATAAAGAATTTCAAGTTGGTGATCTAGTCTTGAGAGAAAATCCTAAAAATCAATCACATTGAGAGCACAAGGGGAAGTTTGAACCCAACTGGCTAAGTCCCTTTGTAATCATTGCTACTTTTGGCTCTAGTGCCTATCAACTCTCAACGACTGAAGGAGAACAGCTTTGAAAACCAATCAATGTTTTCCATCTGAAGAAATTCTACGCCTAAGGCATTTAGTCTATGGTAAAATGTCCTAAAAAAATTTAAAAATTAGAAAAAGTCCTGAAAAAATGAACATCTTGGTGAAAACCTAGCAATAGGCACCTTGATGATTCGAAAAAAAATCAAAAAATATCAAAAATAAAAAAAAATTGAAAAAATGAAAAATACAAAAAAATAAGAAAAAGAAAAAGTGCCTTGGTGAAAATCTGGAAACAGGCACCTTGGTAGCAAAAATAGAATCTCTACCAAGATGGTGAAAACCTGGCAAACAGGTGCCACTTGTTTCAAAATGCTCCATCTATCAGTGCAATCTTGGTCTTTCCCAACTTTCAGTCTGCTTTAGTCTGTATATACTCTTGATTCAATAAAGTCGGTTTGTACACCAATCAGCTGAAGCGTCTGTATCCTATCAAATGTTCAAACTTGGGGACAATCAATGTCATATCCTATGGCCTCTAGTATATCTTAGATGTCTCATATCCAGTCAGAGTTCTTTGAAGCTATATCTGAGTCAGTTAGTCAGTCTCCTCTCCAGAAAGGATTTTGCATCTACAACAACACAAATCAAACATCAACACAAACTGAAAACAATCTGTGCTTCATGCTTTTATCTCCTTGTATGCTTATTGATTCGCATTGAGATTTTTGCATATTTTGTTCCCACGAGCTCTTCGATGATGTCCTTTACAGGATTTAGAGAGTGATGACTGGGGGCATAATCTTTTCTTTGTCTTCTACTTGTATGTGAAAATCTAACAACTTTGGAAATTTCAGATTGAAATGGTGTCCGACTATAAGAGCCTCTATCTCGAATTGGATGGCCATGCGTACCTCGACCATTGATACCCAAAAAATTCAAGGAAGTTTGATCTAACTATTGTCTTTTTGAGTAAGTTCTTTCTCCTACTGTGAAACACAATCTTGCCTAAGGATGTGAATGATAAAGGGTCACTACGGGTAATTCACATTGGATTTAGAATGATCTCTTGACTCTTTGATGTGTTTGCAATGCAAAGAGTATTCTGGTCATCACGACATTTATGTTTTGATGCTTATACAAATTGCTATATCAAAATGGACATGATATTTAGGTCATCACGACATTTATGTTTTGATGCTTATATAAATTGCTATATCAACATGGACATGATATTCAGGTCATCCTGGCGCTTATGCTTTGATGCTTATATCTAATCTGACATTCCGAAAATAAAATCAATATTCATATATCCATGGTTATTCACTAGTGGGTGTTGTATTGATTCTGGCACATACAAATTGATATTCATATGTCCATGGTTTCATAGCCAGTGGGCATTGTATTGATTTATCCAGCTACCAAAAAGTTCAATGATGATAACAAATTGACATATGATCAGTGACTAGGTCCTAGGTCTTAGGTTGCATTTCATATTGCATGCTTCTTTGCATTTTTCATCTTTGCATGATCTCACAATGACTAAACGAACTTCAAAGCTTAAACAATTCTTCATATTAATTCTTCAAATCTAACAAGAGCTAAATCTCACATGAAGGTTCCTCCAATGAAGTAGCAAGTAGAATCCTTTTTCGGGATCAAAATTCAAATCTGAGATCATTCATATTATTAACTACTTGCATATTCAATCTTCAATCATCACAGAAATCTAGTATTCAACTTAACTGATTATCTAACATCAAACTATCAAAATTTCAACTTGGTCAACTATGGTCAACTCATGGTTTGACCTAGTCAAACTTGGTCTTTTAGGACCTTCCAACGATGCACAATGCATTCCCAGACGTGTTTAAACCACTTCTCAAATCAATTAACATGCTTCTAAACTCTCAACGCTGAATTTTCTTGTCAGATTTCAATTTTCATCCCGAAGGGGATATGGTATTGCACATTAATTCAAAGTCTATAAATCAAAATTCTATCGATCAAGTCTATCAATATCTTTCATCAGTGATCAAGACAAACAATCACGTCTAGTTACTGATTCATCAAAAGACCTCATCACTCGGGGCAAATCTATCATCACTTGGGGCATATCAGATTCATCAAGATCCATATCAATCTGGTATTCTCCTAATCTTGTAAACTATATCAATTTTTGCAACCATCAGGTCATAGTGTTCTTTCCTTGGTTCTTCGGCAACTAAAGGATTCAGATGTGATACCTGCTAGTTCTGCTAAGACAATCGAGTCTAGAACCGGTCACTCACTTCTTAGCAATCCTAAGGTTTGGAATCAAGCGTTTTGACACTTTCTCGCAATCATAGGCTCATTTGCTGTTATAGTGAACATTATCTTTGATCACTCAGGACCTATTATCTCCATATCAAATCAATATCAATCAGCTTCTGTCTCATATCAATTATCAATTTCAAACATCAGTTTCATATCTTTATCAAACATAGACTATCTTTGAACCACTGGGCTTCGCACAGTAATTCAAAGAGGGGCAAAATGTAATACCCCAAAAATGGGCTATAAGTTCATTAATCTCTTACATCTTCAATTCAAATGAAATCGACATCAAAGTCCTAATCTAAGGCACATCTAAACATCATCGAATCATAATTGATTATCTTAAATTCTGCATTGGGGAATATTCCTAGTAATATTCCTAATCATCATAATTATCTTTAATTTTATAATTATTGGGCAATAAATCACATTTATCCTAAAGTTTGATTAATTGAATATTTTCATATTTAATTAATTAGATTTAATATTTGCCACTTAATTGTGTAATTAAATTTAATTCTATCTATTATTAATTGTATTATTTAATTTTGACAATAAATCTAATATCATATGAATAATTGATTAAATTCTTATTTAATTAATTAAAGCAAGTTGTCATTATTTAATAATATAGTTTTTAATAAAAGTTTGATTAAATAATTGATTAACCCATAAATCAATTATTTTATTTTTAAAAGCAATTAAGTTGGAAATAAATCACTTTATTATTAAATTAATTCATAAATAAAACATGCACAATCATAAAAGCAGACAACTATCAATTATCAATAAAAGCTAAACTCTATTTTGAGTTAAAGCTTAGCTTTTGCATGTTTTTGTGACTTAATTATCTGTTATTATCAGATAACTCAAAAATCAAGCTGAGTTAATCTGAGTGATTTATGGCTTTTTTTCATGCACCTCCAAAGGCTTGGATTTCTATTAAAACAAGGCTCATCTCTTCATAATTCATCTCTCAATCATCTCTCAAATTGGCATCAAAGCATCTCATAATTTTGCAAGCTTACTTTGCCAAAGTCATCTACGAATTGCACAACTATTTTGAAGAATTGGAATTTGGAGAATCAAAGCTTATTGCGAATCAAGGCTATTGTGAGATCAATTTGTTTGTTTTACATTCATTTAGATTCTTTTTCATATCATTGTTAGATCATTTTAGCATATCAATTTCCATACTAGCATAGATTCATATCAGTTTTTCATTCTTATTGCATAGAAATATAAAAAAAATAGCTTAATTGCATTCAATTCATATCTAGATCAATTGCATTCAAATCCTTCATTTAGGTGTCATCTAGGTCACTGATCTCGATTACAATCTGAGAACATTAATCTTGCACCTACTAGAAGGCAGTAAATCACTTGGTTAGATTAGATTTTAATTTTGCATGATTTGATTATAGCTAACCTCTAATGTTTTACTGAAGTGTTGTGTCTATAGATCAGGTACAATTTTCACACACACAACTGGGTACGTTCTTAACCTAAGAAGGGAAGAGGAAAACCAAGCCAGCCCTAAATAGAACTAACTCAGGCAAAATTTAGTTCCTAAACCTAGCCAATCCCAAGAACCCACACATATTATGACTTCTTGATACTGGTAATGCAGAGAATGCTGTAAATGTAATGCAATTGAAAAGAAATGAAAAAGAAGGTTAAATAATTCCAATTTCTGTAATAGGAATGCCTGCAAATACTCTAATCTATAGCCCATCCATTACTTAACACAAGATGTAAGATAATGTCCAAAACCGAATACAACAATACTTTGATTTATTATAATCAGAAGAGTAATAACCAATTGCTCTGATTCAAAATAAAACCTCTCTTTGTCTTGAAGACAACAAATAAGAATGTTCCAATTTTATTTGTTCATAACTTTTGCCAAATCTATTACAAAAATCAGAATTCTCAACACCCCCAAATGCAAAAGAAAATGAAAAAATTCCCTTCTCTCTACTCCAGCTCTCTAACTGATTTTTTGAAGAGAAGAACCCTTTTACAAGAAAAGAGTTTACAATAAATAGCATTCTCCAACAACTGTTCAGTTTCTCCTGGTAACTTTTCAGTTTCATAACTGATTCTTTCCTCATTTTCTATTTGAATGTGAAGGAATAAAGTATTAAAATATTTATTTGATTTCCAATCAACTTCCTCCTTTAAGACTGTCCAGCTTCTCATAAAATTACTCATATCTCTTGATCTTCCAAATTTTTTGCAAATCATTACCCGTGATAATTGTTAATGAACAGGCATAATTATTTGACAAGTGTCATGATCCCCATGACTATGTGTCAAATTATTTTAATCTTCATATACTCTAATGATACTAATGAATTTCTACATTTTTAACTGTCTTTCTTTAGAAACACCATACCAGTTCCTTCAAAACATAATTCAATTTGACATTCTTGCTATTCTAGATAGTCTCTTACATAGAGATGAATAACTTTTGAGCTGGTTAATAAATCTTCAATCTCTCTAGTGAGGATGACCACAATTAGTCTAAAACCAACATAATTTAATCTTAGCAAGATCTAATGGTTAGTTTGGAAGATAGAGCCCCCGCACTGAGACTGAGTTTTTCAGAGACACATCTTTAATTCTTACTCCACCACTTTTTCTCCACTATGGAATGTTGAATTGCTGACCTGCAGTATCTCTTAGTGAGTGGTATATATAATAAAAATTGGGCTATCCCAATCACTTTTCATATAAATCTTTCCGGGTCTCTTTCCATGATGAAAACTTTTGAACTCTTATCTTTTGGCACAACCAACTTACCAACCAAAAATATGCAATGTCAATTTTTCCATAGCATTAATCCAAGTACCTGATTCAATCTCTACTGCGAAGAGCGTAGCGAAAAATGGATTTTACACTATGCATTTCTTACTATCAAAATCTCTCCATTCATAGGTGGGATTTTTCCTTTCTACATGCTCCATGGTAGAAATTCAGACTCTGGCTTCCTTTTTTGCGGAAAACTTGAGATAGGCTTCTCTCAGTAGAAAATGACCATCTCACTTCTCTATTGCAGAAAATCCCAATTCTACTTCTCAGGCAAAATTTACCAAACTGCTTCTTCATTAGTCAAAATATATATCACTTTTGAATCCATTGTGCATTTGAGGCAATTACATCATAATACTATTCTGACCTTTCCTATGCAACTTGATGCTTGAAAATGATCACTGCCTGTTCCTCAAATCATGAAATGCGACCGCCATTGGGATTTTCCTCTATCCAATGTATCAAGTCAGTTGTAACCACCCCTTTCATGCTTATGTGGAACTTGAGGGAATGCAGGACCTTCTCTGATTATTTTGTTTCCTTTCTAATATGAACAAGTGAAGACAAAATAACATCTGGTTTGTTAGGATTTATGGAATGGAATTTTGCTTAAATATGATATGATCACCAAAAAGTTATATTAAATAAACTGAAGCAAGAAAGTGTATTTTATGCCCCTCTTATAGACTCATAATGCATTGTGTTCTTAGAATGAATGACAGAACTGAGAAATGAATTGCACTAATGAACTAGATAATCTGTATTTGAAACTTGTATCTACATGAGAGATCTTTTGTACTCTAAAATCTGAACATCGCATAGGAAATTTTATATTTGCATTAAAAATTTGTTCCTCATCCTTCATAAAAACATGGTTAGGGAAAAAATGGGAACATTATGAGGAAGTTTACTCGCATAGGATGCAACTTTTAAAGTTTTTAAAATGGTGTATTGAAAGTGTGCCTACAACTGGCTTTGACTGGGGAGAATGTGCTATGAAGTACATAAAGAATCCAACATCTTTGGTAGAAAGAAAGTACCTTATCCATTGGGCTATAGAGTCTAGGCAAAAATGAGACAATCAAAGAGCTACTTTTTGGGAGGGCAGATAGGAGCAAGGCCAAAACCAAAACTGGGAAAAAAACAACAACACACAGCAAGGAAACTAGACTAGGCACACCAAAAAGGGAAAAGAAAAACTTATCTACAACACAGGTGAGGAGACCTCACCAAAAGAAGGGAGGGCAGAAAGAGGCTCATCTATGACCATTTACTGGAAGGGAGAAGAATGTGTTGGCAATTTGGCTAAGGTATGTACATAGATGTTGTCATTATGGTAACATATGTTCCCTATGAAGATCGCATAAGATGGAAAGTAAGTATGGAAGATCGCAGACTAAAATTGTCCAAGTATGAAACAATGTTTTTGACAGAGCACCCGATATAGTTTGTTTTGGTGACGTTCACTGGAGCATGATCAGAGTTTGTGTAGTTGAACATAGACTCTATGGTGTCTAAGGATACCCCATCTCAATGTGTAAAAGAGTATGGATAGTTCAGACAAAGTTATGATTGTTTTACTGATGATAGAGTACAGCCGACAGAGTAGTTTTGAAGATAGAACTAGTAAATGAATTAAAGGATTATTTTTCTTGTCAAAATAATGACTTTATATTATAAAGAGATGACATCCTAGATGTTTACTCTTGGATAAAGATATGCAAGCTGATAGGAGAAATATATTATGTTTGTATCTTGTATAAATAAAGATGTACCAAACATACTTGAAATGTAACTTGTAGTATGTAACTTGTGATATTGTATATTATGATAGCAGTGAAAGTTGTTGATGTGAAGTTGTAAATAGTACCATTGTAATTAGTAAACATTTGTAGTACTTGTTTGGGTAGTGAGCTCATCTAGTAATCAGGTTTTGTATCTACAACTCCTAACAGGGTTGAGGCTTGTAACAAGGCCTATAGTCCCTTAACCAGGACTGATACACTATATGATTGTAACAGGCTCCTAACAGGGTCAACATCCTTAACCGAATATCTTTTGATTAGTGGATCTTTGTGGGTACCATCCCCACTAGGGTTTTCCCTTGGCCAGGGTTTCCTCGAGAACATATCATGTGTTATGAGTTCTTTACATTTACTGTTATGTATGCTATTTAGTTTCTTATGCTTTAAAGTAATCTATTATATCCATAAGTGGGCAAAAGTAAAAGTTTGTGAAATATTGATTCACCCCCCCTCTCAATATTTCCTATTTCTAACAATTGGTATCAGAGCATAATTACTCGGAGAAGAAACATTCAAGGAAAGCCTAGCAGCTTGAGTAATATCTCTATGGATATGGATCAATTATAGAAGAATCTTGAAGAAGCTCTTGAGTAAATTGATATGCTTATTGATGAAAGAAACACTTTGAAAAGAAAGTATGATGATGCAAAGAATCTTATTGACAAATTGAAAGGTAAGATAGAAGATCTGAAATCTAAGAAGGAATCTAAAATTCTTGTTGAAGATTGTGATGATTTAGAAAAAGAAAATGTGATCCTTAAACATGAATTGAAGATAGCAAATCTAAATCTTAGCTTGAAAGATGGAAATGACAATTTGAGATCTGAGAATGAAAGTTTAAAGAATGAAAATGAAGATCTAAAATCTAAACTTGGCAAGGTAACATCCGAATTTGATAAAGTCAAATTGCAGTATGATGAACTTGAAAAATATAACAAAATTGTGAAAGGTGAATTGACTCAATCCAAACAACAACTTGAGAGGCTATATTCAAATAGTGAAAAGATTGATAAGCAAGTATCTTATGGAAAACCATTCTATGACAAAACTAGTCTTGGATTTAACATATTGAAGATAGTTAGTCAAAGAAAGAAACCAGATCTGAATGAATGTGAAAGCAGTGAAGAAAAGAAGTTAGATGAGAAAAAATCTGAAGATGCACCTAAGCAAGAAGAATCAATGAAGCAAGAAGATGCACCAAAGCAAGAAGAACCACTGAAGCAAGATGAATCATCCAAAGGTATGCAAAGAGAATTCAAAGGTAGATGTTTTTCTTGTAATACTATTGGTCATATGAAGAGAGATTGTACAGGTAAACAATTCAAACCTCTTAATGGATATTGTTATAAATGTCATGGTTTTGGACATAGAGCTATTGAATGTAGAAGATCTAAAGTTATTGAGAATAATTAAAATAGTAGAATGCCTAGAAATACTAACAATGCAGATCAGAGATCAACTGAAGACATGAAAAGAGGAAATGGAATATTATGTTTCAGATGCAACAAAATTGGACATATTGCTAGAAATTGTAGGACACAAATCAATCAGAAAACACCTAGATATGGAACCAATGGAATCACTTGTCAGATATGTAACAAGACTAGACACACAACTAGATTTTGCAGAATGAACAATGGAGGTTATCATCATAACCCTAACCCTAGAAACTATGCAAGAATGAATGAAAATGCAAGAAACAAAGAGAAAGGTTGCTATAGCAATGAAGATGAAGTAAAATTTGTTATAGGCACAGATCAAGGAGGTACATTCAACATTGAAGGTAATCATGAAGGTAATGTATCTGATGGTAAGAATGAGTCTTTACCTAACCCTTCTTTAAGCACTTAAATTATGTAAATTTCTGTAGTTTAGGAACTTAGAATTAGTATAGAATTAGATTTTGAATGAGTTAAGTTTTGCATAGTTAGATGAAGGTTTGTTATGTTATACTAATGCTATGGTTAAGTGGGAAAAAAGAAATATTGTGTTTTGTGAGGTCGCAATAAGATTTATGGTTGCAGGTTTATAGAATCAACTTTTTGGCATTTTAGCAGCAAAAGAATTGAACGCGATGTCAGATCAAGTAAATGCTAAGTATTAAAAGATTGAAATTGAATTTATTATGATTATCAAGTGATTAGAAGTGATTTGGAAGTGAAGAAAGAAGTTTGGAAGTGATTTGCAGAAGTTTGAAGCATCGATCAAGCGAAAGCCCTAATTTTGTAAATTTAAGGTATTTATTCGACTAAGATCTTGAATTAGCTTAAAGTAATAAGATATAATCATGGATGTATCATTGATTCACAAAATCAAGGATAAGAATAGACCTAGAACTAAGAAAGATCCAGTTGAACCCTCAGAAAGAGATGCTAGTTTAGCCTTATCATCCATACTAGATGAAGTTCTTCATTTAGAGAATGTTAAAAGTTATCTTGGATGAAAGTATGAAACCCTAAGGGAGAGTGATTTTAATGGTGAATGTAAGAAATTGTACAACATGGATATGTCAGTGAAACAAGGTTATGAACATCTAGAAAATAATGAAATCATTGAGTACTCTATGAAATATGAATTTGATGATGAGGAGTGTACTAAGATCATTTTGAGTAGGATACATAATGGTAAATTTTGGTTAGAAGATAGAGTTATAGACATAACTGTAGACCTAATTCATGATGTGATTGGATTATCAAAAGTTGGTGCAATTCCATTGAATGAGAAAAACATGAGAAAGATTGTGATTGAAAACACCAGTTCAGTATACAATGGAAGAGGTATAGTCATTAGTAAGATTAAGCAAGATGATGTAAAATACTTGTGTAAGATTTTGACAACAAAGTTCTGTGGAAGCTCTAGAGAAGATGATATGCCAGTAGGTATGGTACACATTGCTTATTTGATGTGTGTGGAGAAGAAGCCTGCGGATATGTGTGAAATTCTAAGAATATAGTTGTTTGAGAATTTGGAAAAGATAAAGAAAGCTAAATACACTCACTTTAGATTTTCCTCATTGGTTACTTACATGTTCTTCCACTTGCTAAGAAGATTTCCTTACACTATTGAATGGAATGATGGTGAGAATACTATGGCAAGAATCAATAAAGTTAACATGAAACATCTTATTGAGAAGGTTAATGATAGTGTAAAGTTAGTGTTGAAAACTTTTCAGAACATTGTGGTAAATAGATCAAGAATTCCTCCATCCCTAGTTGAGAAATACAAAGATGATATATGTTTTATGGTTGATACTGATTTCACTTACATTGAGGTAGTAGAACCTAGACATGAATTCATAGACCCTCTTGGCTATGAAATCTCTAAAGTTGAAATAGAAGGATATGTTAGTAGATTGTTGAGAAGTAAAGTTGATGCTCATGGCAATAGATTTGGAACACATGATGAAAAATTTGATTTAGCTAAGACACTTAACGAAGAGAAACAATTAAAGAAGAGAGTGGAGTCTACAATAAAGAAAATTCTAAAAGAATCAGGTATGAGTGAGTAGGAATTTGATATTGCAAGAAAGACTATAGAAGCAATAATGAAAAGTGAGATACTATCAGTCCCACCTTTGGCATCAAGTGCAGAACCTATTCAAGTTAAGGTAAAGGTTGAAGAACCTAAGAAGGAACAAGAAATTAGTCAGACAGAGAAACCCTTTTCTTTAGCACCAAGCAAAAGAATGAAGGCAAGTGCTTCAGGACTGGTTAAAAGACAAAAAATAATTGTTCCACCAGTACCTAGAAGAGTTGCAGAGATAGAAGATGATGAAGTGACAATAAAGAAGAAATCATGGAAACCAAGGATAGGAAGAGTTAATGAAGATCTAATGCAGCATGGAGACTTTACCAAAATGAACAAATACTATGATTTATATGGATCCTTTGACAGATTAAATCTAGAGAATGCAATGGTTACACATATGATTTTGACAAACAAGAAATTTGATACTATTCATGGAAAGATACTAGAAGATTTGTACAATAGACTTGTGAGAAGAAAGATGAGAGCACAAGAAGAAGATACTAAAATGAGAGAGAATGTGATTAGACAGTTCTATGAGATAAGAGATGATGACCACCTTAAATAGATCCTCAAGCCACTTGAAACCCTATTAAGAACCAAAAGAAGAATTATACAAATAATGGGAGGTCAGTATGAACAAGTGAAGACTGAAACTAAACAGGTAGTTGTGCAAGTGCTAGCAAACTTGGTAGCAGGAAAAGATAGCAAAGATCAATCAGTTGTAGAACCAGTAGAGAAACAAAGTTCAGAACAAGCAGAGGCAGCAACACAGGTAGTTGAAACTGAAGATATTCCCTCTTCTTCTATAAACATTGGCACAAAATCTATGGACATTGAAGGAACAAAAGTTACTTTAGATTCAGATGATGCAGTACTCAATAGTTTGGATAAAACTGTTGACAATTTGGTTTTGGGAGAGCAAGAAAAGAGTATTGAAACAGAGACTACTCAAATTGAAGTGCAAATGGAAACAAAGGCCCATACACCTACTGAACCACAAGAAGACATCAGTCTTACTCCTAAGACTGGAAAGGAGAAAGGAATAGGAACATTGATTGAAGATTTTAGCAAGGAAGTTGATGATGATGATCAATTAGAGTTGATCACTTCTTTGAACAAAATTATTGGGAAGAACAAGAAAGTTAAGAATTTGGAAGGTACTCTGAAAGATTTGACTGAGAAGCTACAAAGTGTTATATCTACAAAAGTCTTTGATTCAGATCCACTTGAAAGAGAAAAGATGGTAATTAATTCTTTTGATGTTGAGTTCACTAATTTGACTGATATTGCTAAGGTTAAGGCTAAGATAGCTTATAAAGCTGAGATGTTGTAGAATATAAATCAAAATATCAAAAATGACATTGACAGCCTTGACAGACACATTAAGAACTTAAGGAAACATCTTGAGACTGGAAAGTGTTTGTACATTTAGTGTACAAAATCTAAAAGTATTTTAATTGAGGAAGAAAAGAAGAATAAAGATAAGCAAGATGAAATTGTAGCAGAGACAAACTCTTTGGGCAGCCTAAACATAAAGATCAGTACAATTGAGAAAAAGATCAGAAAATTATGTGACGAGATAAGGACTTTGAATGATGAGAAGAACAAGAAAATTATCAAAATAAACATCTTGAGAGAGCATGTCTCAATCAAGTTGACTATAATAGAAGAGCAGCTAGATGAATGTCTTACTACTAAGACATCATTTCAAAAGTTCAATTTTGAATCCCTTCAAGCCTGTCAGATTGCAACATATAGATTGAGTGCTTTACTCAATGTAGTAGAATCAATAAAGAAGGCATGGGAGACAGATTTTGAGACTTGGAAGATAGATTTTGTAGATTGTGTTGCAAGCCTACCAGCTTTTTAATAAGATAGTAAGGTAAAATTTTTGACACAATTTTGTATATCCCTTTCCACCCTTTATTTTGTCATTGTTGTCAAAGGGGGAGAGATACTTAGAAAATTGTCTATATATGATAAGGAAGGATACTCATAGGGGGAGTTCTATGGAGTATTATGAAGTGTTATAGATTATGTGTATATTTTGAGGAGATATAAGGATAGTATACTTATTTTATACTATGGCCACAATTTTAATACAAATTTTTAGATTTTGACTTGTACACTTAGCCAATTTTCTCATATGTTGCCACCAATGACAAAGGGGGAGATTGTTGACAATTTGGCTGAGGTATGTACATAGATGTTGTCATTATAGCAACATATGTTCCCTATGAAGATTGCATAAGCTGGAAAGTAAGTATGGAAGATTGCAGACTAAAATTGTCTAAGTATGAAACAATGTTTTTGACAGAGCACCTAATACAGTTTGTTTTGGCAATGTTCACTAGAGCATGATCAAAGTTTGTGCAGTTGAACATAGACTCTATGGTGTCTAAGGATACCCCATCTTAGAGTGCAAAAGAGTATGGATAGTACGGACAAAGTTATGATTGTTTTACCAATGACAAAGTACAGTTGATAGAGTAGTTTTGAAGATAGAACTAGTAAATGAATTAAGGGATTATTTTGCTTGTCAAAATAATGACTTTATATTATAAAGATATGACATCCTAGATGTTTACTCTTGGATAAAGATATGAAAGATGATAGGAGAAAGATATTATTTTGTATCTTGTATAAATAAAGATGTACCGAACATACTTGAAATGTAACTTGTAGTATGTAACTTGTGATAGTTGTATATTGTGATAGCAGTGAAAGTTGTTGATGCGAAGTTGTAAGCAGTACCATATTGTAATCAGTAAACATTTGCATTACTTGTTTGGGTAGTGAGCTCATCTGGTAATCATGTTTTGTATCTACAACTCCTAATAGGGTTGAGGCTTGTAACAAGGCCTATAGTCCCTTAACCAGGACTGATACACTATATGATTGTAACAAGCTCCTAACAGGGTCAATATCCTTAACCGAATATCTTTTGATTAGTGGATCTTTGTGGGTACCATCCCCACTGGGGTTTTCCCTTGGCCAGAGTTTCCTTGAGAACATATCATGTGTTATGAGTTCTTTACATTTACTGTTATGTATGCTATTTAGTTTCTTATGCTTTAAAGTAATCTGTTATATCCATAAGTGGGCAAAAGTAAAAGTTTGTGAAATACTGATTCACCCCCCCTCTCAGTATTTCCTATTTCTAACAAAATGAACCTTTCTAGAAAAGAGGATTGTGATTCAAAAGGTTGAACCAAAACTGGTCCACTTTGATGACCTCTTCATTATTGAAAACAAGACTAACAAGATGCTGAAACATACTAACCCAAAAACATTTTCCAAACAACAAATGCCTCATCATAAACTTCTAATTTTTTAGAATCTCTTTGAATGGAAGATTCAAAGCCATTCTTGACCTTAATTTGAAAAGAATAATTCACCCACATCTCTGAAGGAAAAACCATATTATCTTTATCATCTACATTCTGGTGAATATCATGATCAAAACAACTTTCAACACTGAACACATTTCCACTACATAGATATGCTTCTTTAAATTGAGGATAAATTTCAACTAAGATAGCTTCTTCATAATTCTCTATTGTTAAATATGAAAATCCTCCATCCAAAACAAAGACATAAGATGATGAATCAATACCTGAAGTTGTTAGAGGGACATCCCTTTCCTCAATAGTCGGTAAGAGCTGAGAGATGACTTCTTGACAAGATAATGTGTGTGTTGAAATCATGGATGGTATCAACTTGTATAACCTTATAACTTCTTCAACCTTAGCCTTACCTTCATCTTGACACTCAAATAAAGAATCAGAAAACAATGACCCTTTATCTATCTCATATGATGGAGTATTCTCATGGCATACTGTTGAAACCGATATATCTTGAATACTACTTTCTATTATCATGGGGTCAAAATTAAAATTGAAATTCTCTTTATTTCAAAGCAACTGAAATATTCATCATTTGAACATGAAGGCTGAAAATGTAAATTTTGCATACATTCATCATTACGTACGAGAATATTTCCTTGGATATTCTGTTCTCCTTCATGTTCATGTAACACATGTAATGAGGCAAGGTTAGGCTCATCAATTTCAAATTTTTGGAGACCTTCACTTTGTTGCTGATCATGGTTTAGAAGTGCTAACGATTCAACTATTGATGGTGTACATTATAGCTCTCCAGGAACTAAGAAATTGACTGATATTGGTTCTTTATTTACTGGTTTTTCTTCAGGCACATTTTTTGAAACAAATTTCTCCCTTTGGTCTTGGACATTAAAATACCTTTGGCATACATAGCTTAACAATAGAGAAGATTGATGATCTTTAGAGAGACTTAATCCCTTTTCTTCAGCTTTGGTAATAGTTTGTTTAAATGCAGTCCAAAGGAATTATAAGTTGAGATCACTTTTGGTGTTTATTTCTTTGAATGTGGGTTTCTTTCTAATTTTATTTCTTGGCTAAACTTATTGTTCACTTAAGACATAAAAATTATAAGAGACATGATCATGTAGAACTTCTAAAACTTCATCATCATCCACCTTTGATTCTTTACTTAGCTGCAACACCCTTTCTTCACAATGCTGCAATAACTTTGTTTTCACCTCCAACTCTTTCATTTTGTGGTATCTAGAACAAATACTTCTCCATAATAGAACTAGTTCATGATCTTCTTTAATACTCAGGTTCATTTCCCTTCCAAGAGTAATACTTTCTCTAAAAGAATCAAACAAATCATGCAAAACTAGATCGTGAGTTTGATGAAGTTCTATAAAGGAAGGATCTGGCCTGCTCCCTTTCACAACTTTAATAGGCATGGTCTTTTTTTAATTAGAGTCACCAATCTCTTGCAAATAGAGATAATATAAAAATTGAGGAAACAATTTCAGCACTAATCTTTGTTTTCAAGTCCCCAATAGACTCGCCAAAAATTTGTTGGTAAATAGATCTTTTTCAATAAACTCTCAAATGCCAAAATTTGTAAGAGACAATCATCTACCAACTGTTGGATAATCTATCATTGGGTTGATAGATTTCCTTTGAGTTGAAAGGTACAACTCCCTTATGAATGATATTCACAGAATTTGCTTAGTTCCTAAACTAACTAGGTATGTTCTTAACCTGAGAACGGAAGAGGAAAACCAAGCCATCCCTAAATAGAACTAACTCAGGAAGAATTTAGTTCCTAAACCTAGCCAATCCAAAGAACCCACACATCTTATGACTTCTTGATACTGGTAATGCAAAGAATGCTGTAAATGTAATGCAATTGAAATGAAATGAAAAAGAAGGTTAAATAATTCCAATTTCTATAATAGGAATGCCTGCAAATACTTCGATCTACAACCCATCCATTACTTAGCACAAGATGTAAGATAATGCCCAAAATTGAATACATCAATACTCCGATTTATTATAATTAGAAGAGTAATAACCAAATACTCTAATTTAGAATAAAACCTCTCTTTGTCTTGAACACAACAAATAAGAATGTTCCAATTTTATTTGCTCACAACTTCTACCAAATCTATTACAAAAATCAAAACTCTCAACACCCCCAAATGCAAAAGAAAATGAAATGCATAAAATAAAAATGCCCTTCTCTCTACTCCACCTCTCTGACTGATTTTCTAAAGAGAAGAAGAATCCTTTTACAATAAAAGAGTTTACATTAATAAATAGCATTCTCTAGAAACTGTTCGGTTTCTCCCGGTAACTTTTTTAGTTTCATAACTGATTCTCTCCTCATTTTCTATTTGAATGTGGAGGAATAAATTATTAAAATGTTTATTTGATTTGCAATCAACTTCCTCCTTTAAGACTTTCCGACTTCTCATAAAATTACTCATATCTCTTGATCTTCCAAAATTTCTGCAACTCATTACCTGTGATAATTGTTAATGAATGGGCATAATTATTTGACAAGTGTCATTATCCCCATGATTATGTGTTAAATTATTTCAATCTTCATATACTCTAATGATACTAATGAATTTCTTCATTTTTAACTGTCTTTCTTTAGACACACCATACTGTTAGGAATGGGAACACTTAGAGAGGGGGGGGGGGGGTAAATTAGTGTTCACTGTATTTTAACTTTTTACTTTAATCTTTATGATGAACATAAATTCCTAAGAAATGAGATAAACATTCACATAAACATGAAACAAGAAATCAACACATGACACCAATATGGTTACGGGGAAACCCAAATAGGTAAAAACCTCGGTGGGACTTGATACCCACTAATAATCTGCACTAGTGTTTTGTGATCCTTGTTAGAAGATCCTTTACCCTGTTAGGAGTAGCTTTAAAATGATTTAAGTACAATAGAATTTGTTAAGGGTTGGACCCTGTTAGGAGTCTTTTACAGTGATCCCTATTAGGGGAGTGGACTCATTGTCCTAGAGCTCACTGCTAAAATGATGAAGGCTACAACCTTCTAAATCAGATACACACTATATCTGCAGGTGAACTATTCACTGTGACACTGCTTGTCAGATCATTTCCTTTGTAGAAAATCTCTAATACATCTTATGCTCACTTTGCATACCTCTTCTTTGCTTATCACAACTCTATTACAACTTCCATACTGGATACAATGGGCGCATCTTATATTTATGCACTTATACAAAATACATAAATAGGTTGGCCCTATAACTAATTACAAATAATGCTTCCAAAAGAATTGGCTTAAGTGTGCTTACAATTATACATGTACATATGTTGGCAACCTAAAAACAATGGGCACATAGCCTCTACAAGATTAATTTATAATCACAAACCAAAATAGTCACTATCGGCTCCATGCTCTATTGTCTGCTGGCACACACTGGTTGTGCAACTTCAACTGATTGTAACTTTCGTATCTTTGCATATCTACTTATGCACTCATAGACTAAGCATAAGTATAGTCTAAAAAACTTAAATTCTAGGGCGTATACCATAATTCATCTGTACACATGTGCGCTGATGCTCTGAGTCTCTGGTGCTCTATATGTTGTCTAGTCTTCAACACTTAACTAAATTCTGATCTTTACACTTAGTGCACTGACTCCAAATTGCTATATGAATTTGTTGCCATAATAAAAACACTATATCTAGTCATATATCTCAGTATAGACAACTTTCCAACACATACCGGTTCCTTCAAAACATAATTCAATTTGACATTCTTGCTATTCTGGATAGTCTCTTACACAAAGATGAATAACTTTTGAACTGGATACAAAATGTTCAATCACTCCAGTGAGGATGGTCAAAATTAGTCTAACAATAACATATTTGAAGCTTATCAAGATCCAATTGTTAGGTTGGAAGATAGAGCCCCCGTACTGAGATTGATTTTTTCAGAGACACATCTTTCATTCTTACTCCACCACTTTTTCTCCACTACGAAATGTTGAATTGTTGACATGCATCATCTCTTAGTGAGTGGTATATATAATAAAAATCAAGCTGTCCCAATCAATTTGAATATAAATATTTTCATGTCTCTTTCCATGATGATAACCTTTGAACTCTTATCTTTTGGAACAACCAACTTACCAACCAAACATATGCAATGTCAATTTTTCCATAGCATTAATCCAAGAACCTGATTCAATCTCTACTGTGAAGAGCGTAGCAGAAAATGGATTTTCCACTATGCATTTCTTACTATCAAAATCTCTCCATTCATAGGAGGGATTTTTCCTTTCTACATGCTCCATGGCATAAATTCAGACTCCAGCTTCCTTTTTTGCAAAAAACTTGAAATAGGCTTCTCTTGGCAGAAAATGACCATCTCACTTCTTCATTGCAAAAAATCCCAATTCTACTTCTCAGGCAGAATTTACCAAACTGCTTCTTCAGTAGTCAAAATATATATCACTTTTGAATCCATTGTGCATTTGAGGCAATTACATCACAATACTATTCTAACCTTTCCCATGCAACTCGATGCTTGAAAATGATCACTGCCTATTCCTCAAATCATGAAATGCAACCGCCATTGGGATTTTCCTCTATCTAGTGTATCAAGTCATTTGTAACCACCCCTTTCATGCTTATGTGGAACTTGAGGGAATGCATGACCTTCTTTGATAATTATGTTTTCTTTCTAATATGAACAAGTGAAGACAAAATAACATCTGGTCTGTTAGGATTTATGGAATGGGATTTTGCGTAAATATGATATGACCACCAAAAAGGTATATTAAATAAATTGAAGCAAGAAAGTGTAGTCTCTGCCCCTCTTATAGACTCATAATGCATTGTGTTCTCAGAACAAATGACAGAACTGAAAAATGACTTGCTCTAATGAACTAGCTAATCTGTATTTGAAACTTGTATCTGCATGAGAGATCTTTTGTACTTTGAAATCTGAACATCGCATAGGAAATTTTATATCTGCATTAAAAATTTGATCCTCATCCTTCATAAAAACATGGCTAGGGAAAAAATGGGAACATTAGGAGGAAGTTTACTTGCATAGGATGCAACTTTTAAAGTTTTTAAAATGGTGTATTGAAAGTGCGCCTACACTATTTTAGGTTTTGAGACTTCCACATACTGGTTTTCACCCTCAAAACTCTTTGTTTTGGATTTTATTCTTTTGACTAAGATATTTGATATCTGACTACATCATGCTGATGCTAGGCTCACTTATGGAAGTCATCATGGGTTCTATTGCATTTAGGTAGCATGCAGGAGCATATTCTATCTGGAAAGTGTGGATGCCTTGGCTTGGATCATTGGATGTTTGGTCAATAAGCTTAGGATGTTGGATAGTAAGTGTAGGAAAGGATTGGCTGATAGTGTTCACACATATAGTTTTGTCATCATTGGTTCTGATCTAACTCTCAAATTCAAAGATGATATTACTACTCAGAATGTTTAGTTCTTTAAGCGTCTCAACATCATTGTTGGATCTTATATTAGTAATAAGTGAATTAGACTCACGAGGTCTTTCATTTCATTCTAGACTCATTTTAGACATAGGTTCATATTGGTGAATGACATCTATATATTTTTCTATTATGAGCCCATCTTCTCCTAGACTAATCCCCCATTTACAGTCATTAGATTACTCGTTAGGCCCTCTGGGAAAGTCTAGAACATGTGTAAAGTTAGGATGAATCTGCCAAGTAGGGTTTCCTTTAGAGTCTGAGTGGAATTCATACTCCTAAGAATCTATCTTAGAATCACTAGAGTCCAAATATTTAGCTATTGTGAGAGGTATACCTTATTCTTCTTATTTGTTTTCAAGATCAACCAATTCTTGTGTTGCATTTGTCTCTTGTACAATAGTAGGTTCTTGTGTGTCTACCATGTTGATTCTTTCTTTAGGTTTATTTTCATCTTAAAGAAGATCTAAGATATGTTGAGGTACATGTTCATGAGGAAAAACATCAGTTGTGTCTGAATCATCACTGTCTGAGTATTGTGTTTCTTCCTTTTGTTGAGTATCTATTTTTGGTTCTATCTATTTTAGGACATGTGTAGAGCTTCCACTGAGATGGAAAGGTTTCTTCTGATAACCTATACCTATAGTATCCTTGGTTTTCCTCCCACAATGTTCAATGGGTTTGATGATACCTTTTCCCCTTGTTCCTAGAGGTCCTTTTCTAGTGTATCCCATTTTAGACATTAGCTTGTGACCTGATCGATATGATTTTGCAGGAATCTTAGGTAATTTAGAGTCACATTTTTGAACTATTTGTAATTGAGACTCATCTTTGTATAACCAAGCTAATATAGCCTCTTCCTCATCTGATTCTTGTTTGGATACCTACTATGTGACAAAACTCCCATCAAAGATAACCCAAGGTTCTTTGGTTGTAGGTGTCACTTTCTCTGAAGGTTGTCCATAAGACTTAGGCGACAATGGGAGAGATGTAAGAGATAGGACTAGTTCCATTGTGTATTCTCCCATGCCTGTATCTTTGATCTTGATTTCATTTGCTATGTCTTCCATTTTAGATGTAGATGCTATGTCAATTTGTTTGGTAGAAGACCCTCTGTTGTGTGGGACAAGTTTGTCTACACTTTCCTTCAAAGCGTTACAAGATGCTGACATGTCTATAGGTATAGTGACCTCTACTCCATCATAGGGAAATTTGACACATTGGTGGTACGTTGATGGAATAGCTTGTATTTCATGAATCCAGGGCCTTCCTAAAAGGATGTTGTAGGCCAATGGGAGATCTAATACTTGACAAGTGATATCTCTAATGATAGGTACCATTCTGATAGGTAGCACAATTACCCCTTTGGAATTCCTCTCTTGTTCATCATATGCTTTTATGGTTATCTTCTTTTTAGGATCAATAGCATCTTCTGACAATCCCAACTGAGTAACTAGTTTATAGGAACATATATTTAGACTAGCACCTCCGTCTATCAATACACGTTTGACACTACGGTTTTGGATTAGGACTTCAATATGAAAGGTCTGGTTATGTGGGTGACTTAGTAAGTTGCCATCTTCCTCTGGAAAGGAAATATACTGGGGGAACATCAAGTGACTCACCATGGTCTAGAACCTATCAAGATCAATATTTTCAGGAACATTAGAACCAATGAGAGCTTTTTCTAGAATTGCACGATGAGAAGGAGAAATCCGCAATAACTCAAATATAGAGATTTTGGTATTAGTGTGCTACAGTTGTTCGATGATGCTGTAGGATGTTGTTTTGGACTCTTTAGAATTGGAAGATTTAGGTTTAGTCCTTTGTTTAGGTGCAGATGCAAGATTGAATGGCATCTTTGAGGTATTTGACGAACCCAAGTTTTGGCCTTGGAGAGTTACTTGAGCTTGAGATCGAGTGACTGCATTAGCT
Organism: Chamaecyparis obtusa; assembly: GCA_027943335.1. Lineage (NCBI taxonomy): Eukaryota > Viridiplantae > Streptophyta > Pinopsida > Cupressales > Cupressaceae > Chamaecyparis > Chamaecyparis obtusa. The sequence goes on along the minus strand of BSBK01001624.1, from coordinate 281,651 downwards.
GATCTATTCTCATTGTCCTTTTTGACAATGGTGATGACATTGCAGTGTTGAGATATGCATAGTTCTACCATGTTGATGACATCATTGTTGCCAGAGTAAGTGTAATTGACTTTAGCACCCATATTTGGTTTAGAAGATGAATCTCCTTGAGTGTGTTTTGGAAAAGGTTATGTGAATGTTGTATGATCATTATTGGATTTATGGGTATCAATCAAAATTTCTCCAGTGTCAATTTTGTCTTGAATAAGATGTTTCAGATGCATGTAGTTATTAATTTTATGACCCTTGTTTCAGTGAAAGTCACATAAATCAGTCTCTTTCCACCACTTAGGTTTGACTTTAGGGTCATATGGTTTGATCTCAGGTAATGTGATGATATTGTTTTCCAATAAGGTTTTCATGGAAGATTCCAAGGACTCACCAAAAGGAGTAAACTCACATTTTAGTTTTGTAACCCATGGTTTATAGTCATTTGAATTTTTAGCAGGTTTGGTCATCATCATTTCTAAAGATTTTATGGCCTGGGTGCCAATCGTAAGATTAAAAGCTGGTGCCTTGGGTGGAGCATTGATGTGATCGACAACATTGTCTATGATGACATTTTTGTTTTTGTTCCAAAATTTACCCTTATCTTTACTGGTGGAACTAGAACCTGAATCATACTTGTTCTCTTTATGAAGTGATATATCTCCCTTATGAATGAGTACATTTTCTATATTTATGGCATTTTCTACCATTTTGTCAAAAGAGGTATGATTTTGCATTTGAAGATGATAGTTGATTTCTGGAACTAGATTATTGATGAAGATTTCTAGTTTCTCATTTTTTGGAATTTATCAGGCATAGAGAGAAAACTTCTTCCTCCAACATTTGAGGAAGGTTCGAAAGGGTTCTCCTGAATTCTATTTCAGGTTACAAATATCAATCATTGTGACCAAATGTTGGATATTGTAGGAGTATTGTTGATAGAATAGTTTGATTAAATCCTCAAAAGTTTTGATGGTTGGAGGCATTTTAGAGAACCAGTTGATGGCTTCTCCTTCCAAAGATTGTGGGAAGAGACACATTAAGTACGTTGGTTCATGCATAAACTCCATGGATAGACTATAGAATTCTTTGAAATGATCTTGAGGATCAAAATTTCTATCATACTTGTCATATTTGGGTAGTTCCACTCTTTTTGGGAATGGTGGTATATACAAGCTTTGATTGAACAGAAATGGGCATAGGGCCTCCATAGAGAATTCTTTAGGTTCTTTCTCCTTTTCCATTTTGTTGAGTTTGACTTGCATATCATGCATCTGTTTCATCATGGCTATGATGGGAGTCTCTTCCTCTCATGTTACAATACTTTCAACATTAAAGTCTCAAGGAAGTTTGGCTCCTTGTCGAGTTAGTTATAAAAGTATGCCTCTTTTTCTTCTTGTAAGAAGTGTTTCATCATTATTTTTAAGAGGTCATCATCATAGAATCATTCAATTTCTAATGGTGTGGGTTCTTGATCTCCACCATGATTATATTGTTGGCCTTGGGAGCCCTATTTAGCCTCGCCTTGAGACATAGCAGTGCTTTGATTGAGATTTGGTGTTGATGAGGGAGGGGTTGTGTGACCTCCTTCTAAGTGTAAATTTCCAAGGGCATCTTCTTCATAAAGATTGGTGTCATAAGGTTGATGTAATTTCTAAACAATAAGAGAAGATGAAGGTGATGTTTTTGGTTCTTCTCTAGGTTTTCTATGTGAAGAGGCTCTAGTTTCCACCATTAAACTTTAGGTGAATCTAGAGAGCAGGATAAGAGAACTGACAAATAATATGAATTAGGAAATATCAAGTGATGTAACCTTATCAAGATTAGTTTGAAAAGGATTGACTGGACGTAAATCAAGGATATTGTGCCCGAGATGTATGGGTAGATGCCCAAAAGATGGTAGACACAAATTCACAACACTTAGCTATTTTGAGATGATAAATTGAGGTTGTTTTGACAAGGTTTTTGATAGAAGATGAGACGTGGTTTAGTCTGATCAATCAGATGAAAAATTGAGCTAAATAGATCACTTTGGGAAAATAAGATGAATTCACCATTTCTCTACTCTACTCCTGACATAGTGGGTATTTTGATAGATTTTTTATAAAATTTGGAAGTTGATTGAATTTCTGATAAAATTTGGATTTTTTGGCAATTTTGGGGAAACTTTCGTATGATAGTATCCAGGCTCGTACAACATGGAATGAGGTTTGGTATGATACTTGAAAAATCTCATACAATAATTGATACTAGGGATTAATTCTACTCAGGATTGTTGACAACTCTCGTACGACACCATATGGGTTCTTGTACGATATTTGGGGGGTTCTAATATGATACTTGCAGGACAAAGTAATTATCATATGACAATTGGAGGTTCTGAATGATAGTTGACACCAGAAAAGGATTTTTCTATAGTTTTTCCATATTTTTCAAGCTTTTTGGTGTTTTTGGTCTAAATTGGTTTGCAAATTTCACTGTCCAATTTTCAAGATCTATGTATTGGATTGTCTAAGGATGTTTAACATAGCAATAGGTTCACAATCACAACAAACATATGGGAGCTGACTCAATGAATCAAACACACCTATCTTACCTTAGCTAGGAGAAGAGATGTATTACTTGCTCTTTGACTTAGGAACACACTCAGATACTCCATAGAATATGTAGGTCCAACAACATGCAATGGATGTTGAAGCCCATATTAGCTGATTTCAAGCATCAAAAGGGCTCAATATGATGAATGTCTTGGGGTGATTACTATTCACCTTGCACAAGCACTACAAATCCTACAGTGGAAGATTAGTAGCAAACTAGCTTAGGCTTTTAATCAAGGCATCCGTTCACAACTATCTCTCATAGTGCCGCAAGCAGGATTGAGGTTGTTAACCCTATAAGTACTCTGATCAGTGTAGTCTCACAAGAAGATTCAAGTGTCTCCTTGATCATTTCTTATAAAGGATTAGAAACTAGGTGTAATTCCAGACTCAGGGATTGGACATTCGACCGAGCGGTTTATCCCCTTCATAAAAACTCATTTAGTATGTCAAACCAGGGACATATTACTTGAAATGGGCCAGCAAAGTATATGCACCAGGTATCCCTCAACCATACATTTTATTGTTGCCACAGGAAAGAAATGCTAAAGAGAAACTATTCTATGATTGCAAGGAATGAATGCTAGAGTAATGCCTAAACTGAAGTTGTAGAAAAGTAAGTGCTGGAATGGAAATTATAGAAATATAACTATTAACCAAACATGAAGACTCTTATGAACTATGCCATAGTACTTTTGTCATTCCATTGCTTTGGCTACTGGAGGCAATAGCTGATTTGTAGCTTTGGCTACAGGAACAGTTCAACACTTGGTATTGAAATAATGAAAATATAGGAAATGATTCTAACTAGTATGAATCTATCTAACTGTGGATTTCTCACCAAGTGGCCCCCCTTGGATGTGCATCCTAAATCACAAATATGCTCAACTGAGTCTCAACACTTTATTTATTTATTGATTGAATGATGAAGTACAGGAATTTCATAAAAAAAGGAAAAGCGACTGAAAACTATACTGATAATAAACTTGACAATGCCCTCTCTATTTCTCACGCAAGAGAGGTACTTTATTTAAAGGAAAACTCCTAACTAATTTCCTAACCACACTATAGAAATAGGTAGATCTTTAATACACCACTACCGACTAAAAAGAATGAAAGCTTTTAAGACTAAAACAGATTAAATCCAGAACGGAGGAAAGACTTGCCGTGACAGCAAATATAACTTCCCACTCATGCTTGGATCTTCTCAGGGAATTTAACACGCAGCCTTGCTCTTCACTGGAACTACCACCTTGTTCTTTGGAAACCTTCATCTGGCACTGCACTAAATGCTTCTCTACTGGAAGTTGCACAAAGACCAGGTTGACCACTCCATGAATGAATGTACTATACCTGGTCAAAACATCATTTTCTATTTTGATGCACTATGCCTTCAAGGGTTAGGATAAGACATTTGTGATAGTAATTATAAGAACACACATGATCATTCATATTCATACAACTACTCTACCCATTTAAAACACAACCATATCTTTCAAAACATGAAATATAGTAATTCATCCAAGCATAGCATATTTAAGTACGTTTGAACCAAGTTATATGTCTGATGGTAGCATGCCATATAATAGTAGGAAAACATAGAAGTCTAAAGGTAAATGTATCAAAATAAGGAAAAAGGTCTAGAAGATATCATCTTATGGTATCTTAAAATATAGCTTTAATATGCATCATCATTTTTCCCCCTATGAAGACTAGTGCCTGTCCTCAAGCACTGAAGTATTTCTAATTTTTTCTAGCACCCTAAAGTCTCCTTGTATTTTCCTGATCATTAAACTATGCACCCTCTAGTAGAATCCATTCATTCTGTCAACCCTTACACGACAACTTATCTCTAAATCTTCATCCAGCTCATCATCCACACAACTGTATAGTGGCCATGGGAGTACAGGGGGTTGGAAAGGGAGAGGCATCCATCTTTCTGGCCTCGGCTATCATCCCAATTCTATATACCAGTGGACCCTTTGCATGGCAACTCTAAAGTTGATGACACTGTGTGGCTCTGCCTTTTTCAGAGACATGGTCAGTTTGGACCACCTCTGCTTTAATCCATCTGCAGCTCTATTTCCATCAGCTAAGGACAATCTTTCAAACTTTGTATGTACCTAGTCTCTATTTTCTAGTATCCTTATCCTATGTGTGGAATCATTAAGACCATAGACAATTTACAACTAGTCACAGTAGAGCCTATTGGTCCATTTTCCTATTAATGCAAAATCTTTTGAAAGTGGCCCATTTCCTTGCAAGTTTTCTTGAAGTGTCCTACCCTATGTTCTTCATTGTGTCACCTTGCTCTAGGTCAAATCACACATGCTAAATCACAAACTGAGAGAGTTATTCAAGTTCTAAGGTCTGTAGGAAATAAATTTTAAAATCTACCTAAGTGTCGAAAACCCATAATGTTTTTGAAAATCCATGATGTTTTTGGTCTGTGTGAAAACCTTCATTATTTTTGACCTTATGCCTTCCCACTTTTGTGCACTTGTCTTCTGGCATCAAAAACTCTATGTTTTCAGTCTTTCATTGTGTCAAAAACTTTGTGTGTTTTTGACCTCGGTCTTAACTGCGCAAGTGCGATCGGTTGGTGGGACCTTTTCCTTCCCAAGGGGTTAAACTTTAGTAAGATCTCATGGTTGTCGTTATATCGCTAGGGAAAGCTGCTCATTTTTTAAGATCATGGTATAGCGACAATCGTTGATCTTCTTCGGTGATGCAATGGACCATGGGACCATTGTCAAAGGATGCTGAGGTGGTAGAGTTCTATTGGATGCAGAGCGATGATGTGGTGAAGTTTCCAGTCATGGGCCTAGTTGTTAGATCCCTTTGATCTTACAGCTATCACATGACTGCAAGGAATATTCTTTCCCCTTGTGATCATGTGACAACCATCTGATCTTCCAGTGATTCAAAAGGGCAACAGTGCGGTGGGTTCGGTTCTTAGTTTGTTGTGACGTGTGCACTTTTCATTGGTCAGGGAGTAGTGACTTGGCTTGTTGTCAGTGGGACCTAGTTTTCAGATGTGTTAGTGGGTCCTGATCCTATTAGTAAATCAATGAATGATGTATGATCTCATCAAGTGTGTTAGAGGCTTAAGATTTTGTGATAGCCATAGATTTCATCTTAACCAAGCCCATTTGTGGGGTCTGAGCAGTTTGGTGGTCCCGATAAGTGTATGGTGGCTTGAAAAATTTCCTTCTTGTTGCTGGTTCATGTAATGATTTGGTGATGGCATAAAGTATTTCATGAATTGGTGAAAGTTCTTCGGTCACCAGTTCACCAGATAAAGTGGGGCCGGTGTTTCGGTGACGTGGGCGATGAGGTGGTAGTCTTGTGGCCTTGTCGCGTGTTTGCATGGGCCATCTTTTGGCCATGAAATCATGTGAAAAGGGTGTCATGTTGATGGGGAGTGATGACATGGGGTGACATGGAGGCTTGTCACATGTTTGCATAGCCCTTTTCCAGGCTATGCGATCATGCGACCACTATTTGGACATCGCAGTTGTAGAGTTAAGGCGGGTCCACAGTGCCAGTGTTGCCGAGGTGTTCTTTTTTGATTGGTTGTTGACTGCTGACTCAACTAATGAATTTTCAAGGGGCCCACAACTATTATGAATTAAATGTGACCACTCAATTTGCCAGGAAAAGAAAGAGATCGACGGCCGCATTTTAAATTTTGCCGATTAGCCATTGGATTTTTTAATTTCAAACTTGTCGAGGGTTTCTTGTGACCAAAAGGACTAAAATTGAATGCTTTCCTAGTGGATTTTCTTGCTGGTTTGATGGTAGTAGGTGTTGCGATCTAGCCCAAGGGTCTATGTGGTTAGCTGCATGATGATTTTGTACCTGGTGGAGTTTTTTTTTGAGCTCGAGAAGCTATTTGTAGGTGGCTAATTAGACTAATTTTTATGGCAATTCCCTGGTGTTCTATACTGAGCTCATAGATTTTCATAATTGCAGATCTATTTGAGATTTTTTTTCTCTAGGTTGCTTGGTTTCCAAGCCCTACAATAAGTTTTTGACCATTTCCAATTGGTATGGTAGCTGTAACCCTAACCCTAGTCACCCTAAGCTTCATGCAATCTCTTTGAGATTCCCAAGGTGGCTAGTGGTATAAATTTTTGATATTTTGATTAAGGGTTTGAATTTTAATCAGTCTAGAGGTTCTAATTATAGTTAGTTCCAGGGGTTTGTAGTAGGGCTATATCACATTGCATGTAAGCTGAATAGAATTTTTGGAAGTCTTTTGCAGGTTATTGAAGTGGTTTTATCTCTATCCTACTTTGATCATTTACATGACTCATTATACTTAATATAAGTTTTTCATGCTTCCAAGTCTCTCCTTAGTGTCATTCTTGTGAATGTTGGATTTTTTGATCCATTGCATAGGGTTACCTTTGCATATGTTCTTGTCTTTAGTTCTTGATCTAGGATCAAGTGAAATATACTTTAGAGGGGACATAGATTCAATCTTGGTTGTCTACAAAAGGATCTTATAAGTAGTGGATGGGCTGGAATGTTTATATTTATGGCTATGAGTCTTTGACTATAGTTGGTTCATGTTTCATTGTTTGTATGTGAGGTCTGCCCAATGGATAATGGCATTGATCAAGGATTAGTACATTTAGTTGAGTCCAATGTCTGATTGGATCTTGTCTACCTTCCCTATCCTCATTAATCAAAGACCATTTTAAGTTTTAAGTATTGTTGTTGGTAGTAATACCCTTCACAAGACCATTTTAGCCTGCATAGTAGAGTTGATTCAATGAATACCTGGTTAGTATTTAGTAATCCTTTACTATGATCTGCTTTATGAATCCAGAAGTATAAGGTGTGTAGTGAGTGGATTTTTGTTTGGATTAGGTGTACCCACCTTGGTTTTGTAGAGCTAGAAGCAGAAGAGGGCATATTAAGATCCTATAGTTAGTCTAGTTGTCTTGCAGAGCTCTCATACTTGGAATTAACCACTCCTAACATTAGTCTCAAGGCATATTAGTAGCCCTAAGTGGCATAAGCATTTTCAAACACCAACAGAACCATCTAGGTTTTTTTCTCTCAGGATGCAATGGAAGTGAAATATTGCATTCAAATGCCCTATACTTGTTCAATCATTCCCTGTAATAGATTTCATTATTGACCCAAGAAAGTAGTGAGGACAAATGTATATCTCCCATGAATAATAGGGGATTCCATTTAGTGTTTGATGTGACAACATAATTGTGTAGATAAAGTTCACAAAGAAGGTTCTTGATGAAGTCAGGTGACATCTCATAGATGGCCACAAAGGCTTGAGGGGTATCTATGTCAGCACTTAAATCTTTGATAATTCTCACAAATTTAAATAATAAGAATTTTCCCTCAGGCACAAAGCATATACCCTTGGTGGTGGTCGACATTCTATAATCTTGGGAACCAATTTGATACCTAAATCCATCTTATCTTGTAAGAGCTTGATTTCTTATTTTTGCTACCCTATTTCCCTTTTTAACCTTTCCCTTTCTATTTCCCACATTGCCTTTTCATATTGAAACTATTTAAAATAATCCAAGGAGAAAGAATATACTGTTACCTGGTCTTGATTTCCTAGTGGAACTGGGTGTTCTCATCTTGCCTCATGACCTTGTTGTTGAACTAGTGCGGATGTCACCGAAAAATCATCTTCTTGTACATTCCCTAGATGGGAAGAAGATACATCAGAGACATCCATTTTTTCTATTTCTTTTGGTCTTGAGGCTGCAAGTTCCTTTTCCATCACATCATCACCTCCCATGGTTGAATTTTTCTCTTGTGGGTTCATGTCCATAGGTTCATCAAGAGGAATTTCATGACTTGAGCCAGCAATCATAGGTGAGTCCTTTGTCTTTTTCCTTGTGTTCAAATGGACATTGAGCCATACTAGTGTTTCTTCTGACACTGCAAGGCATTTTTGTGGATTGGTTCTTGTTGGGTCAGACGTGGCTGCAAGAGGAACAGGTGCATCACCTGCTTCATAGTCAGATATTTTTCATTTCTCTTTCTCATTTTTCATGGCTTCTTGGGGACTATGAGTTTCTATAGGAACCTTAATTTCTTCACCCTCCAAATTAGGCTTTAGAGCTTCTACTGTTATGTCTTATTGATGAAGAGGCGGGTTCTCCTGAGTTCTTTTTGGAATGGAAGGTTCTTCATTTTCAGGAATGTCTTCAGCAGGAGGATTTTCTTGTGCTTCATGACACTCAAGGTGTGGCCCTACAGAAATGGGTCTATCCCTATTTAATTGAACATGAGGGGCAGCAATAAATTCATCCTAGGTCATGGGAGAATTATCACACAGGTCTTTTTCTACTAGTAATTTTATTAACCCATGATGGGTAACAACATTTTGTCTACGCTTTCTCACTTCTTCAGAGCTCAAATTCAATAGGAAGTATATGACATTTGGAACATTAATCAGGCGTCCATTTAGAAAATGGCTCAAAAGTTTAAAATTCACAGCATGTAGAAAAGAAAATATTCTTTTGCAAGTAATGTATCTTACAATATGAATAGCTAACTAAGGGTAATCACCTAGAAGAGAGAGTCTTTTAGTACCTTGCTTGCTACTTTCCATTGGAGTGTCTGTAGGTAGGGAGAATTCAGCTTTGGTTGTGCGGGCATCATGGCCATGCAGAAAAGGTTCACCTACAGTAGGAAGTCTAGAGACTTCTGTGATTTGTACTTCTGAAGCTTCAACTCATAAACCTTTCACATATGCCACTCCATTACTGAATGTGTGTAAAAATTCTACTGCAATGGATTTTTCATGATCATTTAATTTGATAAAATAACTGAGCCAACCCACATGATTGAATTCCCAAACACAAGCCTGATCTTGCAATAAGGATGTGTGATTAGCTGGTTCTGATCAAATAGGCTGCCCACCCATACTTGTTCACTCAAAATTCCCTACAACCTTAGTTCTTGACTTCAATCTTTTTCACAATTTCTCCTAATTTCTGAACTTCCCACTTTGCACTGATTTAGGGTTTCTTACAATTTGTTCGGTAAGTATGGGAGGTAAAATAGAAAAGAATTTGTGAAAATTGAAGCTGGCTTTAGTTTTTGGGTTTTTATAAAAGGACTTAAGGCCGTAGACTAAGGCTAGTAGATTAATGATCAGACTATTGAAGCTTGTGTGCTAATAATGACAAATTAATAAAAATCTTGGGCAAATTTATTTCATGTCATATTAACTGATTGCCCCCTATGAAAAAGATGTAGTTGTCCTCACATGCTCGGTTTGAAATTAAAACATTTCTTTGAAAGAATTGCTAAATTAAATAAATCTTAAAAGATAATAATGTTTAAATAAGTAAAGAGTATGTGAGAGAATAGATGATTGTGTACCTGATGTGAAAGTACCATAAATGTCGATATCTAAAAAGATATAATGACAAGTATCATGAAAAGAGAAGTATGGTGCGGAAAAACATGACGGATGAATGAATGGAAGAGTGAAAGGTGATGGGATGGGTTATTTATTATGACAGAGAATATTTTCATGGGAAATGAAAACTTTATTATGGTTGCAGTCATGTAGAGTTAAAGTGATGATGGAAAGTTGTAGCTGACTATAGGAGAATCACCCACAAGAGGAGGTCCATCTACTAGTGTAAAGCCTTCAGCTAGAGGAGGTCCATTATGTGTTGAGGGTTCATCAGCTACAGGATCTTGATTAGCTATAGGGGGTTCAACTACAAAAGGAGAAATCTCAAACTACTGCAGGAACTCGACCTTTGTTTGCATTTTGTGGTACAGATAAATTCTATGCCCATTTACCAATAATTTGAAATGTACCCGGTCGATAGTTGATAACTGAACTACACCATTAGCATAGTCATTTTTGATTTCATAGGGACCTAGCCATTGTGTAGTAATATTACCTTGGGTTTCTTGATAGCGAGAGTCATATAAGAGAGCCCAATCACCAGGAGATAATATTTTGGTGAGGTGTGAGTTATTCCACCTTTTGCATTGTATCTGGATCATCTCTATTTGTTGTAAGGCTACCTTTCTCATTTCATCCAATTGGTTCAGCTGCAGGACCCTGTCACATTGTGCTATTGGAAGATCAATGTTTAACTGTAATGATGTTCTCAATGTCTTATGCTCAAATTATATCGGCATTACAATTTTTTTTCCATAAACTAGTTCAAAGGGTGTGAAACTAGTTATTGTTTTTGAGGTTGTCCTATATGCCCAAACTGCTTCTTGTAACCTTGTGCCCTAGTCTTTTTTATGTAATTGCACTATTTTGGTTAAGATGGCCTCTATTACTCTATTTGTAACCTCAACATTCCTATTCTCCTATGGATGATATGGACTTGATGTCCTGTGGTGAATTTTATATTCATTCATAAGTGCAGTAATCAGCATTGATGTGAATTGAACACCTTGATAAGTAATTGTTAGAAATAGGGAATATTGAGAGGGGGGGTGAATCAGTATTCTACAAACTTTTAATTTTGCCCAATTATGGATATAAAAAATTAATTTGATACTTGCAAAAAAAAGTAAACTAAATAGCATGCATAACAATAAAGAAAATGAACTCATAACACCATGATTTGTTCTCAAGGAAACCATGGCCAAGGGAAAACCCTAGTGGGGATGATACCCACAAGTGATCCACTAATAAAAAGTATCCAGCAAAGGATGTTGACCTTTTTAGGAGCCTATTACATACATATAGTGTCTTAGTCTTGATTAAAGGACTTTTAGGCCTTGTTAGAAGTCTCAACCCTGCTAAGAGTTGGTAGTACATATAGAATGATTAGAAGATGAGCTCATTGCCCAAACATGTAATATACAATGATTTCTGATTACAAAAGGACCAGGTATATAACCTTTCACTGCTACCAAATAGCTTTCTTATTCTAATCTATCTCTTCACTTGCATATACAAAGTCTTCTTGCTTGACTTTAACAATTTATAACTTTGCATCTATATCTTTTGCATACATGCATCACACTATATCCTTTGCATTACATATGTCTTACATTTATACAAGTTATTAAGAATAATAACCTTTACAGCCGGCTTTACAAAACATAGAGCACTTTAAAAAATACATATTAACTTGTGCTGCCCAAGGGTTAACATCTAGGATGTCATCCATTATATGATTAAGTTATTATTTTGATAAACAAAATAATCCCTTAATTATCATACTGATTCTATCTTGTTTCTTTGTCCTATCGGCTTCAACTCTGTCTTTGTAATACTGCAATAACTTCTTTTGTACATGCTGTACAGACTTGTGCTCTTAGATGAGTCTTCAATATACATCAAAGTATCCATGTTCAAGTGCACAAGCACTAAACTTCTATCAACATCACCAACCAAAAATATCTCTAGTTAGACTAGGAAAATGCTGCTTACACTTAGACAATTTTACTCTGCGCTCTGTCTTAATTGCTTGCTATCATATGCGGTCTTCATACAGATTATATGTTGCCAAAATGACAACAACTAGATATCTAACTCAGCCAAATTTCCAACAATCTCTGTCTTTGTCATTGGTGGCAACATATGAGAAAATTGGCTAAGTCATAAAAAACTTCAAAATTGTGGCCATAACAAAAAATCTTCAATATACTTATATCTCTAGATATCTTATATATCATCTATACTCCCCCTAGGAATATGTTCCATATCAATATATCAATTTTCTGCTATCACTCCCCCTTTGAAAAAAATGAAAAAAAGGGTGTCAAAAAAATATGTACTAAAAAATGTTTACCTTTGATTCAAAATTGTAGAGCCAATAGGCTTGCAACGCAATCGACAAAATTTACTTTTATGCTCTCTATCTCCTTCTACCATGCCTTCTTAATGGTGTCTAAAATACTAAGTAGTGCACATAAACCATAAGATGCAATCTCACATGCACAAAGGTTTGCATAGTTAAACTTCTCATCAGATGTCTTGGATGAAAGACATTCTTCCAATTGTCCTTCATTGATGCTTATCTTAATTGAAATGTGCTCTCTTAGTAGAGTGAATCTTCTCAATTTACTTTCTCTTTCATCACTAAGAATTCTTATCTCATCAAACACTTTACTGATTGTCTTCTCAAGATCTAATATCTTTGCATTTGGGCTAGATAAAAGATTTACCTCTGTTTGAATTTCTGCCTCTTTTTCTTTTATCTTCTCAGTCACTTCTGATACATGATTCTCTATTTTTGTACATTGAATGTACAAGGCTTTTCCTCTGTCCAAATTCCTCCTAAGTTCCTTGATACATACATCCAAATTAGTAATATCATTTCTAATATTCTGACATATATCTTGAAATATTTTGCCTCATAGGCTACCTGAGGCTTTACTATAGCTATGCCTGATAAGTTAGTGAATTCACTATTAAATGCCTTCACAACTTCTTTAGCTTTTACCTATGGATTTGCCTCTGATATCTGACTGGTCACCACACTTTGCAACTTCTCTGTCACTTCCACCAATGATCCTTCAAGGATTTTCACTTTCTTATTTTTACCAATAATTTTGTTTAAGGATGAGATCAACTCCATTTGATCATCATCATTGACTTCTTTTCCAAGATTAGAAAAAATGGATTCTCACTGTGGTTTCTCTGCTGCAATCTCAGGGGTGGGACTGATTTCTACTTTTCCTTGTGCTCCTTTCTATTCTGCAATCTCTGTATTAACCTAAATCTCTACTTGCTTTTTCTCTTCTTTCCTTCTTTCCTTCCTTTCTTCCTCTGCAACTAACATGTCCTGTTCTTCCATAGCTGAATTGTCAACAATGTTTTCAAGGTTACTGAAGGGATTGTCATCACTATCCAGTATAATATGTGTTCCTTCCACATTCATTGATTCATTTGCAATGTTGATTAATGGTGGTGGAGAGGGACTTTTCTGGTGCTCAGCTTCCAAATCTTTATCTGCTACACTTGTGTGCCTACTAACACCTATAGTCATTACCTTTACAATTGCTTATTTTGTTTCCTTGTTAATTACTTCATAATTTCCTCCCATTATCTAAATTTTTTTCCTTTTTGTTGTTAAGTGAGTGCTAAGATCTTTCATGATTTCCTTGAAATGATCTTCATCTCTAATATCATAGAGCTTTCTCACAAAATTTTCTCTAATTTTATTGTCTCTTCAGCTGCTCTATTCTTCCTATTCACTAATTTCTCAAAAATTTCATTTGGTATCTTTCCTTGAATACTGTCAAATTTCTTATCGGCTAAGATCATGTGTCTAACAAATGCATTCTCTAAGTTCAATCTCTCTGAAATTTTTAATAACTCATAATATTTGTTCATCTTAGAAAAATCTCCATCATTAATGATTTGAGAATTTACTTTATCTATCGTTGGTTTCCATTTTCTCTTATTGATTCTAGTATCTTCATCATCTTTTATTTCTGATATTTTACTTTACACTAGGGTAAATATTGTTTTCTATCTCTTACTAGGCCCACCTGCCATTTCCTTTACCCTTTTACCTGGTGGAGGATCTTGTAGATTTCCTTATTTCCTATTTCTCTTCAACTTTCACCACTTTCACTACATTCTGAATATTTCCAGTCTGATCTACAACTAATGATAGGGGTGGAATAGACAAAAATTCTTTCTGTCCAATGTCTCTTATTGCTGTTGTGGTCTACTTTATCACTAGAAATTCTTGTTCTGACATTCCTATATCCTTAAGAATTTTCTTGATAGTGCTTTCCACTCTTTTATTTGACAACTTTTCTTCTTGTAAAGACTTTTCCAAGTTAAAATTATCCTCATAAGTTCCAAATCTAGAACTGTTTACATCCAATTTTCTCTTAAGCAATCTATTTACATATTCTTCTATCTCATTTTCAGATACTTCATATCCAAGAGGATCTATGAATTCTACTCTAGGTTCAACTGCTTCAACAAAAGTAAAGTCTGTGTCAACCATGAAACATATTTCATCTTTGTATTTTTCTACTATAGCTTGTGGTATCCTTGATCTTTTCTTTATCAGGTTCTGAAATGTTTTGATTACCAAGGTTGCACTCTCATTAACCTTGTCTATAGGGTATCTTAGATACACCTTGTTGATTATATCCATAGTGGTCCTGTTGTCATTCCAATCTTCTGCAATAGTATATGGGAATCTTCTTAACAAATGAAAAAACATATATGTGATCAAGGATGAGAATCTGAATTGTGAGTTCTTGGTTTTCTTTATCTTTTCAAGGTTCTCAATCAATTGAATTCTAAAGATTTCACACATGTCAACTTGTACTTTTTATACCGACATCAAATAAGTTGCATGAATCATACCAGCTGCCATGTCATCTTCTCTAGAATTAGCACATAATTTAGATGTTAAGATCTTACATACATATCTAACATCATCTTTAATTATCTTTCTGATTACAATTCCTCTGCCATTATAAGATGATTTAGTGTTATCCAGTACTGTCTTCTTTACATTCTTCTCATTAAATGTTATAACTCCAGATTTTGATAAACAAGTTACTTCATGAATTAGGTCTTTGGTTATGTCAATTACTCTGTCATCTAACCAAAACTTCCCATTGTGAATTCTGCTCAAAATTATCTTGGTGCATTCATCATCATCGAATTCATATTGTAGTGAATACTTCATGATTTCATTTTCTTTTAGATGTTCAAACCCTACTTTTAATTACATATACTGATTGTATAGTTTCTCATACTCATTAGTTAAATAACTTTCACTGAGGGTTTCAAGTTTGCATTTTAAATAACCTTTAACATCTTCTAAATGCAAAAATCTATTTGGTACATATGATAAAGCAAGACTAGGGTCTTCTTCCAAGGGTTCTACTGGTTCCCTTTTAACTCTAGGTCTAATAGTATATCTTACATGATGAATAAGTGATACATCCATGATTTCTGCAAATGTTTTAGCTGATTGATAGATTTTCTTAGTAAAATACGTCAATTTTGTGATTTAGGGCTTTGTGTAGATCCGACGTGAAATTATTTCACAAAATCTTGCAAAATTCTTTCAATCACGGCTGTAATGATCTCCTTATCACTTCTAGTCACTTCAGTGATCAAATAATATCGATCATAATATTTTAACCTTACAATCTTACAAGATTTTGACATTGCATTCAATTCCTTTGTCGCTTCTTTTTAAAAAGTTGTTCCCGCTTTCCTACAAAACTTCCAACTTCTTGTGAACTTGCATACATTCATATTTTCTCATGCACTCTTAACCATAGCATCATTACATCACATACTATCTTACATTAACTGCGCAAGACTCAATTCATCCTACACTAACTTCTACACTATCCTAAATTCCTACTCTAAAGCATTCTTTATGAATTAAGTACTTTGAGATGGGTTAGGAAGAGATTCACACTTACTATCAGATACTTCACCAATCTAATTACCTTCTATACTAAATGTGTCTCCTTAATCTATACCTTTAACAAATTTCACTTCTTCTGAATTACTATAGCATCCTTTTTGACTGTTGTTTGCATTCTCATTTCTTCTTGTGTAGTTCTTGTTGTTGGTATTTCTCATGTTGTTCATCTTGCAAAATCTTGCTGTATGACCAAATTTGTTGCATATCTAAAAAAATACTCCATTGTTTTTATATCTCGGTACTGTCTGGTTGATTTGTGATTTGCAATTCCTAGCAATGTGTCCAACCTTGTTGCATCTATAACATACTACTCCATTTCTTCTGTTCATATCTTTAGTAGGTCTCTGATCTGAATGGTTAGTATCTCTAAACATTCTACTACTATTATTATCATTAGATCTAGGCTTCTTACATTCAATAGCTCTATGTCTAAAACCATGACAATTATAACAATAACAATTAAGAGGTTTGAATTTCTTACCTATACAATATTTCTTCATATGACCAAAAGTATCGCATACAAAACATCTACCTTTAAATTCTCTTTGTGTACCTTTAGGTGGTTATTCTTCTTTAGGTGGATTAGGTATATCCTTAGATTTGTTAGCTTCATCAAATTTCTTTTCATCTTTGTTCTCAGAAACTTTCAAATCTAGATCCTTGCTTTCTTCACTTACCTTAGATGAGTTAAATCAACCACCAATTTTATCATAGAATGGATTTTGATAAGACATTTGTTCATCAATCTTCTCATTGGTGGAATATAGTCTCTCAAGATGTTTCTTAGATTGAGTCAGTTCACCTTTCACATTGTATTGTAATTTTGAAGTTCAACATACTGTAATTTGGTTTTGTTAAGTTTAGATGTCACTTTACAAAGTTTAGACTTCAGATCTTCATTCTTAGATTTCAGATTTGTTTCATTCTTTATTTTTTCCATCTTTCAAACATAACTTTAGATTTCCTATCTTTAATTCATGTTTAAGGATCTCATTTTATTTTTCCAGATTTTCATCACAATCTTCAATTTGAATTGTAGATTCCTTCTTTGATTTTAGTTCTTCTAGCTTTTCTTTTAGCTTCTCAATGAGGTTCTTTGCATCATCATATTTTCCTTTTAGAGTGTCTCTTTCTTCAGTAAGTATATCAATTTGTTCAAGAGCTTCTTCAAGATTCTTCTGTAGCTGATCCATATCCATAGAGATCTTACTCAAGATTCTAGGCTTTCTCTAAATGATTCTTTTCTGAGTAACTAAGCTCTGATACCAATTGTTAGAAATAGGGAATACTGAGAGGGGGGGGGGTGAATCAGTATTCTATAAACTTTTACTTTTGCCCAATTATGGATATAACAGATTAACTTGATGGTTGCAAAACAAAGTAAACTAAATAGCATGCATAGAAATAAATCAAATGAACTCATAACACCATGATTTGTTCTCGAGGAAACCTTGGCCAAGGGAAAACCCTGGTGGGGATGATACCCACAAGTGATCCACTAATCAAAAGTATCTAGTAAAGGATATTGACCCTGCTAGGAGCCTATTACATACATATAGTGTCTCAATCCTGATTAAAGGACTTTTAGGCCTTGTTAGAAGCCTCAACTCTACTAAGATTTGGTAGTACAGATAGAATGATTATAGGATGAGATCACTACCCAAATATGTAATATACAATGATTTCTAATTACAAAAGGATTAGGTATATAACCTTTCATTTCTATCAAATGGCTTTCTTATTCTAATCTATCACTTCTCTTGCATATACAAAGTCTACTTGCTTGAATTTTACAATTTACAACTTCACGTCTATATCTTTCACATACATGTGTCACACTATATGCTTTGCATTACATATGTCTTACATTTATACAAGTTATTAAGAATAATAACCTTTACAGTTGGCTTTACAAAAAGCACTTTACAAAATACATATTAACTTGCGCTGCCCAAGGATTAACATCTAGGATGTCATCCCTTATATGATTAAGTTATTATTTTGATAAAAAAATAATCCCTTAATTATCTTACTGATTCTATCTTCTTTCTCTGTGCTATTGGCTTTAACTCTATCTCTGTAATACTGCAATAACTTCTTCCGTACATGCCGTACAGACTTGTGCTCTCAGGCGAGTCTTCAATATACATCAAAGTATCCATGTTCAAGTGCACAAGCAATGAAATTACTTCTATTGACATCACCAACCAAAAATATCTCTGGTTAGATTGGGAAAATGCTTCTTACACTTAGACAATTTTACTCAGCACTTTGTCTTAACTACTTGCTATCATATGCGGTCTTCATATAGATTATATGTTGCCAAAATGACAAAAAATAGATATCTAACTCAACCAAATTTCCAGTAGTAGCCAGTTCTCTTGGGACACCATACCTTGTGAAGATTTCTTCATACAAAAATTCAGAAACCTTGTTATCTCTAGCATATTTCATAGCACGTACCTATACCCATTTAGTTACATAGTCAGTACAGACAAGAATGCAGGAATTGTCATTTGAGGATGGAGTAATGGGTCTGACAAAATCTAACCACCATTTTTCAAATGGAGTTACTACCACATGTGGAAAGAGAGACATTTCATTAGACTTTGTTGGTTGTCTCATCCTTTTGCATCAGTCACATTTCCTTGTATAGTTGACCACTTCTTTATGGAGGGTTGGCCAATAATATCCTATGTCCAGTATCTTCATTGTTGTTCTTTTGGCTGCAAAATGCCCTCCACAAGGTTCATCATGACATGCATGGAGGATGTCATAGGTTTCATCCTCCCTTACACACCTTCTCAATATTTGGTCAAGCCCATTAGAGAATAGACAATCAACAATCCATGAGAAATTGAATTTTTTTTAATGAGGAGTCTCTTTCCTTTTGGTGAGAAATAGGGAGGTAACTTTTGAGAGACCAAGTAATTGGAAATATCTGCATACCAAGGAGTTTTGGTTGAAATGGAGAATAGGTGATCATCAGGAAAGTTGTCATTAATAAGCTATGATTCATCCTTGTTCTACAATCGTGAGAGAAAATCTGCAACCACATTTGATTTTCTTGGCTTATCCACTATGGTGATATCAAATTCTTGTAACAATAGAAGCCATCTAGCTAGTCTCCCTGTGATTGTAGGATTATTCACAAGGTACTTAATTGCTACATGGTCAATATGCACAAATATCTAGTATCCTATTATGTAGTGGTGGAATTTATTGAGGAATAAATGACTATCAAAAGATCCTTTTCTGTGACTGTATAA
The DNA here is from genome assembly GCA_027943335.1 of Chamaecyparis obtusa. Classification (NCBI taxonomy): domain Eukaryota; kingdom Viridiplantae; phylum Streptophyta; class Pinopsida; order Cupressales; family Cupressaceae; genus Chamaecyparis; species Chamaecyparis obtusa. The sequence continues at coordinate 262,355 of BSBK01001624.1, read as the reverse complement.
TTCAATTCGGCTCCTTTGAGATTCTTGCTGATGAAGTATATAACATGCTCTACTATGTCATCTTTTTGGCCGAGCATGACTTCTATGGCATGATCTAAGATATTAATATGTATGTGGAATGGAAGTTCCCAATTTGGTCCTCGTAAGATTGGGGCTATTGTAAGAATTGAATTTAGCTATAGGAAGGCTTCTTCACAACTTGGAGCCCAAGTAAATTCTAAATCTTTGGTAAGCAGAGAATGAAGGGGACTGGCCATTTTACTGAAATCTTTTATGAACCTTCTATAATATCTTGCATGTCCAACAAAACTTCAGACATCTTTTTTCTTGGTTGGTGTTGGAAGGTTTTGAATGACTTCAATTTTGGCCAGATCTACTTGGATTCCTGCTATAGATATATAGTGGCCAAGCACTATCCATTCTTACTTCATCATGAAACACTTTTCACTCTTAAGAGATAGATTATGTTCTTCACACCTTTTTAGGACCTTGTCTAAGTTGTTCAAGGCTTCCTCATAAGTTTCACCATATGTTGTGAAATCATCCATATAAATCTCCATACAGTCATGAGAGATATGAACAAAGATGTTGATAACTGCTCTCTGAAAGGTTGCTGGAGCATTACAGAGACCAAATGGAAGAACTGAATAAGAAAAAGTCCCCCAAGGGCAAGTGAATGTTGTCTTTTCTTGATCCTCTGGAAATATTCAGATTTGATTGTACCCACTATACCCATCTAGGAAGGAAAAAAACTTTTCCCCTGCTAAGGAGTCCAATACTTGGTCAATAAATGGAAGGGGGAAGTGACCATTTTTAGTTGCATATTGAGTTCTCTATAATCCACACACACATGCCATTTGCCTCCTTTTTTTGGCATAATTACTAATGGGGAAACCCACTGACTATCCGATATGGGATAAATAAATCCAGCATTGAGGAGATTTTTCAATTCTATTTTAACAATTTCTCATAATGCTGGGTTCACTCGCCTTTGAAATTGCCTCACTGGAGGTTTTTATTCTTTTAGATATAACCTATGAGTGCATAGTTTTGGATCCAAGACTTTCATGTCAGAATAGTCCCAAGAAAATGCTCTAGTATGGGCCTTCAACATTTTAGTCAGAGACGTTTTCTGTTGAGTGGTTAGTTTTCTATTGATGTTCAGGCAAAGGCTAGGAGACACCTCTATTTGCTTAGTCAACTCTATCATGGATGCATCTATAAATGAGGGTGCTTGTATCTCATGGGGAAGAAATTGGTGGTAGAGTTCTTTGGCTATAGGAGAATACCATTGGCAATCAAGGCTTAAAACTTGCAAAGAGCAGTTGCTGGAAGAACAACTCCAGAGAATCTGGGTTTGATCCATACTAGTTTTGCAAGATGTTGGTGATCACCTTGTCTTTGCCCTGAAGCTACATCAAGGGGTCTTTTTTTATCATCATTAACTTAGACACTTAATTGATAACCTTGACTTATTCTCCTATGTCAAGCCATATTGGTGAGGCTAATTCCATTTGGGGCTGGGCAGGGGGTACATGACTAGAGTCTTTGTATGATGACCACCAGAGATGGTAATATCCCCTGAGTGACATCTAATATGAGCATCAGCAATTGCTAGCCAAGGCCTTCCAAGTGTAATCAGATATCCTCCTAAGGTAGCATTCAGTGATAGGATCATGAAATCAGTTGGGTACGACTAGGACTCAAGGTCAACAACTATATCTTCAACCATTCCATCAAGTTTTACAATGGAATTGTCTGCAAGCTACAGGATAGTGGGAGTGGTTCAGAGGTTGTTTATACCAAGTTGTTGCATTATATCCCTAGTCATTACATTTATAGTGGCTCCAAGATCTACCAATACATTTTTAATGGCTGTCTCATTAATAATGACTTCAACAATAGGATGCCTGGGTTAGAATATTTTGGGATGGTAAGATTTCCTAACATAATGTCAGCTCACTTACCTAAGACATGCACTATTTGAGGATCCTTTTTCTTGCGACTAGGTTTCTTAAAGAAGGCTTCTTTTATGGCTTTTCTATATGTAGGAACATCCTTAATTTCTTGAAATAAAGATATTTGGACATTGACATTCTTTAACTGATCAAGGATGTTAAATTCTGATTGATCAGTAGGCTTAAGATTATTGTGCTGTAGCCTTTGTGGAAAAGGTGGTCCGTTAGGGTGGCTTTTATCAACTATAGGTTGTGTTACTAGTAGGGAAATAGTGTTTTCTATTTGTGTAGGCTCCTCCTGGAGTAATTTAGTTATGATTGGATGCTCAGGAGAAAGAATAGTAGTCCTAGACCGAAGGTGTATATCATCAAGTATGATTTCATAGGTAGGATACTGTGTGGGATACTACATCTAGTCAGTAGTATACACACTTTGTTGAGGTGTGGGAGGCCTATTGTTTGGGTTTGGCTATGGTTGTGAAGGCTTTGGAGGTTGATTATTAGTTGTTACTGGTGGTAAGAGTGCTTGCTATTATGGTGGCTGAAGAGGTGGATTCAAATATCCTTAAGGCTGATTTGGCCATTGTTGGCCTCCTTGCCACTGAGGGTTTTGTCATCAATGACCTTGTGGTGGCTGCCATGCCCCCTGAGGTTGTTGCCAATTCCTATGAGGGTTCTGCCACTATGGAATAGGGTAATTTTTCCACTGATTCTGATAGTGGTTCCAAGGGTAATTTTGGTAATTCATAGAAGGTTTCCATTGATTGTTATAAGATAGATTACTAAATGTAAGTGGGTCCTGATGCATACCTTGTCTTTGCACCCATGGTCATCACTAAGCAATAGAGAATAGCTGCTCATCCATTGGTTCAACTAGCTTATATTCATTTGGAATCTGGGTAGTTTCCATATTAGAAACCATCTTACACCGACAATCTCTATTCTTTTGTCGACATTGTGGATAATTTTCAGACAAAATAGCTTTTGCTTCCTCATGCTTCTTCTTTGCCTGCAAGGTATCTAGTTGCATGGCCATATTGTTGATTATATCCCACTTAAAGTTAGATAAGAGATTGGTTATCTCTGATCTGGAAGCACTTGTGCCATTTTTCTTTCCTATTATGGCTTTGTATCCCCTTCCTTTCTTACCAACAACTCTCAAGTACTTGAGGCATATCTTCTTTATATCATCCCAGGTAGATTGGGTTATATCTCCTCCTGCCATCAAGTTTAATGCTTCAGTGCATCCATCTTGTATACCTCTTAGGAAAAGAAACTTCTAAGATTCTTCATTAAGCACATGCTTTGTATTCCTTTGTAGGCTATACATGAACCATGAGACATAGTCTTCAAGTGTCTCATCTTCTTTTTGAATCATTTTAAAGATATCTTCCCCTTGTATATGAGTTCCCTGACAATACTCCTTATACTTGAGTAAGAATGCAGACTACATTTCTACCCAATCATGGACAACATCCTATCCTAGGCCCATAAACCAACACAAAGTAGACTCCTTAAGGGTTGCAGGAAAGAGTTTGAGTTTTTGAGCATCAGTGGTGTAGTCATAACTTCTACATAGGATATCAAACTCAAAGAGAAAGGTATCTGGGTCTTGTGTTACTAGACTATAGAATTTTGGCAAGGTGGAAGAAGGTATGTTTTTAAGGTTGTTGTTATCTCATTGGTCAGTAATAGGAAATGGAAATGTGGTAGGATTCACCATCTCGAAAGGATTTATAGGTTGAGGAGGCAATGGATGATGCGAAGGTTGGTAGATGACTAGTTGTAAGGATTTTTCATGTCTGACAGGATTCTCAGGAAATCAAGTTCTTAGATGAGAGAAGACTTTTGCAAACGAGTTAATTTCAAGTTGTTCTTCAAAAGAACCAAACTATTCTTCTTTAGAAGATGATGAGGAGGATGTAGTTTCAGGGAGGTCAATGGTAGCATCAACAAATGAACTTTCCTCTTCAAAGGGGTGATTGGATTGATTTGAAAAGTACCTTCCTCTGACGTCTCTTCTTCGATTATGCATTTAGGTAGTAGAGAGTTCCTCTAAAAGAAATGTAATCTGATGAAATCTAGAAATAAAAAAAATTCTAAGAATGGCTTAGTGAGGACTTGGTTCGGTACCATCCCCAAAAGTGGAACCAAAAATGATTTCTTCTTATAAAGGCTCATAAACTAGGTGTAATTCCAGACTCAGGGATTGGACATTAGACCAAGCAGTTTATCCTCTTCATAAAAAATCATTTAGTATGTCAGACCAAGGACGTATTACTTGAAATGGGCTAGCAAAGTATATGCACCAGGTATCACTCAGCCATACATTTTATCATTGCTATAGGAAAGAAATGCTAAAGAGAAACTATTCTATGATTGCAAGGAATGATTGCTAGAGTAATGCCTAAACTGAAGTTGCAGGAAAGTAAGTGCTAGAATGGAAATTATAGAAATATAACTACTAACAAAACATGAAGACTCTTACGAGCTATGCCATAGTACTTCTACGGTTCCACTTCTTTGGCTGCGGGAACAGTTCAACACTTGGTACTGAAATAGTGGAAATGTAGGAAATGATTCTAACTAGTATAAATCTATCTAATTGATGCAGGAGCATCCTAGTGTAATCACCCAAAAATGGTCATCTAGACTATTAGCCCCTTGCTAGCATTATTTGCTAAAATCATCAATTGCTTATTCTTGATAAAATCCTAGTTCTATCATTTATTTGATTATTTTCTATGGGCTAACCATTTTATCCTAAGTCTTTATTTAATTAAAAGGAATTCACTTCCCTTTTATTAAATAAAAAGCCCCCACTTTTCCTCTTAGTCCTAAGTTGCACAAATAAAGCATTATTCTTATTTTATAAAAATAAGAAAAGGCCTTTTTGTCTCACATGGGGCACAAAAGTCAACACTTATTTCTCATTGGAGGAAACTTGTGCACATGGATTGCTCCTCTTTCAAGATCCACCCTTGATTAAATATTTTGCCTCTTAATCTCCATGGTCCATTCCTTTTCAATTCCTTTAAAAGGAGAGCTCTCTTCTCATTCTAGGATCCCAACTTTTTATGCTAATCTTATTCTGCAGGATTTCTTGGAGACTTTGGAGCTTTTGAAGACTTTGGAGCTTTTGTAGATCTTATTGCATTTAGCCTTCATTCTTGCATTCTTAGCTTAGCTTCATGTTTATGCTTTCTTAGCTTAGTTTCCTTTCATGCTCTAGATTAGTTCACATAGCTTAATTAGTAAGGATTTGTAATACTTCTATCTTTCATTTCCATAGCTTAGCTTGCATTTTCATTCTTAGCATAGCTTGCATTGCATCTCCATTTGGATTCTTGAAGATATTGGCATTCTTGCCCTTGTCTCATTGAATCTCCCATTGCATGGTTTACTAGCAAGGTTATTGGCTTAATAGCTCTAGATGAGAGCACTCTTAAAACCCTTGCACTCCATGCCTAGGGAGCTCTAGGTCACCTTCCCAAGGTTTCCAATTCATGGATTCTCTTGGAAGCAATGGCTTAGAAATGTGCACATCTTAGTGTGTACATTTTTGGCACCCACCGTGGGGCAGAATAGCTCTATTTTGTCCTTCTTTTCTTGCATTTCCGCTATAGGTTTCAGCTATTTTTTTATTTTTTTGTGATTTTCATATGCCGTCCATACTTCTGTGTGTCACTGTTATGGAATCTTGTGCGAGGTTTCTCACCGTATCATGCAAAGATTTGTTGTCTCTAGCACTTCTACACATGATGAAGTGTTTTATCATGCATGCTTGTGTACTTTCTTGTGCAAGCCCTTGTACTTTCTCGTGTGAGCCTTTTTACATTCTCACGTGGGCTTGTGCTTTCTCAGCAGTGGTTCAATACTTTCTCACGTGGCCCTGAGTACTGTCTTGCATGAAATTCTATGATAGATAGAGACCCAGAATTCCAGATTTGTGAGTTTTGCTTGCTATTTTCAATTTTCCTACTTTTTGTTTTCTATTTTGCAAGCAATTTTTTTAAAAAATTTTTGACATTTTTGAAATTTGTGCCACTCCACAAAACTAGCACCTATTTTTGAGAAATTTTTGCATATGGTATCGAAAATTGAAGTGTGATATATTGTTGGAAAGCTCTTTCCGAGCTTGATCCAATCATGCTGGTTTCATTTTCAAATTTTGTTGTTTGATTAGCTATTTTACTTGCAGATTATCTAATTTTTGATGTGCTAACTATTGTGGAGCTAACAAGTTGTGCTTGTAGGTGCTCTCATTGATTGAATATTTTGTCAAAAGAATGCATGTCAAAGCTCCAAATGCACAAGGGCTACTAATGGTTTTTTGTAGGGCTTCCCAAAGCATAAAAACCAATCAAGTGCTTGTTTAATTGCTTTCCATTTTAAGTGTGGCATATACTAGTTGTTTCATTTATTAGGCACTTAATATCTTTTTGTAGGAATCTTTTGGTGGTAGGAGAGTATGCTCTTCACCCTTGTGGTGAAACAGAAATCCTGACCCATCTTTGGATTTTGAAAGCAAGAGGGAAATTGAACCTTTTTTTGGTGTGTTTGGGAGAATTTTTTGAGCTAGGAGAGTATGCTCTTCACCCTTGAGGTGAAACAAAAATCTTGAAACTCAAAGGTTGATCCACTCTTTGTTTAGTTCTAGAATCCTTTAGCGGGCTTGCTCTTGAGCAATCAAGAGGAACAACCCAAGTGGGGACAAGATTTTCACCAGCTATTTTGACCCACTATAAACTCAAGGCTATCAAGGACACAAAACCCTGGTAGACATAGTACTTGTCTTCACTTAATATGAGTACTTGTGGGATTGTGACCATGAGGAAAATGTTGAGCAAGAATGCTTAAGGTACTCTTGTGGCCATGAGGTTTGTTACTTGCCGCAAGGTAAGGAGTCCCTTCGGGGAGCAAGAGGAGTATTACGAACAAAAGCCCTTACTAAGAACCATAGATAGAAGCTACCCCATTTTTCTGCTTAACATCTTGGTGCAAGGATTGATCCTAGTGGACTAACCTGAATCACCCCAAGACTACTCACCATCTGTGTTCCTTTGGTTGTGTCATTGGCACTTCCATGACAAAGCCAATATCTATTGTGGGCAACCACTTTGTGTGAAGTGATAGGACATCAAGTGTGGGCCAAGTTGTTAAGTATTGAGCCTTTGTCCTTCTAGGCTAGTAAGTGCTTGAAGTGTTCTCACTGTGATCTACCCATGCAAATGTTCTGAAACATTAAACATCATGGTAGTGCTCATAGAATTTTTCATTTTTGTATCACAATTTCTTGTCTTGGAAAGGTTTGATCTTTTTCCCTTGCACAAGTGTTTTATGACATGTTTGATCACTTGCTATTTGAAAACTTGTCTATTTCCTAATATTACTATGCTTGAAACCAAGAAATTGTACTTGCAACTTACAACATTGACCTAATTTCTCTCAAAATTGAGTTTTTCACATTCACTAGTCAAGAGTTGTATGATACTGAAACATCATTGCACACCCTTAATCAAGAGTCTTGAGTTATTCTTCTATCCTACTACTGTTGCAATCTGGAGCTGCTAAACTTGAATTTTAACCCATCACAGAGTATCTTTCCTATTCTTACCTAAAGCTAGTTTGTTATCTTCATGCTTAGGTTTTTTCTGGACTGAAAAAAATGAGCTAAAACTATTAGGTTTGAGCCTAACAAATTCTACTCTTGATCACTTGTCATACCATGGTTACCTCTATAGCTACTTGCTAATCAAGCTTCTTGCTCATCTCTCAGCTTGAGTTAATTGATTACTGTAAGTTCTTGAGCACTTTTGATGAGCCATCTCTATTGTTATATCTTGACAAGTGATCCTTATTATCTTTTCTTATCTCAATATCTGAGAAACTTTGTCTCATTCTATTAGTCAACCAACAATTCTTTTCATGCTAGTTACAACTCTGTCTCAATTTGAGCAGGAGAGTCACCCTCTATTCAATTATACATAGTTACCTTCTCCAACTAGACACTCACGAGCACCAAATAGAAATGATAGTTCTAGTCCTAACCAATCTGAGGATTCTAAGGTCACCCCATGGTACAAAGGAGGTTTCTTTTTTTCCACATTCAAGACCTCCAAAAATACAAATAGTGTCTCACTCACTCTCACTGAACAAGAAAAGTTTCACCATTTGCAAGAACATTTTGAGCATAAGGACAACCAAGCATGTTTAGGCAAAATGGATGTTGCTAGACACATGGCTATGAGAGGAATGTCTCATGAGAAACCCAAGATTAGTGGTTATGAGCATAGACCACTTTTTGGTACTAATGGAAACTATGGCAATAACACACCACCTAGGTCTCCTCCGAGATGGACTTTTTCTATACCTTCTTCACCTCCTAGACCCCCTCCTTCTCATCATGAGGAAGAGGCCACTGATGAGATTTCTAGTGAGGAACTTATGAGATTTGAATAAGATGAGGTCTCCCAACGAATGATGCATACGCTTTTAGAGAGAAATGGAGACCAATATTTTCAATTCATGACTTCTAGAGGATACAAGCTTCCTCCTGGTTATGATGTCCAACAAATTGTCCAAGAAAGAGTGCCAATAGAATTGGAAATCCTTAGAGAGGAATTACAATGGAAAAATCAACATCTTGCCCAAATGGAAATAGAAAGGGATCCTCCAAAGGTCTCTTTTGTAGAGTCTATCTGTGCTCTTCCCTTTGATAGGAGTCTATACATGGTCCCATTTCCTAGGGATATTGAGGTTCCCAAATATGACAAGTATGATGGAAACGGTGACCCCCATGACCATGTGCATCACTTTTATGCTCTTAGCATGGAATTCCTTCACAAAGACACATTTCTACTATGACTGTTCCCTCAAAGTTTAAGAGGACAAGCTTTGGAATGGTTTGCAAAATTGACACCGCCTCTTAAGACTTTTGATGAGTTGGCTAGGTGCTTCACCTAGCATTATTCATACAACATCCAACAACCTATCACCATGATAGATCTTGGTGCTCTAAGGAAAAATCAAGGTGAACCATTTGCCACTTACCTACAATGTTGGAGGTCATTGTATTCTCGATATCCTTGTTAGCTACCCGAAAGGGAAAAGATTGAAATTTTCATCAACACTCTTATGCCTAAGCTATATTATGATCTAAGGAAACAACTATTCTCCTCTTTCAATGACATGGTTGAAAGTGCCCATTGGATTGAGGATGCGGCCATAAGAAAGGGGGATATCGTTATTAATAAAGATACTAGAGGCAATGGCAAGGACAAGAGAAAACCTTGGAACAGAAACAAGTATGTTGTTAATGATGGGGTTGTAGATGTCCCAAAAGCTAAAGATCTTGATTTCAACCTTTCTAATGCTATCTACATAGCAAAACAACAAGAGGCTACCAATGCTCACAGTGCTCCTAAGCCTCAATATGAAGACAAGTCGAAGAAGCAATACCACTGATGGGTTTACACCAAGTTGGCTAAACCATACGATGTGATCCTTAAGACTTTGGTTTCTAACAAGTATCTTACACTTCCTAACAATTCTCATCCCTATGATCTTCCAGTTAAGCCTGATTGGTGGGGAGAAGATCATTTCTACCACTATCACAAAAATAAGGGACACAAGACAGATAATTATTTTAGGCTTAAAGATGCTATCCAAGATCTCATTGATGGAGGCACCATTCTCATTGATGGCTTAGTTAAAAATTCTAATCACAAGGGTTTCAAGACCCCTCTACTTGAGTATAAAAAGGGGGAATCCTCTCAAGAAAATAAGAAGAATCATGATGCAAAGATCAACTATACATATACTCTTGATTCGCTTGTGATCAACATGGTAGACCTTGTCGAGAGTGTTCTTATGATGAGATCTCAAGGTGTTAATAATGCCAATCATGGTATGCCAAAGTTGGTCTTGCAAACATGGGATGGTTCATCTTCTCAAAGTGAGACACTGAATGCTGTTACTAGGGGGCAAGCCAAAATTGTCCTTAAAACCGCACATGATCCCAAGCAAGCCTCTTCTTCCAAACAAGTGGCTCCTTTAGTCTTGTCTAGCTATGAACTTGTGCACTAGTTGTAATGAACACCCACTTAGATATCCATTTTTGAGTTTCTTGAGTTATCCCCTTTGCACAAGGAGATCCTTGAGAAGGCTCCACATATAGAAAATGTCCCCAATAATATTGATCCAGATTGGTTCCAAGCTATGGTCAACCATATCTCATCTCCCCACTACCTATCCTTTTCTGCAGAGGATGACACATCTCTTAGCCACCCCCATAATCTTTCTTTACACATCAAAGTCCAAGTCTACCATACCCAAGTCCCCTAAGTCCTGATAGACAATGGTGCGTGGTTAAATATTGTTTCTTTCCATGTGGTGCAATAGTTGGGTTTGTCAAAATTTTCTGTAGATCCTAAGAGGAAGATTACTATAAAAGCATATGATGAAGTGGAAAGATCTTCCAAGGGTCTTGTTGTGCTACTTGTCTAAGTGGGCCCTATCATGAAAGATATTGTGTTCCAAGTGTTAGACATCCCACTCACATATAACATTCTTCTGGGTCATCCTTGGATCCATGACATGCAAGCTATCCCTTCCACTTACCATCAGTGTGTCAAATTCCCATACAATGGCACTGAGGTTGTGATTCCTAGGGATAATGCTATAGCTATTAATACTCTAATTGCTACTGAGATGTTTGTTCCTCACAAAAAACCTTCTCATGATCCTAATGTATCCCTGATTGCTACTGAAAAAAAAATAAAGATGATGAGCATTGGTATGGATGAATACACACTGGATTCCATTACTACTATGCCTACTTCTCCTAAATTATATGGGAGACCCTCTGACAAGATGAAGCCTTCTCCTTCTGCTATGACAGTCTTTGATACCTTTGTTCATTCATCCATACATCTAGAGGTAGAAAAAGAAGAACAAGCTGTTAGGGAGTGGATCTATAGAGATGAAGAGAGTAGTAGGATAATTGCTACTCCTATCTCCCCTAAGTGCTATGGTAAAGGCTATAAATTTTTGTAGAAAATGGGCTATCAAGGTCATGAACCTATAAATGATAATGGACATGCCCTAGTTGAGTGTTTAACTCATACCAATGGCTAACCCTCTAAAGATACCATAGGTTTAGGATATGGTGCCAATGATGACCTCCTTGACTATTCCAGAAATGCTCCCATGATAAGTGATTTAGACATAGATACATATGAGTCACCACTGCACACTATGACTCAACTAGTAGACAGTCTCCCTTCTACTTCACTCCTTTGGGGAGAAGAATGCATACCTGATGAGGACACAGCTAAAGACTCTACACCTAGAAGTAGACAATGCAAAAATATCTTTCGATTGGTAGATAGAGGAGATCTCACACATAATGACTTGGGTGCCTCTACTTCTTAGCGTCCTAATCCTTCTTGGTGCAAACATCCCAGTAGAAGCTCAACAACAGATTCAAATAAGTATGAATGGGATACTCTCTTAGAGGGATCTTCCACGATGGATATGGAAGTTGATGTGGTTCATACTTATAGTTCCCAACCTGATGTAGTTGATGAGTCTCACGTAGGGTCTGATGAGTTCAATCTATGTATGGCTTTAGTGGACCATGTTGGTCCTTCTATGTAAAATCTAGATCTTCACACTTTTGGAGTTTACTCTATAGGCTTAACCTCTCTCATCACCAGAGATGACACATACTGCATAAATGCTCTTGAACCTATCACTTCACTCCCTCTCATACACTCAAATCTTATAGATTGGTCAACCTAGGATCAATGACCTGCATTGCCTTCTTTCCAAAATGACTATGAGATCACCTGCTACTTGAATGCCATTGAACCTGTTACTTCTTCCACTAGTGAACCAATGACAAACATGACTGAATTAGATATCAAGTACCTCAGTCATAAAATCAAAAGAAAAAAGCAATGGTCGAATGGAAAAAACCATGTTGTGGTGGTATTCGAACCTAAAAAATAGTAAAAATAAAGATGTATCTAAGGGTGAAAATCTCTTCGAGGCACTTGAAGATGAGGTACTTAGTAATCTACCCAACTATTTTCAAGAAAGGTCTTTAGTTCTAATAGAGCCTACGGAGCCCATAAACTTAGGGATAAAAGAATCTCCTAAAATCATACATGTGGCTCAGTCTCTCTCAATAGAATAAAAAGAACAATTTGCCACATTCTTTCAAGAGAAAAAGATCAACTTTGCATGGACATATTCTGACATGCTTGGTTTAGACATTGAGCTTATCATGCACCATCTCTCCATTGCTCTAGGGGTAAAACCTGTCAAGAAAAAGCTCAGAAAGATGCATCCCATTGTGGCATTACTAGTTAAGGCTAAACTCAAGAAACTTCTAAAAGCCAACTTCATCAGAGCTATCGACTACACTGAGTGGATTTCTAACATTGTCCCTATTTCCAAACATGAAAAGTCTATTCGCATATGCACTGATTTTAGAGACTTGAATAAAGCATGCCCTAAGGATGATTTTCCACTTCCAAACATTGACATGATAGTGGATATGATGGCGGGCTACGAAATGTACTGTCTTATGGATGACTTCTCTAGATATAATTAGATCAAAATTTCCCCTAAAGACCAAGAGAATACAACATTCACTTGCACATGGGGTACCTTTTGTTGGAATGTCATGCCCTTCAGTCTTAAGAATGCTGGTGCAACCTATCAAAGGGCTATGACCACTATATTCCATGATATGATGCATAAGAACATGGAAGACTATGTTGATGACACACTTGCTAAATCTCAACAAAGGAGCACACATCTATCCAATTTGAGTTTGATATTGGATAGCATGGAATGATTCCAACTCAGATTAAATCCTAAAAAATGTGCTTTTGGTGTCGCTTCTGGGAAACTAGTGGGGTACATCATATCAACAAAAGGAATAGAAGTAGACCTAGAAAAGGTGCAAGCTATCATGGAGATGCCACCTCCTCACAACATCAAATAATTAAGGGGTCTCCAGGGCCATCTCCAATCTATTTGGTGGTTCATTTCTTAGTTAGCTGATAGAGCTCAACCCTTCAATCTGAATTTGCATAAAGGAGCTACTTGTATATGGAATGAGGAGTGTCAAAAGAACCTGGACTAGATCAAGGATTACCTAGCATGACCTCCTATTCTTATGCCACCTATCCAAGGGAAACCTTTGATATTTTACATTTATGCTATGACAAATTCCTTAGGAGCTCTCCTTGCACAACATGATGATATGGGAAAAGAATGAGCTATCTACTATATCAGTCACACTCTAGTTGCTTATGAACTCAATTACACCAAAATTGAAAAGGCTTGTTTAGCAGTGGTGTTTGTATCTCAAAAATGCAGACATTACATGCATGCACATACTACATAGATGGTTGCAAAAATTGATCCTTTAAAGTATCTTCTGAGTAAACCTGTGCTTACTAGATGACTTGCTAAATGGATGTTGATTCTCTCAGAATTTGACATTTAGTATGTTGAATGAAAAGCTATTAAAGGGAAAGCAATTGTGGATCAATTGGGTGAATTCCCCATAATTGATAATGCTCCTCTTCAGATAGACTTCCTAGATGCTTCAGTCATGCATATCATAGGGTGCACATGGAAAATGTTCTTTGATGGTTCTTATACATAGAATGGGGCTGGTGCTGGAATCTTGTTCATTACCCCTCATGGATACACCATTCCTAAATCCTATAAACTTCTTTTTCCATGCACCAATAACATAGCTGAATATGAAGCTCTTCTAAATGGTGTTAAGCTTTCCCTTGAATGGAGGATCACTGAGTTGCATATTTTCGGAGACTCTCAGCTTGTCATAAACCAAGTAAATGATGATTACCAAACAAAGGATGACAAGTTGATTCCTGACAAAAGGATGATAGAATCACTCAGGAATTATTTCACATCTATAACATTTCAACAAATTCCTAGAACTAAGAACAAGGCTGCTAATGCCATGGCTACTTTGGCATCCATTTTGCAACTAGAAGAGCACAAATCATGCTTTGAGTTCCTGGTGGAAGAATTGCACTACCCTATCTATAATTCCCCTGATGACTATGTCATTTACACTATGGTCAGTCATGACTCCTCTCGCTATGCCACCATCTTTCCCTATCTTAGAGATCAAATTATCCCTAAAAATCTAATGTGCAATGAGAAGCACTAGCTCATTCGTAATGCCTTACACTTTACCCTCGTCTCTGGTGACTTGTATAGGAAGGGTCTAGATGGAACTCTCCTTAGGTGTCTAGAAATAGAGGAGTCAGAAAAGGTACTAGCTGAAGTCCATGATGGCATATGTGGGTCACACTCTAACGGTCTTGTGCTAGCTTAGAAATTGCTTAGGGCTAGTTACTATTGGCCTACTATGTAGACTGATGCTATTCAATATGCCAAGTCATGCAAGAAATGTCAACTACATAGGAATCTCATTCATGCTCCTAGATGCGAGCTCATTCCCTCTGTTACTTACTAGCCATTTTAGCAATGGACCTTTGACTTGGTAGGCAAAATTTATCCTAGTTCTTTGAGTGGGCATAAGTTCATTATTACAGCTACTGAATATTTCACTAAATGGGTTGAAGCTATCCCACTATCAGCAGCTATAGGAAAACATGTTGCCCTATTTATTTTGAATCACATCATTTTCCGCTATGGTATTCCTTCTTCCATAGTCACAGATAATGGAGGCCAATTTAAAAACAAAGACCCAAAGCACTTGTGCAAAAATTTCAAAATCAAACAATATTGGTCTTCTGTTTACTACCCTCAAGGGAACGGCCAAGCTGAGGTCTCAAACAAAACATTTCTGAAAATTCTCCACAGAACAGTGCACAAATTAGGCAAGGATTGGCATTTTCAGATCAATCCTACACTATGGGCTTACAAAACTTCTATTTGCACTCCTACAGGTGCCACACCTTTTTCCTTGGTCTATGGTTCTAAGGCTGTCTTACCATTAGAGGTTGAAATACCTTCACTAAGAGTCTCTCTCCATGGTTTGATTACTGATGAAGACCAAAGGGCCATGAAAGTGCATGAGTTCACTACTTTGGAAGAATGCCACAAGGCCACTTTTGATCACATGCACACCTATCAGAAGAGAATGTCTACTGCTTACAATAAGAAAGTTCATCTTAGAGAGTTCTAAGTGGGTGAGCTAGTTCTAAGAGAAAATCCCAAAAATTAGCAGAATAGAGAGTAGAAAGGCAAGTTTGAGCCAAATTGGTTAGGACCTTATATTATCATAGCAAAATTTGGGTTTAGATCCCATTAGCTATCTACCCCTGAAGGAGAAGAGCTTACCGAGCCTATCAATGTTCTACATCTAAAGAAGTTCTATGCCAAAGGTTCTTGAGCTCTTTGTACATATTTTTATTGATCTTGAAAAAATTCAAAAAAATTCATATATGATGCTGAAACAATCCTAAAAAGCATAAAAAGTACTAAAAAATGATCATCCTAGTGAAAACCTAGCAATAGGCACTTTGATGTCTCACCCAAAAAAATAAAAAATAAAAAATTAAAAAAAAAAATAGAAAAAGTGCCTTGGTGAAAACTTGGAAACAGGCACCTTGGTAGCAAAATACAAAAAAATTGAAAAAAGTCCTAAAAAAATCTATCAAGTGGTGAAAACCTAGAAACAGATGCTGCTCGAGACCCTTGCACCTATGTCTATCAGTCTTGTGTGGCACTCCTTCGCTCCACTTCTCGCTTTACCTCTCCTAGCCTGGAATTGATTCTTGTCTTAGTCTAAGGGGCATACATTGTTCTAGCTTATCTTGGGTCTCTTTGTGCATCCGGGTTTTTTGGACAACTTGGTTCCAATGGTGTTTTTCAACACCACCCCAAATTTGTTTTTTAACACTTCCCTACCATCGAGTGTTTCTCAACACTTATTAGATATCCTACACGCAATCTTGAATGATGCAATATTTCTCACTGGCAAATGAGATAATCAAAGTTTGACTCTATGACCTACACACACACACTTAAACACTTGACTTGTTGAGATTTATTTCTTTATGTGTTGTCTATGATGATTTCTTTGTTGAGTGTTCTCTCCCTGATAGTTTTCGATGATGCCAAGCTAGAAGACTAGAGGCATGAGGACATGTTTTATTTTCTTTTTGCCTATGGATATATTTTGTTAATCTTAGTCATCATAAGCATTTATTCTTGTTCCACTTGACACTAGGATCTACAATGTATTATCTTTGATTGTTTTCTGCAAGTGCATGTTTATAGTCATCTTGACTTTCCTTGTGTCTCAATGTGAGTATAATCTTACCATATTAAACTTAGGAAATCTCACTACACTAGTCATCTTGACTTATATATCTTTGGTGCCTAGGTGGGATTCCAACACATCTATCTGATATAGATCATATTCATATTTACATAGTCATACTAGTGTGCATTGTATGATTTTGCGATGCTACCAATAATGCTCGATGATGAATATTAGAGTCTAAAAGCTTTGTGACCTTGCAAGTAAACCACTTTTCATAGTAGCTTGCATTTTTAGGTTCATGATAGTTAGTTTTGCATCTTGCATATGGAGAGAGCTCCCCTTTCATCTTTCATAGACTTATTAGTCAAACTTCTCTCACCTTTCTCTTTTTCTCAATCATGTCTTTCACTTCTTGTCTATCATATCACATCAGTTTCTATTCATTTTTGGATCGAAACTAAAATCTGAGTTCACCTTGATCGTCAAATCGCATTTCTCCTTCTTCCACACAGTTGGTTGATCTTTTGAGGCCTGATCCTTCGATCTTCATTGGGGCATCCTTTCCTTCTTCATCTCCATCTCTCTCATCCTTCTAGTCTTTCATTCATTTCATTTCATCTCTTTGAGGTCTTAACTGGGGCATATATTCACTACTTGACGGTTATTCTATCATCTTTCATCTTTGATTATGATTTCTAGTAATTTGATCATGTTGCTCTTGCTTTTTCCTTCCCTCTACCTGATTTTGCTTTCGATCCTGAGGGGGTAGACATCATATCCTATTGGCTATTCTCCAGAGCATATGCTTGACCATTCCATTTTCTCTAATCGATCTATCTTTTTGCTTGACATGTTAGTTCTCATCTTGAGTTCTGATACTATCCATCTCTCTCCTAAGTGTTCAGTACTATCGCTACTAGGCTGACCATGTAAGATTTTCTATCTCTCTGCACTTCATACTTTAGAGTCAGATCTTTATCTATTGCCTTCTTAGCTGATCTATTCTTTGACGTAATGTGTTCCCAGATCGATCACACATTAGTCAAAGAGGGGAAAATGTAATCACTCAAAAATGGTCATCTAGACTATTAGCCCCTTGCTAGCATTATTTGCTAAAATCATGAATTGCTTATTCTTGATCAAATCCTAGTTCTAACATTTATTCAATTATTTTCTATGGGCTAACCATTTTATCCTAAGTATTTATTTAATTAAAAGGAATTACCTCCCCTTTTATTAAATAAAAAGCCCCACTTTTCCTCTTATTCTAAGTTGCACAAATAAAGCATTATTCTTATTTTATAAAAATAAGAAAAGGCCTTTTTGTCTCACATGGGGCACAAAAGTCAACACTTATTTCTCATTGGAGGAAACTTGTGCACACGGATTTCTCCTCTTTCAAGCTCCACCCTTGATTAAATCTTTTTCCTCTTAATCTCCATGGTCCATTCCTTTTCAATTCCTTTAAAAGGAGAGCTCTCTTCTCATTCTAGGATCCCAACTTTTTATGCTAATCTTATGCTACAAGATTTCTTGGAGACTTTGGAGCTTTTGGAGATCTTATTGCATTTAGCCTTCATTCTTGCATTCTTGGCTTAGCTTCATGTTTATGCTTTCTTAGCTTAGTTTCCTTTCATGCTCTAGATTAGTTCACATAGCTTAATTAGTAAGGATTTGTAATACTTCTATCTTTCATTTCCATAGCTTAGCTTGCATTTTCATTCTTAGCATAGCTTGCATTGCATCTCCATTTGGATTCTTGAAGATATTGGCATTCTTGCCCTTGTCTCATTGAATCTCCCATTGCATGGTTTACTAGCAAGGTTATTGGCTTAATAGCTCTAGATGAGAGCACTCTTAAAACCCTTGAACTCCATGCCTAGGGAGTTCTACGTCACCTTCCCAAGGTTTCCCATTCATGGATTCTCTTGGAAGTAATGGCTTAGAGAAGTGCACATCTTAGTGTGTACACCTGGGTGTAAGAGCAATCTTGCATCACCCAAAAATATTTTTCATTTCTTTTCAATAACGACTATCTTGTGTAGAGCTGCTATTTTGGGAAATTTACTATTTTTAGTGAGTTTTCCATTAGAGCTCAGAATGGTCTATTTTGTTCCCTAGAGGATCATTTTGGTCATATCAGCCTGCCAGTAAAGTTTCATTGCCAGATCAAGTGTAGTTTTGAAGATATTGAAAATTTTTGGTATTGGTAGTAGGGTACAAAAACTTCAAACTCAATTTTGAAGGCTTTAGAGGCCCCAGATGAGGTCAAAAATTTGGTTGAATGAAGCTTGTTGATTCAAGCATGGTAGAGCACTTCATGCCCTTTCCAAAATGGAGTCATAATAGTTAATCGGGTCAACGGGTCATGACTTATGGTCTCTGGAAGTTGGGACACCTGAAATGGTGGAAAATGATTTTCCTTCAAAATTTATGTTTGGGTTTCAAAAGTTGTTTTGAGCTAACTTTGATGTAATAAATTTTAAAATAAAATAATTCTAAGTTTGGTCAGCCTTATTGGCTAAAATTATGGAACCTTCCCAGGCGGTGGAAAGTTGCCTATACAAGGAAGGTTGTAGTGTTGTCTTAGGTAGTTTGGGGGGATCTGGGTAATTATTTGAGGCTTTGTCCTATAGAATATTGTAAGGGGAATGCCCATGTGGCTTTGCATATTATAATTCTAAAAAATTGTAATTCCACATTTGTGGAGATAATAAGAAGCCCATTTTCTGTTCTTGCAAATTGTTGTTGTTTCTCTATTTCTGTATGTGTTTGTGGTATTAAGGGGAGCAACCTTTATCACTAATTGTGGATTTCTCACCAAGTGGGCCACCTTGGATGAGTATCCTAAATCACAAATATTCTCAATTGAATCTCAACACTTCATTTATTTATTGATTGAATGATGAAGTACATGAATCTCATGAAAACATGAAAAGAGACTAAAAACTGTACTGATAATAAACTTGACAATGCCCTCTCCATTTCTCACATAGGAGCAAGGCTTTATTTAAAGGAAAAATCCTAACTACTTTCCTAACCATGCCATAGAAATAGGGGGATCTTTATTACAACACTACCGACTAAAAAGAAGGAAAGCTTTTAAGACTAAAACAGATTAAATCCATAATGGAGGAAAGAGTTGCCGTGACAGAAAATATAACTTCCCACTCATGCCTGGATCTTCTTAGGGAATTTAACACACTGCCTTGCTCTTCACTAGAACTGCCACCTTGTTCTTTGGAAACCTTCAATTGGCACTGCACTGAATGCTTCTCTGCTAGAAGTTGTAGGAAGACCGGGTTGAGCACTCCATGAATGAATGCACTATACTTGGTCAAAACAACATTTTCTATTTCAATGCGGTATGCCTTCAAGGGTTAGGATAAGACATTTATGATAGTAATTATCATAACATGTGCGATCATTCATATTCAAACAACTACTCTACTCATTTAAAACACAACCATATCTTTCAGAACAAGAAATATAGTAATTCATCCAACCATAGCATATTTAAGTATGTTTGAACCAAGTTATATGTCTGATGGCAGCATGCCATATAATAACAGAAAAATATAGAAGTCTTAAGGTAAATGTATCAAAATAAGGAAAAAGGTCTAGCAAATATCATCCTAGGGTATCTTAAAATATGGCATTAATATGCCTCATCACTCCTCTTTACACAAAATCATAGCATGTTCATGGAATGAATCCAAAGGACAAGTGCAACTATGTCTTTCGAGGCTTTAACCTCAAGGAATCATCAAATTTTATATTGGGGTGGAAGAGTCAGCTTGAGACTTGTCCCCACTTGGGTTGTTCCTAGGAGATTTTTACCTCTCTACCATCTAAAGGATCAAAGAAAATGTGAGGTTGGGGACCACAGGATCTGGGTTTTTGATTCTCTAAGAAGAGAAGAGCATAATCCCCTAACCTTTTCCTTTTTCCTATACAAAACATGCCAAGAAGAATTAATCTAGAGACAATACGCAAACTGGCACTGGGGAAGATACCTTCTGGGTTTTTGATTCTCCTAAGAAGGAGTAGAGCATAATCCCCTCAATATCCACCTCAATGAAAATAAACACACATATCTAATTGTAAGAATTTGCAAATAGAAAATATTGAACCAAAGATCTAGAGGTTGAAGAAAAGCACAAGAGAGAAAATATGAATGCAATGATAGATTGAATAGATCCAATGAATTCACCTTGAATGATTGATGAATGAATCAATGTTGTGTAATGATTACATAATAGGCCTCCTTATATAGGAAAGACAATAAGAGAGAAAGATAATGAGCTGATAAGCTATCACCTATGCTAGGCGTAATCACATGTCCACCAAATGTGGATCATCCTCCATTATGCAATAAAGTATGTGCAATGGATTAGGATGATAATGTGATAAGAGCATGAAAGGTGGATCTCACACATAATGAGGTATGTGATGACTTTTCAGGCTTAGAATTGTTACCTTACATCAGGCATTAAGGCTAATAAAAATTCTATCCTAACAATGGAAACCTCTCCTAGCTGTGGGTAGACTATGAATGAAGAGGAATCTCCGAATTCTAGGTCAGTTCCTATAAAATATGGAATATCACTTTCCTGATCTACAAATTGTTGGGAAAATGGAAAAGAATACTATAACTAAAAGATTAGGGTGATACACCAATGAATAATTCAGAATTTGCAAAAAAAATGAAAATTCAGTCCTGACTCATGAATGAATATCTTAACACTCTGAATCTCTGCTCAACATATAGGTTAATAAATTCATGCTATTAGGGTTCTACCACAAATAGCTTGGATAATTAACAAACATATGTTTCTCATACAAGGCCTAGAGGCAATTGATTATCTTGAGAAGGAACAAAATTTCATTCACTTCCTTTAGATAATAAATGATTTGACACTTGTTAGAAAAGATGAAAACATGATTCAATATTGAAACCAATACACAAATAGGAGTCAAAATATCTGGTTCATTCCTTCAAAAATCTGACAAAATGATTACAAAAATGGCCTTCAAAGCACTTAGGAATGATATGTTCACTATATGCCCTCTCGCCAAAATCTGCAACCCCTAATTGATCATCAAAAAATCAATTTTATATCCTCTCCTTTCCTCAAATCCAAAAATCTAAACTTTCCAAAAATGCCCGATTCTAGCCCAAAAATGTGCCAAAAAAAGTGCCATTAACTAAGCCTTTCACCAAATTCCTCTAAATGCCTCTTCCCTAAATTTTTGGCCTAATATAAGGAATTAAATCTTTTTACAAAGAAAATTGCCAAAAATTATAAAAAAGAAATTAATATTAAATAAAAATTTAATATTAACTATCCTACCCTTATCTGCTAACTTAGATTAAGGACTCTAAGTGTAAATTATAAGCAAAGTGGGAAAGTCGACATGACTCTTCATCCACTTGCAATGCTATGCAAAAAACAAGGAGATAAGAACACAAGGTGGCATTATGAGCAATTTTTGAGGCTCTGCAAGAACTGACATGCATTGAAGGCATTGAATTGCTTGGCAGACTCCAAATAGTTATCTCATTCTTGATCTTGGCACTTGTGTTTTTTGATTCTTCACAAAGAAGTTAAGGGAAATGAAACCCTAACATGCAGAAGCCTTCAAAAACTACTTGAAGGAACTTTTCTTAACTGTAAGAGGACTCCATTGTTGAACTTGAGCCCTCTCTATACTGAAGATCACCACTGCTTCTTCTCTATGTGTATCTCAAACAGGGAACTCGACATTTACTTCAAACTCATGTTCAACAAACTGTAAGTTTTCTAAAGATCTCTCTGCTTATCATATGAAGCTTATTCTCTGGAATAGATATCATGAAGTTATATTCTAATATAGCATAGGTTACAACCTCTTTTCCTATTATATGGAAGATCACTATTATTTGAATTCAATAGATGACTATTGTTTAACTATGAAGCCATGAATAAGTCATAGTCGACTTGATATGTATCTTGCTTCATTATTGAACTTGGACATGCCTTCATTGTTGAACTTGGACATGCCTTCACTGGCTTTTATTTGTTTTCACTTGCTATTGACCTAGATTATGACTTATCTGTGGCTCCACGGCTTTGATTCATTGTTCATACTATCAATCTATGTTTTATTTAATGTGGGCTCCACATACTGCACATCTGGGCTTGACTGTTGGTTTATTTGTTGCATACCATATATGGGTTTGAAAGTATTGAACCTAAAACTGCTCAACACACTTTTGTTTAACTGTGAATACACCTCCACCATGTATGACCATTTGTGAATATTGTAAAACCGTGAGCTTCATGTTGATAACCTAGCAATAGTTTCGGGTTCTAACTGTAGGTTATCTTCATTTGATGAGTTCAAAACTTGTAAACCCAAACTATATTTACTGTAGTCATGGCGTGATATTAGATGCTAATAGTCATCTAACTAGCATTTATTTGTTTCTTGCTCTACTGGTTGAACTTGAAGTTCACCTTGCTAGTTGCCACTATTGGTATCGGGTGACTAAAATTCTTTATTTGATGCACACCGCAAGCTTTCTTTGTCACTCATGGCACCCACTATTACTTTCTTCCTTTTCTTCTTCTCTGGCATTGAATACAAACTCTTAGCTCAAAAAATGTTTATATTAACAATCACAACACCCACTATTATTTACATTATCAATCTCAGTTTTCTTATTCTCTGTGTAAACCTCAAATTTGCCATTCGAGAAATGGGCTTTGTCTCTAATTTTATTTCTGATGCAAGAGCATCCTGGGTGTAAGAGCAATCTTGCATCACCCAAAAATATTTCTATTTTTATATTCAGTAAGGGCTATTTTGTGCAGAGCTGCTATTTATGGAAAGTTACTATTTTTGGTAATTTTTGTATGTGCTCAGAATGATGTGATTTCTTTCTTGGAGGTTCATTTTGGTCATATAAGTCTGCCAGTAAAGTTTCATTGCCAGATCAAGTGTATATTGGAAGATATTGAAGATTTTTGGTATTGGCAGTAGGGTACAAAAACTTTGAACTCAATTTTGAAGTCTTTAGAGGCCCCAGATGAGGTCAAAAATTTGGGTGATGAGTGCTTGCGCAGGTCAAGCCTGTAGAGAACTTCGTGGCATTTCCGAAATGGGGTTATAATAGCCAAGCGGGTCAACGGGTGATGACTTATGGTCTTCGGAAGTTGGACCACCTGAAATGGCAGAAAATAATTTTCTTCAAAATTTCTGTTCGGGTTTCAAAGCTTATCTTGAGCCGACTATGATGTAATAAAATGTAAAATAAAATAATGCTAAGTTTGGTCGGCCTTATTGGCTAAAATTTTGGAACCTTCCCAGGCGGTGGAAAATTGCCTATATAAGGAAGGCTGTATTATTGTCTTAGGCAGTTCAGAATAGTTCTGGGTAGTAGATCTAGGTATTGATTTGAGACTTTGTCCTATAGAATATTGTAAGGAATGCCCATGTGGCTTTGCATATTGTAATTCTGAAAGTTTTTAATTCCACATTTGTGGAGATAATAAGAAGCCAATTTTCTATTCTTGCATATTATTGTTGTTGTTTCTCTATTTCTGTTATGTGTTTGTGGTATTAAGGGGAGCACCCTTCATCAAGTGGTATCAGAGTAGGGGTTCTTGCGTGTGTAAATAGATCATTGACTATGAGGCAGTTTGCACCAGGACCATGGTTAGGGTTTCAGCGCGCATCGTGAAAATGCCTCCATGAAGAGAATGTGGTGGAAGACCTGGTGTTGTGACACCTGAGGTTAGAGAGTTGCAGAGACAAGTGTGAGCATTGCAAGAAGAGATTCATAGAGGAATGAATCTTAATGTCAGAGATGAAAGTGAGGATGAAGCCAAAGAAGAATATCAAGAAGGAGAAGTTGAAATTGTGAACCAGGAGGAAGAAAGACTTTTTCGGGCGATTTCCAAGATTGGGAAAAGACCTAAGATTGAGGTTCCTACATTTTTTGGAAATCTTAACCTAGAAGAATTGAT
Organism: Chamaecyparis obtusa; assembly: GCA_027943335.1. Lineage (NCBI taxonomy): Eukaryota > Viridiplantae > Streptophyta > Pinopsida > Cupressales > Cupressaceae > Chamaecyparis > Chamaecyparis obtusa. The sequence goes on along the minus strand of BSBK01001624.1, from coordinate 238,095 downwards.
CGACTAGATCAATGAATGTGAGGAATATTTTGAGTATGAAGATGTTGAAGATCCTGATAGGGTCAAATTTGCGAAGGCCAGATTGAAAGGTCATGCGAAGATCTGGTGGCAAGAAATTCAATTGGAGTGAAATAGAAGAGGGAAAGATAAAATCACAAGATGGGATCAGATGGTGGATAAATTGAAGCGACAGTTCATTCCTGTTGATTATGAGCTTGACCTACTGAAGAAAATGCAAAGTTTGAAGCAAGCAGGAAGATCTGTTCAGGAGTATACAGAGGAGTTCTATCGACTTCTCATCAGAACAGGCCATGCAGAAGCTGATAAAGAGAAAGTTGCCCAATACCTTAATGGGTTAAGGCCAAGCATTCAGGAGGAGCTGAATTTGGTTCGAATGAACAGTATTGAAGAGGCATACCAGTTTTCCCTAAAAGTAGAGGAAAAGTTGAACAAGAAGTTTGAGAGCAGACAAAATGGAAGAGGTCGCGGTGGACGATCTGGTGGACGGTCATATGGTGGCCGAAATGAAGATCTGAAAAAGAAGGATGAGGCTAGTAGTAGTCAGAATCAGGGAGGAAATAATTCCAATCGCTTCTAGGATCAGAATAATAGAGATCAGAGAGGAAGAGGAAGAGGACAAGGATCTGGAAGAGGTGGCTTCTGTGGAATATGTTTTCACTGTGGAGAAGAAGGTCATAGGGCATTTGAATGTCCTCAGCACCAAGGCAGAATAGACAGGAGAAATGAAGGCCAGGCCAGAGTTGCACATGTAGATGAAGATGCCAGATCATCAAATTCTGAAGATGCTGAAAGAGGAGAAACATTGATTAACAGAAGAGTCCTGTTGAGTGGTGAGAATGAACCTGAGCAAAGGAGGAGCCTGTTTTGCACCAGGTGCAGGTGTGAAGGTAAATGTTGTGATGTGATTATTGATAGTGGAAGCACTGACAATTTGGTGTCAGAAGAGATGGTGACAAAGTTGAAGCTCAAGAGACAGAAACACCCACATCCATATCGGATTGCCTGGGTACAGGATGACCACAGGGTCATGGTCAATGAACAATGCCTGGTGAAGTTCAAGATTGGCAGATACCAAGATGAGATATTGTGTGATATCATATCTATGGATGCATGTCATATGTTGTTGGGTAGACCATGGCAGTTTGACAGATGTGCTGTACACGATGACCGTGCGAATACCTATTCCCTAACAAAGGATGGAGTGCGGCATAAGCTAAATCCATTGAAGGAGATCAAAGAAAAGGTATGTGGTAATGCAAGGATAACTTTTGTTGATGGAAGAAATTTTCTAGATGGCATGAGGCATGAGCATGTATGTTTTGCTTTAATTCCAAAAGCTGGTAAAGAGGAAGTAGAAGATGTTCCTGTAGAAGTTGTAGATTTGTTGAATGAGTTTCAGGATATTGTATCCGATAACGTGCCTGATGGATTACCACCAGTCAGAAAGATCAGTCATCAGATGGACTTGATCCCAGGAGTGAGTTTGCCGAATAAGGCAGCACACAGAATGACACCCGCAGAAAGTGAGGAGTTGAACAGACAAGTACATGAACTATTACAGAAAGGATTGATCCATGAGAGTCTGAGTCCCTGTGCTGTACCAGTGGTATTAGCACCAAAGAAGAATGGAGAATGGAGGATGTGTACAGATTTTAGGGCAATAAACAAGATCACAATCAAGTATAGGTTTCCATTGCCACGAATGGATGATATTATGGACTGTTTGAGTGGAGCTGTGTATTTCTCAAAGATAGATCTGAAGAGTGGATATCATCAGATTTGGATCAGAGAAGGAGATGAATGGAAGACTGCCTTCAAGATAAAGGAAGGACTGTATGAGTGGTTAGTCATGCCTTTTGGGCTAACCAATGCACCGAGCACTTTCATGCGGCTCATGAACGACGTTCTGAAAGAATTTTTGGGTAAGTTTGTCATTGTTTACCTAGATGATATTTTGATCTTTAGTAAGACATTGGATGACCATATGATGCATATTCGTATGGTATTTGAGAAGTTGAGAGAAGAAAAATTGCTGATTAATTTGAAGAAGTGCAGTTTTGTGAAGAAAGAGTTGGTGTATTTGGGGTTTGTAGTTTCAGGAGAAGGTCTAAAAATGGACCTAGAGAAGGTACAGGCTATCCTTGAATGGCCTACACCAAGGAGTGCTACTGAGGTAAGATCTTTTCATGGTCTAGCTAGCTTTTATAGAAAGTTTATCAAAAATTTTAGCAGTATTTGTGGACCCTTGACTGAAACAATGAGAGGGGATAGAAAAGAGTTTAAGTGGACTAATGGGGTAGAAAAGAGTTTTCAATTGTTGAAATGAAAAGTTATAGAACAACCTGTTTTAGCACTTCCAGATTTTAATAAGGTGTTTCAAGTAGATTGTGATGCTAGTGGTACTGCAATAGGAGCTGTTATGAGCCAAGAAAGTAAACCTGTTGCTTATTTCAGCGAGAAGTTAAATGATGCCAAGAGGAAATATTCTGTTTATGATCAGGAATTTTATGCTATAGTTCAGGCATTAAAGAAGTGGAGACATTATCTACTTCCTAAGAAGTTTGTTTTATATACTGATCATCAAGCTTTGCAATATTTGAATAGTCAAGGAAAATTGAATCAAAGGCATTTGAAATGGGTTGAGTTTTTGCAGAGTTATACATTTGTTTTGAAACACAGGAGTGGAAAGTCTAATAGGGTTGCAGATGCTCTTAGCAGAAGGCAACTATTGCTGACAGAAATGCAGATTGAAGTGGTTGGGTTCAAGGAACTCAAGAATTTGTATCCAGAGGATCCTGATTTTGGTGAAGCTTGGAAAGCTTGTACAGAATCTGTTACTCTAGACAGGATGAAATGGCTGGATTTCATCATCTAGGATGATATGCTATTCAAAGGGAGTTAATTGTGCATTCCATGAAGTTCTATGAGGGAGAATCTCATCAAGGAGAAGCATAGCAGAGGATTGGCTGGACATTTTTGTCGTGACAAAACCCTTTCTTTGGTTAGTGAGAATTACTATTGGCCACAGTTGCAGCAAGATGTGAAGAAGTTTGTATAGAGTTGCAGAGTATGTCAGATGGTGAAAGGAGTGAAGTAGAATACAAGGTTGTATTAGCCATTACCTATACCAGAGAAGCCTTGGGAGGATATCAGCATGGACTTTGTTCTTGGTTTACCGAGGACTTAGCGGGGACATGATTCAATTTTTGTGGTGGTTGACAGATTTTCGAAGATGGCACATTTCATTCCCTACAAGAAGACTAATGATGCTATTCATGTAGCTGAATTGTTTTTCAGAGAAGTAGTGAGACTTCATGGTTTGCCAAAGACCATAGTTTCAGATCAGGACACTAAGTTTGTTGGATATTTCTGGCGTACATTGTGGAAGAAGTTGAAGATAGATTTGAAATTCAGTTCATCACATCATCCATAGACTGATGGACAGACAGAGGTGGTGAATAGGAGTTTGGGAAATTTGGTGAGATGTTTGGTTGGAGATAAGCCAACAGGATGGGATTTGATTTTACCACAGGTAGAATTTGCATACAATAATTCTGTCAATAGGAGCACTGGTAAATCACCATTCCAAATTGTATATGAAAGTAGTCCAAGAAATGCATTTGAATTGAGAAAGATAGATAAAGGAGAAATAAGTAGTGCTGAAGCTAAAGATTTTGCAGAACATTTGAAGAACATCCATGAGGAGGTGAGGAAGCATATTGCCAAGATGAATGCGCAGTATAAGGCTAAGGCAGATGTGAAAAGGAGACATAAGGAATTTTAGGTTGGTGATGAAGTCATGGTTCATTTGTGGAAGGAGCGGTTTCCGGTTGGTACATATAACAAGTTGAAAATGAAGAAGTTTGGGCCATGTAAGATACTGAAGAAGCATGATTCAGGAAATGCATATGAGGTAGAATTGCCTAGTGAGCTGAATATTTCACCAGTGTTTAACATTTCAGATTTGACAGAGTATCACGAAGGAGGTGTTGAGGATGAGGTTGCAGCAGCACAGTGGAGTATTCCAGTAACCAGTTCAGATATCAAGGAGATTGAAGACATACTGGACAGTCGTGTTGGCAGAAGCACAAGGAATAGGACATATGAAGAGTATTTGGTCAAATGGAAAGGACGACCTGTTGAAGATTCATCATGGCTAACAAAGGAGGAGGTTAACCGTCTTGGTTTTCCTCTGCACACCTAAGTCGTGACAGGGTCACTTCTCAAATTACCCCGGGTGTCTGATGCAGGAGCATCCTAGGTGTAAGAGCAATCTTGCATCACCCAAAAATATTTCTATTTTTATATTCAGTAAGGGCTATTTTGTGCAGAGCTGCTATTTATGGAAAGTTACTATTTTTGGTAATTTTTGTATGTTCTTAGAATGATATGATTTCTTTCTTGGAGGTTCATTTTGGTCATATAAGTCTGCCAGTAAAGTTTCATTGCCAGATCAAGTGTATATTGGAAGATATTGAAGATTTTCGGTATTGGCAGCAGGGTACAGAAACTTTGAACTCAGTTTTGAAGGGTTTAGAGGCCCCCGATGAGGTCAAAAATTTGGGTGACGGATGCTTGCGCAAGTCAAGCCTGTAGAGCGCTTCGTGGTGTTTCCGAAATGGGGTTATAATAGCCGAGCGGGTCAACGGGTGATGACTTATGGTCTTCGGAAGTTGGACCACCTGAAATGGCAGAAAATAATTTTCTTCAAAATTTCTGTTCGGGTTTCAAAGGTTATCTTGAGCCGACTATGATGTAATAAAATATAAAATAAAATAATGCTAAGTTTGGTCGGCCTTATTGGCTAAAATTCTGGAACCTTCCCAGGTGGTGGAAAATTGCCTATATAAGGAAGGCTGTATTATTGTCTTAGGCAGTTTAGAATAGTTCTGGGTAGTAGATCTAGGTATTGATTTGATGCTTTGTCCTATAGAATATTGTAAGGAATGCCCATGTGGCTTTGCATATTGTAATTCTGAAAGTTTGTAATTCCACATTTGTGGAGATAATAAGAAGCCAATTTTCTGTTCTTGCATATTATTGTTGTTGTTTCTCTATTTCTGTTATGTGTTTGTGGTATTAAGGGGAGCACCCTTCATCAATTTCACATTGTCTATGGAATTTTGAGCCTTCTCCTCTATTATTTCTAGTTATTAAATTCCATTTTAGCCTAGATTTTAGCTTGACTAGTAGTACAAATCGCTGGAACTTTGCTTTAGATTGTGAGCATCTTTTTCTGCAAATCTCAATGAACTTGAGCTAGAAGAACACAGGCTGAAATAATGAGGCTCAACTTTTGACTAAGAGTTCTCACAGTGATTCAAACTCATCTTGGGTTTTGACTTTAGAACACCTTGAGTTTCTCTTTGCCAGCACCTATTCTCTAAAACTTGATATTTCATTGTGTTGATGAGCTCTATTCATTCATTGATTTTATGAGATTTTGAGCCTTTGTTATTGCTAGCTCCTTGGACTGATACATTGAAGAATATCAAGCTTATTTGCTAATTGAAAATAATACATGCCATGTTGTGTTTGCATTATTAAAATCTCAAATTTGAAAAGGCCAAATCTATATTAAGCTTTGATAGCTTGCATAGCATATGTTACATTTTGTTGGAGCTTAGTTCTTCTACTGCTATGATATTCTCCATAGATGTTTGAACAGTGAGCATGTGTTAGATTTATATTTTGCAAAGCTCTATTCTATGCTATAGCAGTTATCACAGATAGTTTGTATCATTCATAAGACCTAAATCTATGCATTACACCACTATCTGATTATCTTTCCTTGCTAGTAACTTATTCATCTAGTATTTTCATAGTGAGGACTATAATACAGATTTATATTCTGCAATAAATCCATGATTTCAAATATGACAAGATTATAGCACAAATTTCACTTTCAGCAACATAATCTATTTATGGGGTTTGAGCACAGGCTCATGACACCCAAAAATAGATTCATGTATTCCTGTGTTTGATCTTTAAACATCTTTTTAGCAAATGAATAATATCTAAATATGATACTGATTCTGTGAGTAGCATAAACTATTTAGGATACTGCATCTCTGTTGATTTTTTGACTATGAAGAATACCAGTCTGTTTTGAACAATGCACTTCTCTGTTAAGCTTAAAACATCAAACTTAATGCTTTATGTTAGTGAGCATGACCCAGTGGTCAATTTTGGGCATCCATCAGACCACTGGTGTGCTCACTAACATAATGCATACTACTGTCAATTAACATTGTTTTTCACTTTATGTGTATGCTCATTTTGCTATTGCAATGAATATCAGAAATATATGCAGCCATGAAAGAATTGATTGTTTGTATGATGTTTATGTTCTTTGCATTGCTTAGATCTAGTTGGATCTAACAAACTCTTAACCATGATGTAGGACAACCCCTAAGGACTTAAAACTAGATAGATGCAGGCTCAAGATGAGACCAAGAGGACTAGGACCAGAAATGAGAACCAACTCCAGATATGCAGACAACTTCAAGGCAATGCAGAAGATTCACTCATACCCCTATCTCTTCTTTCTATTTTGCATTATGTACTCTATTTATTGATAAGAAATATGAAGTATGAAAGAACATTTTTGTAAATTACATTTAGTATGAATGCACAATGTAATGATCAATTATGAATTTAGAACTTTTTTGAAACATGATCAATACTTACAGTACAAATGAAAATCTGATATGAATGCAATAATGAAATGGTGATTGACATAACCTGAAAAGCACTATTTAAATGAAAGCACCAGAATGCACCCTTACTATTTGTCTATTATTTTGCATGATGAAAAATATGGTAACAACAACAACTATCACACCTAAAGTGGAATTCCTCTTACACCATGTGCTTAATAGATGTGCACACTCCTAGGTGTCTCAATCAAAAACTACTATGCAATGCATTAACCTAAGTAAGATTAAGTAAAGTTTAATTAGGAATAATTAATTACACCAATAACCCCCCTTAAGTACAACTTAGGGGAATTCACTTAAACTCACAATGCAAGATGGGTCCCTGCTACTAGGCCATGTTAGGTACCCATGTACAAATTACATAAAATGCATAACTCTCATAAAGTGGAGAAAGAGGGAAAACCTCATGGGAAAAACCTTCCCCCAAAAAGAGAGAATAAAACAAGATGCATGGATGGATGGAGTGCTCAAGACCCCCCAAGAACTACATACATCATATATATACAAAGAATTATCCCCCCATAAGAAGGATAGTTGGAGATATGATATCCCCCCCATAATGTAGAAGCTCCCATGTTGATGAAGAGTATCTGCAAACAAGAGATAAGCCAATGCTTACAAGAAACATGTCTCCCCTTAGGAAGAAATAGATACATCAACTAATGAAGAAGCCAATCCTTGTGCAAATGGAATGAGGAAGAAGATGAAGGTCTCCATGCATGAATCTCTGAAGACTAAGTAGGAATCTCCAAGTTCAAGGAATCTACCAGTTCATGTGACAAATCAAGTGAAGAAGGAGAAGAATCAAGTACACCAATCTCTGATGAATGTGAAGAAGTGTCCCCATCTATGATGAAACTATCATCAAGGGAAAGAGAAAATCCCTCATGTATGTCTTCCAAATCTGCATCATGAGAATCAACAAATGTTGAAGATGCATCCAAGTAGTCATCAAACTCTGCAAGATCTAAAACACTATGATCATCCTACTGAATAGTAGAGCCCATGTCTGAAGAAGCAGGAAGTGGAGGAGTAGGAATATCAACACTTGTCTCAACAAAAAAATGATTCAAGTGCCCAAAATTCTCCTCATAATTATCCCTTAGCAAAGGGATGGGTACATCATGAATATCATCATCATTATCAACAAAATTAGAAAAAGAATACAAGTGGGATGTATGATCAACAACTCCCATAGCTATGACATCTCTAGTCTCCATGTCCCTAATGTAGACATAATCAGGAGTGAACTCAACAATTTTACCTTGTGCCCCATGTGTAATTTGGTAAATAGAAAGAAGATTAGTGGTCAAGGATGCTACACAAAGAACATCATTAAATGTCCCCTCTCCCATAGGAATAGAACCTTTCCCACAAACTCTCATGAATGTGACGAAGGGTTCTCCCCTTAATACCACAAACACATAATAGAAACAAAGAAATAACAACAATATGCAAGAACAAAAAATTGGCTTCTTATTATCTCCACAAATGTGGAATTACAAACTTTCAAAATTACAATATGCAAAGCCTCATGGGCATTCCCTTACAATATTCTATAGGAAAAAGCCTCAAATCAATACCCAGATCTACTACCCAGAACTGCCCTAGACAACACTACGGGCCTTCTTTATATAGGCAATTTCCACCACCCAAGAAGGTTCCAGAAATTTAACCCTAAGGGCCGACCAAACTTAGAATTATTTTATTTTTCAATTTATTACATCAAATTCAGCTCAAAATAAATTTTGAAACCCAAACAAAAATTTTGAAGGAAAATTATTTTCTGCCATTTTAGGTGACTTGACTTTCGGAGACCATAAGTCATCACCAGTTGACCCGATGGACTATTATAACCCCATTCAGAAAGGCCATGAAGTGCTCTACAAGCTTGACTCACACAAGCGCCTGTCACCCAAATTTTCAACCTCATCCAAGGCCTCTAAAGCCTTCAAAACTGAGTTCAAAGTTTTTGTACCTTGTTGCCAATACTAAAAATCTTCAATATCTTCAAAACTAGACCTAATCTAGCTATGAAACTTTACTGGCAGGCTGATATGACTGAGATGAACCTCCACATGTAAAATCAGAACATTCTAAGATTTATGACCAACTTACTATAAACAAAAAGTTTCCATAAATAGCAGCTCTACACAAGATAGCCCTTATTGAATACAAAAACATAAATATTTTTTTTTGGGTGATGCAAGATTGCTCTTACACCTAGGATGCTCCTACATCAGACACCTAGGGTAATTTGAGAAATGACCCCATCACGACTTAGGTGTGTAGAGGAAAACCAAGATGGTTAAACTCCTCCTTTGTTAGCCATGATGAATCTTCAACAGGTCATCCTTTCCATTTGACCAAATACTCTTCATATGTCATGTTCCTTGTGCTTCTGCCAACATGACTATCCAATATGTCTTCAAACTCCTTGATATTTGAACTAGTTTCTGGAATACTCCACTGTGCTGCTATAACCTCATCTTCAAGACCTCCTTCATGATACTCTGTCAAATTTGAAATTTTAAACACTGGTGAAATATTTAGTTCAGTAGGCAATTCTACCTCATATGCATTTCCTGAATCATGCTTCTTCAGTATCTTACATGGCCCAAACTTCTTCATTTTCAACTTGTTATATGTACCAATCAGAAATCGCTCATTCCAAAAATGAACCATGACTTCATCTCCAACCTAAAATTTCTTATACCTCCTTTTCACATCTGCCTTAGCCTTATACTGTACATTCATCTTGGTAATATGCTTCCTCACCTCCTCATGGATGTTCTTCAAATGTTTTGCAAAATCCTCACCTTCAGCACTACTTATTTCTCCTTTATCTATCTTTCTCAACTTAGATGCATTTCTTGGACTACTCCCATATACAATCTAGAATGGTGATTTACCAGTGTTCCTATTGACAGAATTATTGTATGAAAATTCTACATGTGGTAAAATCAAATCCCATCCTGTTGGCTTATCCCCAACCAAACATCTCAGCAAATTTTGCAAACTCCTATTCACCACCTTTGTCTGTCCATCAGTTTGTGGATGATGTGATGAGCTAAATTTCAAATCTATCTTCAACTTCTTGCACAATGTATGCCAAAAATATCCAACAAACTTAGTGTCTCGATCTGAAACTATGGTCTTTGGCAAATCATGTAGTCGCACTACTTCTCTGAAAAACAATTCTGCTACATGAACAACATCATTAGTCTTCTTGCAGGGAATAAAATCTGCCATCTTTGAAAATCTATTAACTACCACAAAAATTGAATCATGTCCCCACTGTGTCCTTGGTAAACCAAGAACAAAGTCCATACTGATATCCTCCCAAGGTTTCTTTGGTATAGGTAATGGCTGATACAACCCTGTATTCTACTTCACTCCTTTCGCTATTTGATATACTCTACAACTCTGTACAAACTTCTTGACATCTTGCTGCAACTGCGGCTAATAATAGTTCTCACTAACCAAAGTAAGGGTTTTATCATGACCAAAATATCCATCCAATCCTCTGCTATGCTTCTCCTGGATGAGATTCTCCCTCATAGAACTTCTTGGAATCCACCACTAACTCTCTCTAAATAGCATATCATCCTGAATGATGAAATCTAGCCACTTTGTTCTGTCTAGAGTAACAGGTTCTTTACAAGCTTTCCAAGCTTCACCAAAATCAGGATCCACTAGATAGAAATTCTTGAGTTCTTTAAACCCAACCACCTCAATCTGCATCTCTGTTAGCAATAGTTGCCTTCTACTAAGAACATCTGCAACCCTGTTAGACTTTCCAGTTCTGTATTTCAAAACAAATGTATAACTCTACAAAAACTCAACCCATTTCAAATGCCTTTGATTCAACTTTCCTTGACTATTCAGATATTGCAAAGCTTGATGATCAGTATATAGAACAAACTCTTTAGGAAGAAGATAGTGTCTCCACTTCTTCAATGCTTGAACTATAGCATAAAATTTCTGATCATAAACAAAATATTTTCTCTTGGCATCATTTAAATTCTCACTGAAATAAGCAATAGGTTTACCTTCTTGGCTCATAATAGCTCTTATTATAGTACCACTAGCATCCCAATCTACTTGAAACACCTTATGAAAATTTTGAAGTGCTAAAATAGGCTGTTCTGTAACTTTTTGTTTCAACAATTGAAAACTCTTTTTTGCCCCATTAGTCCACTTAAACTCTTTTCTATCCCCTCTCATTGTTTCAGTCAAGGGACCACAAATACTGTTGAAATTTTGATAAATTTTTTGTAAAAACTAACCAAACCATGAAAAGATCTTACCTCAGTAGCACTCCTTGGAGTAGGCCATTCAAGGATAGCCTATACCTTCTTTGGGTCCATTTTTAGACCTTCTACTGAAACTACAAATCCCAAATACACTAACTCTTTCTTCACAAAACTACACTTCTTCAAATTAATCAACAATTTCTCATCTCTTAACTTCTCAAACACCATATGAATATGCATCATATACTCTTCCAATGTCTTACTAAAGATCAAAATATCATCTAGGTACACAATGACAAATTTACCTAAAAATTCTTTCAGAACCTCGTTCATGAGCCACATAAAAGTGCTTGGTTCATTGGTTAGCCCAAAAGGCATGACTAACCACTCATACAGTCCTTCCTTTGTCTTGAAGACAATCTTCCATTCATCTCCTTCTCTGATCTGAATCTAGTGATATCCACTCTTCAAATCTATCTTTGAGAAATACACAGCTCCACTCAAAAAATCCATAATATCATCCATTCATGGCAATGGAAACCTATACTTGATTGTGATCTTGTTTATTGCTTTGGAATCTATACACATCCTCCATTCTCCATTCTTCTTTGGTGCTAATACTGCTGGTATAGCACATGGACTCAGGCTCTCTTGAATCAATCCCTTCTGTAATGACTCATGTACTTGTTTGTTCAACTCTTCACTTTCTACTGGTGTCATTCTATGTGCTACCTTGTTTGGAAAACTAGCTCTTAGAATCAAATCCATCTGATGACTGATCTTCCTTACCGGTGGTAATCCATCAGGTACATTATTGAATACAATATCTTGAAACTCATTCAACAAATTTGCAACCTCTACAGGTACATCCTCTACTTCCTCTTTACCAACTTTTGGAATTAAAGAAAAACACACATGCTCATGCCTCGTACCATCTAGAAATTTTCTTCCATCAACAAATGTTATTCTTGCATTACCACATACCTTTTCTTCAGTCTCCTTCAATGGCTTTAGCTTATGTCACACTCCATCCTTTGTTAGGGAATAGGTATTCACACGACCATCATGTACAACACATCGATCAAACTACCTTGGTCTACCCAACAACATATGACATGCATCCATAGATATGATATCACATAGTACCTCATCTTGGTACCCACCGATCTTGAAGTTTACTAGGCACTATTCACTGACCATGACCTTGTGGTCATCTTGCACCCAAGCAATCCGATATGGATGTGGGTGTTTTTATCTCTTGAGCTTCAACTTTGTCACCATCTCTTCTGACACCAAATTGTTAATGCTTCCACTATCAATAATCACATCACAACATTTACCCTCACACTTGCATCTAGTGTGAAACAAGCTCCTCCTTTGCTTAGGTTCATTCTCACCACTCAACAAGACTCTTCTGTTAATCAACATTTCTCCTCTTTTAGCATCTTCAAAATTTGATGATCTGGCATCTTCATCTACATGCGCAGCTCTGGCCTGGCCTACATTCCTCCTATCCATCCTTCCTTGACATTGAGGACATTCAAATTCCCTATGGCCTTCTTCTCCATAGTGAAAACATGTTCCATGGAAGCTTCCTCATCCTGAACCTTGTCCTCTTCCTCTTCCTCTCTGATCTATATTGTGCTAATCTTGGAAATGATTGGAATTATTTCCTCTCTGATTTTGACTACTACTGGCCTCATCCTTCTTTTTTAGATCTTCATTTCAGCCTCCATATGACCATCCACCATATCATCCACATCGACCTCTTCCATTTTGTTTTCTCTCAAACTTCTTGTTCAGCTTTTCCTCTATTTTTAGGCCAAATTGGTATGCCTCTTCAATACTGTTCATTCAAACCAAATTTAGCTCTTCCTAAATGCTCAGCCTCAACCCATTAAGGTAATGGGAAACTTTCTGCTTATCCGCTTCTGCATGGCCTGTTCTGATGAGGATTCACTAGAACTCTTCTATATATTTCTAAATAGATTTTCCTGCTTGCTTCAAACTTTGCATCTTCTTCAGAAGGTCAAGCTCATAATCAACAAGAGTGAACTATCACTTCAATTTATCCACCATTCGATCCCATCTTGTGATTTTATCTTTCCCTCTTCTATTTCACTCCAATTGAATCTCTTGCCACTAGATCTTGGCATGACCTTTCAGTCTGGCCTTCACAAATTTGACCTTATTAGGATCATCAATATCTTCATACTCAAAATATTCTTCACATTCATTGATCCAATCAATCAACTCTTCTGGTTTAAGATTTCCTAAAAATGCAGGAACCTCAATCTTAGGTCTTTTCCCAATCTTGGAAATGGCATGAAAAAGTCTTTCTTCCTCTTGGTTCACAACTTTGACTTCTCCTTCTTGATATTCTTCTTCGGCTTCATCCTCACTTTTGTCTCTGACATTAAGATTCATTCCTCTACGAATCTCATCTTGCAATGCACACACTTGTCTCTGGAGCCCTCTAACCTCAGGTGTTACAACACTAGCTCTTCCACCATGTTCCTTTTGTGGAGGGATTTTCACGATGCGCACTAAAACCCTAACCATAGTCTTGGTGCAAACTACCACATAATTGGTGATCTATTTACACACTCAGGAACACCTGTTCTGATACCACTTGATGAAGGGTGCTCCCCTTAATACCACAAACACATAATAGAAATAGAGAAACAATAACAATATGCAAGAACAAAAAATTGGCTTCTTATTATCTCCACAAATGTGGAATTACAAACTTTTAGAATTACAATATGCAAAGCCTCATGGGCATTCTCTTACAATATTCTATAGGAAAAATCCTCGAATCAATACCCAGATCTACTACCCAGAGCTGCCCTAGACAACACTACGGGCCTTCTTTATATAGGCAATTTCCACCACCCGAGAAGGTTCCAAAAATTTAACCCTAAGGGCTGACCAAACTTAGAATTATTTTATTTTTCAATTTATTACATCAAAGTCAGCTCAAAATAACTTTTGAAACCCAAACAGAAATTTTGAAGTAAAATTATTTTCTCCCATTTCAGGTGACCCCATTTCAGAATGACCACGAAGTGCTTTACAGGCTTGAATAGCACAAGTGCCTATCACCCAAATTTTCAACCTCATCTGAGGCCTCTAAAGCCTTCAAAACTAAGTTCAAAGTTTTTGTACCCTGCTGCCAATACCAAAAATCTTCAATATCTTCAAAACTAGACGTGATCTAGCCATGAAACTTTACTGGTAGGCTGAGATGATTGAGATGAACCTCCACATGTAAAATTAGAATGTTCCAAGATTTATGACCAACTTACTAAAAACAACAAGTTTCCATAAATAGCAGCTCTGCACAAGATAGCCCTTATTGAATACAAAAATAGAAATATTTTTTTTTTGGGTGATGCAAGATTGCTCTTACACGCAGGATGCTCCTGCTTCAGTTGTTACCCATCAAAATATTAGGAGAATTACAAGGCTCAATAGAAGAAAACATATCCATAGAAGATGCCATATGATGTGATGCACCTAAATCAGGATGCCATTTACCTTGCTCAGGATGTGTGGAAGTCATGAGTGCTTGTCCTTTACCTTTATCTTTGGATGATGATGAAGATGTAGAAGCTTCCGATTGTGTAGAAGAAGGAGTAGACACTAATGAGGGAAACTTAATGTTGTGTTTCTCAATAATGTGAGTTAGCTCATCAATCTTCTTTTGAAAACACTTATGCTCATCATGTCCTAACTTTTGACAATATGCACATTTATCTCTCTTTCTTCTAGATGATTCCTCTCTTGAAGAGGACTTGGATTCAGTACTTTTTGGTGAAGAAGATTCATTACCTTTGTCATGAGGCTTAGGATCCTTATTGTGTTTCTTTCCTTTTCCATTAGAATCCTTTGATGTAGACTCACTTGTAATCAATGCTTGATGTGTGGAAGGCTTCAACTGACCCATGTGTGCCAACTTTGCTTGTTCCCTTGTGAGTTGCACTGCAAATTCATCAAGAGAGGGCAATTTGTATGCACTACCAAGAGCATCCATAGTAGCATAGAATGTAGAAACAAAGATAGAATAATCAAGACCTAGCTTGGAAAGAATAGAAAAGATCAATTGTTCATCCCCTTTAACAATGCCACATGAAGAGAGCTCCAATCTAATAGAATTGAACTTAGAGAAAAAATCTTGAATGTTGTCAAAATCACTAGGATTAAGACCTATGAGGTCATTCTCTAATATGACTTTCCTCATTCTATCAGGTTTACCAAAGAATCCTTCCAATGTGACCCAAGCATCATGAGGATTTGTGCAAGATGCAATATGAAAGTGCAAGTCGTGAGAGATGGATGATCTAAGAGAGCCAAATGCTTTATCCATTTGATCAAACCATTTTTTCCTTTCTACAACACCTGTTTGATGTTCTTGATCCTACCCAAGAGTCATTCTAAGCAATCCAAGACTCAAAAAATGATCACTTAAAGAAACTTTCCATTCATGGTAGTTATATGGAGTGAGGATTTTAACCTTTGAATTATCCATATTGCAACTAAATAATGACTGATAACTACTGATAACTCCTTCAAATGATTGATGCAAATCAGAAAACTAAAATCCAAGGATTAACCAAGTGCAATTATAGCCCCAAAATGACCTATTTTTGAAAGTGATATGTCTAGCCAAAATCACTCAAATCTGATTGCAGATCTAGAAAGTAAATGAAAAATCATGCACTTTCAAAAAAAAAATTCACCTCAAAATGTTACCATATGTGCCCAAACGAAGCCCTGAAAGTTGCAGAAATCAGGAATAGATAGGAATAGTCATCATGATCTGCAATTTTTGACAAATTAGGCCACCAAAATACAAAATCAACACCACCACTAAAAAGTTCAGGAAATTCTACCCAATTTCAAAAAAAATTGCACCCGATTTGGAGCCCGAATGACCAAGTTATGGCCTCTCAAAGCTAGACTGTCAAATAAAAAATGCATATGGTGAAGGCAGAGTAATTTCCAAACCCTGATGACATCAAAAAACCATGGAGTTAAATTTGATAGTCATACAACCATTGCAAAAATCCAATTCTACCTTGTTTTGATAGCTAAATGACCGTCAATTTTAGGCTCATGAACAAGTGACGTTAGCAAATTTTCGGTCACCCTTGCTTATGTGGTAGGTGACTGGGCATTTCATACTGTACACATGGAAGATGAAATTGTAGTGACATGGTGATGATGTCACCTATGATGACGTGGTACCTTTGCTACGTGGCAGGTTCTAGTAGGGCCACAAGTTGCAGTCGTGGCAGTCCCAGGCTGTGCCGCGTGGCGCAATGTGTGCAGCATCTAGAGAGGTCAGGTGTTGACTAGGCACCTACATGGCATGTTTCATAGAGGGTCTACAAGTGACTAGACTACCAAGTGGCTGCTATGGTGGAGTGGTCTTCAGCGTGGTGGTGGTGGTTGCTTCGAATGGCGGGGCAGCTACGGAGGGAGCGGTGGATCTAGTGCCGCTGCGGAGGGAGCCACGGAAGTTGCCAGTGGTGGTGGGGGGTAGTTGGTGGGGCCATGGAGGTGGCCATGGTGGAGAGAGGAAGACCACCTTAGGTATAATTTAATCCCACATTTGGTGGGAAAAAAGGTCTTTAGACCTTTATAAACAAAGATGCCTACAAGGAAGGTAAAATCGAGCAGTGCTTTCTCAATGCTCGCCTTCAGGCTTGATTCCCAGTGGGTCCCGTGCTTAGGATTTGTTGATGATGTCACCACTATGGCATGTACATAGAATATTCTTTGTGCAATGCTAAGATAGGGGCTCGTACCTAGCCCATAATTTTACAGAAAATAAAAAAAATTTTGAAACCACAGTAGAATAATTTTATTTTTTTTTCAAAAATCATACCAAGAGGGTAGATTGGGCCGTACGGTCTGATTTGCAAAATTTTTTTGCCTTGAATTTGACTTTCACAGGATATGGATGAGTTTATAGTCGATTTTAACCAAAACAGCCTCCCAGACGCAATGGTGAGGTTAGATCTGCTCCAAGACACCTCTATCGCACGTTGGTTCTCAGATCTGAGATTTGGACCTTCAAAGCTTGCATCAAGATCTCTTCAAATTGGCTGATCTAAATGCTCCAATGGCTCTGATACCATGTAAGAATTTTCAAATAGAAAATATTGAACCAAAGGTCTAGAGGTTGAAAAAAAGCACAAGAGAGAAAATATGAATGCAATGATGGATTGAATAGATCTAATGAATTCACCTTGAATGATTGATGAAAGAATCAATGTTTTGTAATGATTACATAATAGGCCTCCTTATATAGGAAAGGAAATAAGAGAGAAAGATAAGGAGCTGATAAGCTATCACCTATGCTAGGCGTAATCACATGTCCACCAAATGTGGATCATCCTCCATTATGCAATAAAGTATGTGTAGTGGATTAGGATGATAATGTGATAAGAGCATGAAAGGTGGATCTCACACACAATGAGGTATGTGATGACAACTATCACACCTAAAGTGGAATTCCTCCTACACCATGTGCTTAATAGATGTGCACACTCCTAGGTGTCTCAATCACAAATTACTATGCAATGCATTAACCTAAGTAAGATTAAGTAAAGTGTAATTAGGAATAATTAATTACACCGACACTAATTAACTAGGTTCCTATGAAAATGAAATAGTAAGAAAATAGAATATTTGGTGGTTGAATATTTGGCAACCTAGAAAACCACTTGTCAAAATCCTTTTATTGAATGAGCATCTTTGGCAAGCATTTTTATGAAAAGGGGTTTCCCGCAAAAAGAATGGTTTAGAAGAAAAGACAAGAAGAGGCCAAAAGAATGGGTTTTTATGCTTAGGTCTTTGTCTTACATCCTACAAAGATGTGTTAGGATGTCAAAATGTTCATGTACTAGGAAACATAAAATGTTAGGGTTAGCTGTTAGTCAAAATCTCAAATCAGAATCTCAAAAACTGATCAAAAATCTCATACGACAATTGAAAATTGGTATGAAAACTCATATGACAATATACATGTTCACATATGACACTTTAGATATGATAAGACACTGGGTACCTGGACATATGAAAATTCAAGCTCAATACAACAATATATATAAGCTGATATGAAAATTCAAAAATGTTGTCTGTCGTATGATAGACAGAGGCTTCTGATACTACAATATGAAAATGTCGTACAAGATTGTACGAAAAAAATTAAAAATCAAATCTTGAACCTAAAATGTCAAAAAAATGGAAACTCGAGGTCAGACCCCACGGTGGGTGCTAGAAATGTGTGTGTGAAAATTGTACCTATTTATGAGACACAACACATTAGTAAAACATTATTGGTTAACAATCAGAAAATATGCAATAAACAGTTGTATCATTAACTAGACGATTTACTACCTTCTAGTAGATGCAAGTATGGTATTCTTAGTTTTTGACCAAGATTTGTGACAATGCAACACCTAAATGAAGGATTTGAATGCAAATGGATGCAAAATTTAATCTATATTTTTGGTATTTTCTATACAAAATAACAATGTAATCTAGATGAAAATGATCTAAAACCTGATAAACAATAAATTGAATCTAGCTATGGATGCAAAAACAAGAAACAATGGTTAGAAATGAATCACAAAAAATATGTAAAATCTCAAGAGTTTGACAGTGTAGCGTTGCTATTCTCCAGATTGCACGTGATATGATTCTCCAAATTTATGATCATTTGTGAAGGACTGAGGCCTATTTATATAGAAATCTAGGGTTTGAGAACTCATGGAAACCCAAAAATCACTCCCTGATAAACTCATGATTGATTGGTGAGTTATCAAAAAATTAGAAATAGTTATCTAGTAAAATCATGCAAATCAACTTTTTAACTCAATTTAGAAGTTGAGATCACTCCAATCTACTTTTCAACTCACAATCACATGTTGAGTTTGTAAAGTTAACAAATTGAATTTATTAGTTGTTTTTGAGTTTAACTATTCTTCTGATTTTTGCATAGATAATTATTTGATTTATTTATAGAAGGAGATGGCAGTTTCCACAGGCCCGAGTAGCGGTTCGAGCAAAGGGTTCAGCGGGCACAGAGTTGGGCAGAAATGGTAGGGATACAACATCAGGTAGCCATTATAATCCCAGAGTCAAATTTTTGAGAAGTATTGCTTACAACAAGGAATCACTAGTAAGGGTAAGGGTTTGCATCAAGCAAAGATAAGTGACATCATTGTGGACCAAAGTAGACATGGGTATCATCCGTTTGGGTTCCAATCAGTTCTATTTGTTCAAAAAAACAAGTCTAAAATAGATAATATGCCCCAGTCAGATGTTGATGACTTCATGAAGATATTTAGGGGAAGGGTGACACTACAATTGGCAAAGCCCTTTTTTGTTAATCCCAGATTCCATATTAAGACACCAACAAATATCAAGGGTAGGGTTTAGAATAAGATGATCCACAATATGCCAGTAAGAGAGAAGAATTGGCCCCATATGATGACATCTAATCTGCTTACCTACCCTACTAGAGCTAATGCAACCTCTACTTTTGAGATTGGAGAATCTTCTTGGCAAGGAGACAAGAGGCAAGTGGCAACATTCAAACAGGCCCTCATTTCTTCAGACCAAGGGTTTTTTGGCAAAAATCATGAGTGGGAAAAAAATTCAAATTTCATTCAGTCGGGTTTCAATAGATTTTGACATATACCCAGACAAAAGGTTATGAGCAGGGGTCATCCTGTACAACAACATCAAATCTTTGATATATGTGAAGGCACACCACCAGGTTCTCCTATAGTCAGTCGATATGATCAGGATCATGATAATGATAGGGGGGATACAAGGATTAATAAATAGAGGCCCACTGAACCTAATATAGAGCTCCAGTAGTCAGTAATAAATAGAGCGCCCTTCAAACCAAATCAATCTTTACAAGTTTGGCAGGTCAAGCAGAGATAGTTTCCATTAGTTTATTAGCAGGGCTCTAACTTCTAACCTTCTCCAACAATCACTTTCTCAGATCATTTGCTACAAGATCAAGTTCAACTCCTTTAGGACAAAGCATTAATAGGTAAATTTTTGAAACTAGATCTATCGATTGATGATATTAAGTTTTGGGCCATGGAAAACTGGCCAGGTTTATCAAATATATTTTGGTTAAATATTAAGCTGGGATATTTTCTTGCAAAATTTGAATCAACTGATATGAGAGATGTTATCCATAAGAACAAAAGTTGGTTTTGTAAAGGCTTGGGTCTCTTCATCTCGATATGGACCCCCAATGTAATGCTTGAGGATAGATCCTCATTATTCTTTCCCATTTGGATTGCCTTACCAGAGCTGCCTTTAGAATATAGAGATTTGGATATCATTGAAATCATTGCCAATAGATTTGGTATATTTTTTAAACATGACTTAATTCCCTTTGAGTTTCCGCATCGAGAAGTTAGAGTGTGTATTTTGCATGACACTACTAAGGAAATACCAAAATCCATTTCCCTAAAGTCTAAGTGGGGATATTGGGAACAGAAAGTGGTTCTTCAAAGCAAGGACCTCATCATGCTATATCAACATCAGTTAGGGCATTTCACAGCCCAGTGTCAGTCCCAATCATGTACCTAGTTGAGAGTGTGTGATAATCACTATACAAATCCTTGGCAATGTTCACTTCATTTGGTCTCTCATTGTTCTCCACAGTTGGAACTACAAACACCTTCATCTAGTCCTGTTGAAGCCTTTCCTATCAATATTTACCCCCATGAGATGTCCATTTTCTTTTATTATGCAATAAGCTACATTATGATGATCTTAATGAATTATAAATAGACTATGCAACTAGATTGGAAACTGGCAATAGCCCATAATCCTAACATGGATGTTTTAGTACATCAGTTGATGTTTTTTGATTTTCCAGTTAAAAAACCAATCACACATGAGGTGCTTGATAGAGAGGCTTTGGTTAATCTAAGAGAAAGGAAATTATCAGACCAATTATTGATAGAGTTAGCTACTAAAATTATCTATGAGATAGCAGAAGAAGAAGGAATGCTATTGGATGAAGGAAACTTCAACTCAATGGATTTTCAGCAATATAACAATAAGGTAGGACACTCAAATGGAAGTACCAATATAGCACAAGAGGTAGGAATGCTGAATCTCACATCAGCTCAGTTTTCAAGTAGCTCTCAGCAAGTAAATAGGATTGATCAAGAAGCACAACATACATTAAGGCAGGATAGGATAACTTAGCTGAATGAGGATCATACCAAAACAAGGGATTTCCAAGAAGTATTTCAGGATCATTTGGAATGTAACTTGGAAGGGAACCTAGGTATGCAGACTGAGGATATGGACTTCACAAATAAGATCATAGGCTGTAAAGATGATAGTGCACTGGAGCCCTTCTCTAATTCTAATGACACTACATACTCTCATATTAGAGATTGGATCCAAAGCAATACATTCCTTGATACAGAAGATACTCTAATTCATGAAGCCATCAAAACTAAAATAATTGATCCAAAATCTGATCAGGTAACTTTTGATACAAGTCTTACTCTCTCACTCGAACAAACACCATTCCAAAATTTACAAGTTAAGGCCACACCAAAAAAGAGAGGGAGAAAGCCAAAAAGTAATATAATCAAACAAGAAATTGCAGTAGGCATTCAATCAACATTGGATGGGAAATTCACACCTTGCAAAAGATCGAGGAGGAGAACTAAGGGTTCTCCTTGTTAGCAATGATAATAGCCTCTTGGAATGTCAGAGGATTAAATGCCTCTGACAAAAGAATCAGAATCAAGCAAGAGCTGGATTCTTTAAAAGTGGATGTGATACTTCTACAAGAAACAAAGATGTCAACAAATTTTTTTGACAAAACAATTGGGAACTGGCAAAAGTGGAACTCTGTGCATAGCCCTATGACTGGTGCTTCAGGTAGGCTGGCTATCCTTTGGGACCCTAAATTAATTCAAGGGAAGGTAATTTATAGGAGAGATAATTGGCAAGTCATCAAGTTGGAGTGTTTTAATATAAAAACTCTGCTTTTTAATATTTACAGGCCTACATCAACTCAAGATAAGCAGAGAGTATGGATGAAACTCACTCAGTTTATACTACATCAACTAGACACACACATCATAATGGGTGGTGACTTCAACACCATTCTCAAAATGTCTGAAAAAAATGGTGGGATCTAGCCACCTTTGAGAACAATCTAGGATTTCTCCAATTTTGTGGAGGATAATGGTTTAATGGATGTAGAGCCATCAAATGGGACATTTACATGGACCAATAAAAGGGAAAATTTCTCACAGATAGCTATCAGATTGGATAGATTTCTTATTTCACAATGCTAGAAATTAGCAAGCGTTACATATCACTCAAAAATTTTGCCTCGACCAGGATCAGACCATTTCCCCATCTATTTGCACATGACTTTAGCATTACCAAGTCAAGGTTTTCAGCACATACCATCATTCAAATTTGAAAGGATGTGGTTATGACATCCAAGATTTTTGCCTTCTCTTAAGTAGTGCTAGATTTTTGCTCCAATGATAGAGGGATCCAAAATGTTTTAGTTCACATTCAAGATGAAACACACCAATAGTGGATCAAAAAATGGAATGAGGAGATATTTAAGAATATTTTTAGGGAAAAAGAAGCAGTAAAGGTAAACTTGGAGAACATATATAACATTATTATTAAACAAGGTATGGATGAGGATTCATATACCACATAGAAAATCCTAATGCAAGAATGGGAGGAAATTTGTAACAAAGAAGAGGAATACTGGAGGAAAAATTCAAGAGAGTTATGGTTAAAGGAGTGGGATAGGAATACACAATATTTTCATGCGTCAGTAAAATAGAAATTAGTGAGTAACTGAATTTTCTCTATTACAAATGCAGAGAATGGTAACTTATTAATAGAACCTCAAAGCATTCAAAAAGAAGGGGTCATGTTTTTTCATAATCTATTAACCCCCCCTCCTAATCAAGGACCAGGAGTCCCACCAATGGAGGAATTAATAGAGGCATTTCCCACCCTGATAACGGATGTTGACAACCTAAAACTTTTGGCATCATTCACTATTTAGGAACTCAAAAAAGTGGTCTTTTATCTACCCCTAGATAAATCCCCTAGCCTAGATGGATATACTACCTTATTTTTTCAAGCATGTTGGGATTGGATTGGTTGGGAATTATTGGGAGTAGTTGAAGAATCTAGGATTAGAAAATCCTTGTTAAAGAATTTCAACACCACAAATATAGCCATTATTCTGAAAGTTAAAACGCCAAAAACATTTGAAAATTTTCTTCCAATATCTCTTTGCAACACCATATATAAAATCATAACAAAGGCTATCTATCTAAGAATGCAACATCTCATTCCTAATCTTGTCTCACAGCCACAAGGGGGCTTTGTACCAGGTAGGGAAACAATGGAGGGAGCCCTAGTGGCACATGAAGTTCTTCACTCCATAAATAATAGTAAATCATCACACTTTGTCATTAAGTTGGACATGATGAAAGCATATGACAGAGTAAACTGGGCTTTTCTTATCAAGGTGCTACAAAAATTTGGGTTTTCGAAAGGATGGTGCAAATGGATCAAGGCTTGTATTTCGGGTGCAGGTTTCTCAGTTCTAATAAATGGAGTTCTGGCTAGATTTTTCACATCCACACAAGGTGTTAGGTAGGGGGATCCTTTATCTCCAGTGCTATTCATTCTTATGGCAGAGTCATTCAGCAGGCTTATTCAACAAAAACAAGCATTAGGTAAGTGGATAGGTGTGCAGATTGGGTAGTTAGATATTTCAGTGACACACTCTCTGTTTGCAGATGACACATTACTTTTTGGGATTGAAAATATTAATGAAGCAAGATAGATTAAGGAAACATTGGACCTTTACTCAGTAGCTTCAAATCAAAGAGTCAATCCTCTCAAATAAAAAATCTATTTGTTTAACACAAATCAAATTATATCTAATAAGATAGTTAACCTCTTAGGATTCTTGGTAGATTTCCTACCGTCGGTATACCTCGGCATCCCCTTCTTTATGGGAGAAAACAAAGTCATTTTTTGGTTACCTATCATTAAGAGGATTAAATCGAGGGTAGTAGCATGGAAAGCAAGGTGGCTATCACTTTCAAGTAGAATACTATTAATCAAAACAATACTATCAACTATCACTAATTATTATTTATCAGTACTCAAAGCACCTGCTTCGGTTATTCAAAAATCCAAAAACTAATAAGAGAGTTTCTATGGACTGGGAATATGAATGGTGAACAGAAAATTCTTTGGTCTCTCCTGAGAAGCTGTCTCAAGCTAAGTAGCTAGGTGGAGCAGGGAAACATGATCTTCAAAAAATAAATCAAGCATTTGGGGGTAAATTAGTTTGACAAATGTATACCAAACCACACAATGTTTGGTGTCAAATTATGAAAAAGAAGTACTTAGATGATACGAATCCAGCTAGAATTCTAACGGTATCAGATCTCCCTAAAGGGTCAGCCATTTGGGATTTCATGATTTCCTCCAGAGAAATAGTAAGCAATTTTGTCACTTGGGAAGTGAACAATGGTCTATCAGTGAAATTCTGGCGTGATTCATGGAATGGTGCACCACCTCTAAATTGAAGAATTGATATAGAGGCCATAGTTACTATGTCAGAAAGTGTTTGGGAAATCTATCTGAGTGATTATGTGCTAGTGGTAGGCCTACATACAAGGAAGGTAATATGGAAAGATCCACATGAGATGCCTTTATCCCCTTAAGAGATACAATATCTGGAAGAAATATTCTCACAAAGTTTGGTCTACTTATCAAACCTATAGGATAAATTGATCTAGGCTCTGGGGAAAGATGGAAAATTCACCATCAAGGATGGGTATAAGCTTATCCAACAAAGAGATGCATTGATAAAGCCATCCCGTGCATTTTCTTTCTGCTAGAATAATCTGACTTTGCCCAAAGTAGGATATTTTGCCTAATTAGCATTGAACAATAGAGCATTAACCAGTGAGAGGTTACATGGGCTAAACATAGCTCAATATTTTCACTATCCTCTATGTGATAATCATCATGAAGATACAAATCACCTATTTCTAAATTGTCAATTTGCACAGGAATGCTAGCTTTTTGTCCTCAGAAAGTTACAATATTCTACCCCACTACCAAGAAAGCTTTGAGATCTATTTGATTCATGGCCACAATTATATTCTTCATCCCTCTTCTCAGCAATTTGGAAGTGTATACCAGCACTAGTTGTTTGGGTAATATGGTGGGAGAGAAACAAAAGAATCTTCCATAGAATCTCCTCTTCAATACAAGAAGTCACAAGTCTTCTAGAGAGGTCAATATCTGAAATAGTCAATGCTAGTCATAGTAAACTCAAATACAATTTGGTCATGACTTCTTGGGACTCAGCAATACTTCAAGAATGGAAACAAATTCATGTACCTTTTGGCTGGTGTTACAAAACATAATCTAATAAGGTGTTTGCGAGAGATTTAGTCAAATGGATTCCACCATCTAAAGGCATTAGTAAAATAAATTTTGATGGTTCCTCTCATGGGAATCTAGGAAAATTAGGGGTAGGAGTATGCATTCAGGATCACCAAGGATTACTACTAGCAATAAAATGTTGCCCACTCCCAATCGGAACAAATAATATGGCAAAGGCTTAGGCATTATTTGAAGGATTAATACTGGCAAAAAATGGAGGATTTCATTAGATCCATGTAGAAGGAGATTCGATGGTTATAATCTCAGCATGTCTTAATCGAATATCTCATAATTGGAGACTCACTTGCATTCTTCAATGAATTTGGCAATTATTAGACTCATTCCAAGAAGTTCAGATTTCACACACCTTGCAAGAGAGCAATCAATTAGAAGATCACCTGGAAAAAAAAGGGTGTGATGGACATGAGATAGTTTCATATAAGTATGAAGCAATGGTAAATCAGGATGCCCAGTTACATGATATTTATAACCATGACAGGTTGACATAGGAAGGACTGTCTTCATATGTGCAGATGTGTGATTTACCAGTGTACAAATAGGCAATTGGGGATTATTGTTTGGAGTGAGTGTAGGATAGCGCTGCAAAATTCCACATGGCTGTACAGTTAGATTTGTGTGGAAGTGTGAAATATTGTTATGCCAAGAGTGGGTAATTTTTTTAGTACCAACTAACTACAGTTTCTTGCCATCACTGAGAAGAAAGTACATGGTTCAAGCTGGCATGTAATGTGATAATTAAGGGAAATGTGTGATTAAGTGCCACACACCCTGTTGTATAATGAATTCATTACATCTTAAACTCCAATTCTAGATTGCAGGAGATCTACCATTAATTGGCATGATACATAAATGTACAGTGATGATCTACATATACCCTTCCTCCCATAGCATATATTTGTAGTGCATTTTGAGTTGTTTATAGAGTAGTTATTTGCGGGTGAGCACTATGTTTAGGATGGTGTTTCCCTCTTGCCAGACTTGTGGGCATTTACACAATGAGCTTTTACCAAGGAATTATAGGGTATCCATTACTCCGCAGACTCCTGAGCCCCCACTCCCAAAGAGGATTGGTGGCCTAGAACTCGACAAAGTTTTTATCACTAATTCAATGCTGCATTATAGGGTTGTCCACCATGTTGTTGGGGAACACATTTTGTCTCCCAGAACCAAGATTGTGGTTTTTCCTTCTCAAATAGTAACAATTTTTATCTCCAATTTAATGGACATGTTGCAGACAGTGGAGATGGTAGTGTACATTCCCAACAAGGTCATTTGGCCCCAATTTATCTAGGGAACACGGCTTATCGAGGCTCTTTAGAGGTATGACCTTTGGTCAAGTTATGCATTAATCAAGGGACTATTTCAACATCATGATATAATGGCAAGCCATGAGCACTTGATGGCATACGACAGCTTTAAATGGGTGATGGAAAAGTAGAGTTTCTAAGTTATTAACAAATATATGCAGATAGTGGGTGTGGCTCTTGGAAAGCCACTGGTGGATAAAATTAGAGGTCTGGCACACTCAATACTAGATCTCCTACTATCGCCATTACCCTTGGTTCAACCTTTGCCTTGTTACATGTTGCTCTCTGGTAGACTAAGACAGGTCCCTGACCTGAATATACCAACCTCGCCCGATCAATCCTCTAACAATCGACAAGTGGAGCATAGATTGACTGATGGTTGGGAAGCTGAAAATGTTGTTACTCTGCTGGTAGGATGGGAAAAGGCTTGGGGCTTGCCTTCACCTATGGATGAATGATGGATCAGTAAATCGTACATCTATTACACTATATAGGCATGTTGGTTAAGCCCATTTTTGAAATTTTGTAATTAATATGTATGCTATAGGCTTTGTTATTAGGTCTATTTTGAAATTCTAAAATTTGGTAATATTCAGTACACAATACCGTTATTAATGTATCATCTTATAAGGATCGAAGGGCCATATATGTAAATCTAATGTAAACATCGGCATTTATCCTTGTAGGATTTGAGGGTTGTATGTTCAAACCCAATTGTAATCATCGATATATGCTATAACTTGTATACGACTGCGATCCCCAGGTTTCTTTCTGATTCTTCCATGGGGGAGTCATTGAATCAGTAAATATTAATAAAAAATATGGTGGATACCTTACTTTGGCTTAAAAAAATAAAAAATTATTTGATTTATTTAATTTCCATGTGCATTATTCTCAACTTAACAGATTTTTGAGTAAAAATAACTGATTTAGGGGTTAATCAATTATTTAATCAAACTTAATCCAAAATTAAATCATTAAATTTGAAAATTTGATTTTAATCAATTATTTTTAATAATTATGATTTATTGTCAAACAAAAATAATATTAATTAGGAATAATGTTAATTAAATTAATTAAGTGGCCAAATGAAGTTTAATTAATTAAATATTCATCATATTCAATTAATTGTACTTTACGATAAATAAAATAATATCATTTATCACCAAATAATATCTAATTAGGATAAGTTAGGAATATTTAGGAATATTCCCCAATGGAGATATAAGATAGAATGGATTAGGGTTTTCGATGATTTGATGTGTAGATGTTCCTTAGGTTAGGACTTTAGGGTCGATTTCGATTGATTTGTGGATGTAGGAGGTCGATGGTACCGAAGCCCATTTTTGGGGTATTACAATAATGACCCCTTATCTTTTCCTTGGACTTGTTCTATTAAAACACATGTTTCTTATTCCAATGGTTCTTCCATGACTTAGTCTTTGAAACATATGTAAATTTTGTACCCAATAATAAATATATATTAAGTTTTTTATAAGCTAACACTTAACAAAATATTTTTACAACTATGTTCATGCAAAAAATAATGTTGATATATTTTCTATTAATTTAAATTTATATTAACAAAATAATTATTAATATGAACTTAAAAAAATCTAAAAATCCAAAATATAAAAAGAAGAACAAAGCTCTAAGCACTAATACTTGACCCATGAAGCTTCTAAGGAAGAGAACAAAACCCTAACTTGAATGAGGCATTCCTCATTTTTGCACTTTGGAAACCTTTTTGGACTCCATCTGTTGTTGACATGGGTGAGGGTTTCTGAAAGAAAAATGAAGCATTTACTATGGAAAAAGCATGGATATTTCAACATTTTTAGAGGCTCTCCTATAGACTTTCGACCTCTGTAAGTACTCTGGTTCCATTTTTGCAAACTTTAAGTTTATTTTCTTTCATTTTTATGACGTAGTGTTCAAAGAACCTCTTTCATATGTTTCTCTTGTGGAAACTTTGAACATTTCAAGATTTCCTTTGCTACGAACCATGACATTACTCATTTATTTTCTTTCTTTCCATATTTGCATCCACATTGATTTATATAGGATGGGAGTTTTGGAAAAAATTATGTTGTGACCTTTTCCATTTCTGTCTTTAATACCCATGAAATTTGCAAGCAACCTGGGGGGTTTCTTTATGCATGAAGAACATAACCTTGGGGTTTTTCCCTTAATTTTTTTGTTCTGGGTATGGCTGAGACTTTTGTCTTTTGCATTCTCTTCATTCCTTGGAGAAAACTCTGACCTCAAGCTCAATATCCAAGGGTTATGATTATGCATTTGATTCTTCAACTTACTTGCATAATAGTAATGAAAAACCATCCATTTCTCTATATGGAAAATGTATTTTGTGCTTGATTATTTTATATCTATATTTTTAGAGAAAACTTTATTTACATTCACTACATGTCTGCATATTATGAACTTTTCCTTTTCACTAAATATTTATTATTTGGTGTTGGGTTTCCATGAATGCAAACCTTTTCATATCTCTGATTTCCCTTCATGAGTTTAGAGGGTTTTCTGATGTTTTTGGTATCTTTGTTATTTTTGGAAATTCTAGGCATCTAAGTGTTTCCCTTTATTTGAATAGAATACACTATAGTAGCTACACCATATGTTTGATAATCACTATTTGCATTAGATAATATTTCATCTACTAGGTGACAATATAGACATTTCTTACCCTTTGATCACTTTGATTGTGATATTATCTAATGTCCTACATCTTTCCATTTATCATAAAAACAAATTATGTCATTGTTTATTAGATCCTCTCTATTATGGTTGAATGTTCACTGAACTTAATGACAATATTGTTACTAGTTTTTTTTATCAATCTTTGTTACTGCATTGTATCCAAGGATTATGCCCCTTGCTCTTGAAATAATGATGACTGAACTTTGTGCAATTGATCCACTATTTTATTCATTGACATTATTGATTGCAACCCTTTTAATCTATCCTTCACCATTGTTCCCATGCTATACATCTATCACTATCCCTTTTAGAAGCCTTGACTTTTCTTTCTTTTCAATATCCAATGACCATATTAGCTGCAATAGTTGTTGTGCCTCTATCTTAAAGGTCATTTTTTATGGTTACTATGGTCAACAAGCACTATAATATGCTTTACAAAATATACAACATGATGTCCCTTCTTGTTAGATGCATGTGCTGTAATTTCAACTTTTCACTAATTTAGATGTAGTCTCTATTATCTCTTAGAGGAAATATGTCACTCAACATTGTGACAAGATGATCTTGTTTCATATTCATAACATAATTAAGCGGTGGTGACTAGTGCAAGAATTTATGTTACTAAATACTTTTCCTTTTTAAATAGCATTTACATATGCCTTTTATGTTGTCATGCAAGTTACTGTTCCATTGTCAATGTTGATTGCAATTACATTGTATTAATCATTTATATTTGCATCATTTTTATCTCTCATGTCCTTGGATGAATTAATTAGATCATTATGCTAAATCAAACAAACTGTAAGGTTTTAAATTAAAATAATTTGTCCCTTAAATAATCTTCTCATTATTTTGACATTGCTACTTGCCTACTGATAGTTGATTCAATCTAATTGTAACCAATAAAAGGGTTCGTGTTTATTTTATTCATTTCCCTTTGATATTGTTTTTCTAATTTTATTTGATCTATTTTCTTGCACCTTGTCTCTCAATGGAATGCTGGGATCAAACCCTTGTGGGACCCACATTTACTTCCACATGCCATTGATAGACTTTTGTTACTACACATGAAGCAAACTAGTTAGCAATAAACCATTGTCTTTTAAATTTGTAGTTATATATGCTTATATGGGCACATTGATAAGGCAAAGTACAATCATTGATTAGATCCATTAGATATAACACTTTTCTTTAACAGCTTTCAGGTTTGGGACAATGAGGAGTAGAACTCAAAAGTGTAAAGACTCAATGATCAAGGATCAACATCCTAAGGACTTCCTTCCACTCCAACCAATCATTGAGGCAATGATTGGCCTCTACTTTACTTCTTTTCTTTTTTTCATGTACACATATTCATGTATAATTTTAAAATTGAAAAATTAATGAATTATGTTCTATCTAGTTTCACAGCTTGCATAGAGAAAAAATACAATACTTTGATGAGTACACAATTATATTTTTAGAAAAGATTTGAAGAATATTCTTTCTTTGTTGGAAACTTTTCCTATTCAAATATTGTAATAATTCGGTCTTTCTAAAGTCTTTCAAAGTTATTGCATTTATAACTAAAATCACATAAGGTAAAAAATAAATTAGAATATGAATGTACCTTTATTTTTTGGAAAACACATAGAAGTCTTGACTCTACTTGACTGAGCCTGTAGGAAAAATTTAGGTAGCAATAGGAATAGAAGAGTGCGTCAGTAGTATTGAGACTTATATTCCTATTCCTATTTCATTTCCTAGTATTTCTATGAAGATGCTTCAAATTTAATGTATGTAGTTATTTGATCTTAGATTGTAGAGAAGAATCAACGATTCCTTTCACAAATGCATAGATCTCAAAATAATCCTCATAGTCTTCAATATTGTTATGATTGATTGACTCTTTCCTTGAAGAATGAATCAATGAATGTGGATGGATAAATGATCTTCTTACTTTATTAAGGTCTCCTCTACTTGGCCTTCATTAGGGAGAGAAGCTTGATAAAATGGAGAAGATTTCCTTCAAAGGATGCCTTGGATGCTTGAATTATTTCTTGAGAACTCTTGAACACTTGAATACTTCTTGAAATTGTTCAGGCTTAGAATTGTTACCCTAAATTAGGGATTAAGGAAAAACAACAATTCTACCCTGACAATGGAAACCTCTCCTAGCTGTGGGTAGACTATGGATGAAGAGGAATCTCCAGATTCGAGGCCGGTTCCTATAAAATATGGAATATCACTTAACCCGATCTGTAATTTTTTGGGAAAAGGGAAAGGAATACTATAACTAAAAGATTAGGGTGATACACCAATAAATATTTTAGACTTTTTAGAAACTATGAAACATCAATCCTAACTCAAAAATGAAGATCTCAATACTCTGAATCTCTATTCAACATATAGGTTGACAAAACATGCTCTTAGGGTTCTACCACAAATAGCTTGGATAATGAACAAACATACATTTCTCATACAAGGTCTAGGAGCAATTGATTATCTTGAGAAGGAACAAAAATCTACTCACTTCCTTTAGATAATAAATTATTTAACACTTGTTAGAAAAGATGAAAAAGGATCCAATATCAAAACAATTTCACAAATATGAGCCAAAATATCTGATTCATTCCCTCCAAAGTTTGACAAAAATGATTACAAAATGGCCTTCAAAGCACTTAGGAACAATGTGTTCACTATATGCCCTCTCTCCAAAATCTGCAACCCCTCATTGATCATTAAAAATCAATTTTTATATCCTCCCTATGCCTCAAATTTGAAACTCTAAGTCTTTCAAAATGCCCGATCTTAGCCCACAAATGTGCCAAAAAACATGCCAATAACTAAGCCTTTTTAAAAACTTCATCCAAATGCCCCCCCCCCCCCCCCCCCCCCCCCGAAATTTTTGGCTTATAAAAAGGAATTAAATCCTTTTATAAAGAATAATTGCCAAAATTATGAAACAAAATAACATTAGATAAAAATCTAATATTAAATAACCTACCCTCATCTCCTAACTTAGATAAAATATTCTAAGTGTAAACTATATGCAATGTGGGGAAAGTTGACATGACTTTTCATCCACTTGCAATGCAATGCAAAAATCAAGGAGATAAGTATGCAAGGTGGCACTATGAGCAGTTTTTGAGGCTCTACAAGAATTAGACATGCATTGAAGGCATTGAATTGCTTGGTGGACTCCAAATAGTTATACTCATTTTGATCTCAGCACTTGTGTTCATTTCATTCTTCACAAAGAAGTTTAAGGGAAAATGAAACCCTAACATGCAGAAAAGACTTCAAAAACTTTTGATGAAGCTTAGTTTGACTATAAAAGAACTCCACTATTGAACTTGAGCCTTCTGTTATACTGAAGATCACTGCTATTTTTATTGATGTGCATCCCAAACAAGGAACTCAACATTGAATACAAACTCAAGTTCACCAAACTATAAGTTTATTTTAAAACTCTCTATTTATCTTATGAAGCTCATTTTCTAGCATGAATATCATGAAATTGTAACTTCTTCAGCACAAGTTATAGCCTCTTTTCCTATTATGTATATATATATATATATATATATATATATATATATATATATATATATATATATATATATATATATATATATCTTCATTGTTACTTTCAAGAGATGACTCTTGTTTAATAACATGAAGCCATGAATAAGTCACAGTCGTGATTGATATGTATCATGCTTTATCTTGCAAAACTTGGACATGCCTTCCTAAGAGCTTTTTTATTTGTTTGCACTTGTATTTTTTGAACTGTGACTTATTCATGGCTTCGTGTCTTTGATTCATTGTTTATACTATTGAACTATCCTTTGTTTCCATGAGCTTCACACATTCCACACCCAACCTCCACTGTAAGTTCATTCTTTTGCTATTTCTATGGGTTCGAAGCTTATGAGCCCAAAACTGTTCAAAACACTTTCATTTACAACTGTGAATACATCTTTAGGATGTACAACCACTTATGACTGGCATAGAACCGTGAGCTTCATATTGTGAACTAGTAACAGTCATGGCTTGTCGTAACTATTGATTCCCTTCATTTTGAACATAAAGCCGTGACTGATGTAGTTACAGGGACTGATATAGTTACGGGGCTCTTAAATTTATCAAAGAAAATAACCTTTCATACCTTTTGATAAATAGGAGTCCAGTATATAGCTTGTGGGTTTAAATGAAGTTTGAATATTACTCTTTTTCCTTGTAAGATAAACTAAAGCTTGAATTCACTGAATGAGAATGAACTCAGTTTATCTGAGAGTGATCTCATTGATATATCAAAAAAAGATTATTTTAAACATTTTCTTGTTTCAACCTTGCTCGAGCTCTTTGACTGGTAGATATTTAAAATTCTCTACTATAACATGAAGCTCTTTGCATATTAAGTTCACACATTCCACACTTGTGTGGACATTTGAATTCACTATGCACAGTGGTGTTAAATTTGGTCTCTTTTCAGCACATGACTGTGACAACATAAAAATGAAACCCGAATTTTGACTGGGAATTTGGAAATATTAGATAACTGCTCTTTTCTGATTAGCTTCTAAAAATCATTCTGCATAATAGATAGCTACTAGAACTTGATTTAAAATATTTTCCATAGTTTGTACATAACTGTGATTATAGCATATAGCATCCAAATTGTTTCAGTCTGCTGACATGAAAAGAACCTATGTAATCAACAACTATAAATTTGATGAACTGGTGAACTCATTCCTTTGCAAACCATATATTATGAGCTCGGCAATGACGGACAGTTGCTCCAAGAAACCATGAAACACCTTTGATGACTTACTAAAGTTGCAAGGTTATGAGTGAAAAATGTTAAAGATATAATCAATTATAAATAAAACTATCACATCTTTCACTCATAACCTTCGCAAACCTTAGAAGGTGATTATGACTGAGAGATGCTCAACATATAACTATTATTATTTCCATAGTAGATAAGTAGGTTTCTCATTTATGATATTCCACTGTTAGCTATACATACTCTATTCCAGTTTTGACACTTTTTCGCAACCATAGGTTCATTATTGTTATAGTTAACATTATCTTTGGTCATTCAGGACCTATTATCTTCATATCAATTTTAATCAGTTTCATATCAATTCCAATTTCAACACATCGAATGAAATCGACATTGAAGTCCTAACCTAAGGCACATCTAAACATCATCGAATCCTAATTGATTATCCTAAATTCTACGTCAGGGAATATTCCTAGTAATATTCCTAAATTATCCTAATTATCTTTGATTTAATAATTATTTGGTGATAAATCCTATTTATCCTAAAGTTTGATTAATTGAATATTCTAAATATTTAATTAATTAGATTTAATACTGCCACTTAATTATTTAATTAAATTTAATTATATTTATTCCTAATTATTATTATTTAAATTTGACAATAAATCAAAATTTCTATCATTAATTGATTAAATTCTTATTTAATTAATTAAAGCAAGTTGTCATATTTAATGATATTATTTAGGAATAAAAGTTTGATTTAATAATTGATTAACCCATAAATCAATTGTTTTATTTTTAAAATCAGTTAAGTTAAGGATAAATCACTTTATTTATTTATTTAATTCATATTAAATTAGAAAATCAATTCAAGTTGTTTTAAAAATAAACTCAACTCTCTTTTGAGTTAAAAGTTGATCTCAACTTCTAATTTAAATCAAAAAGTTGTTTTTGCATGATTTTTTATGAGTTAACTATCTTTAACTCCTTGTTGACTCAAAAATCAACTAGAGTGATTTATGGCTTTTCCACGCACCTCCAAAGCCCCAGATTTCTATAAAATCAAGGCTTAGCTCTTCATAATTCATCTCACAAGTTTGCATACTTACTCTGCCAAAATCAATCCATGAATTTGCACAATCACGCTGGTGAATCAACATCTAAAGAATTGACACTTGTTTGGCAAATCAACAACTTTTGTGAGATCAATCTTGTCATTTTTAGTTTATATTTAGCATATCATTGTTAGATTAATTGCATGTCATATCAGTTTTTTTTATCTAGAATAGATTCATATCAGTTTATTTCATTCTTATTGCATAGAAAAACCAAAAATATAGATTAATTTGCACTCATCTCATATCTAGATTCTACATTCAAATCCTTTGTTTAGGTGTCATCAAGGTCACTGATCTCGGTCCAATCTGAGAATACATACTTGCACCTACTAGAAGGCAGTAAATCACCTGGTTAGATTAGTTTCCATTTCACTGCATGATTTTGATTTCTACTAACCTCTAATGTTTTACTGAAGTGTTGTGTCTACAGCTAGGTACAAAATTTACACACACATTTCTGGCACCCACTGTGGGGCCTTGAAATGGGTTTCCATTCAATTTCTATCATCTTCTTGTCATTTTCTATTCCAAGCTGTGATTTTTAATTTCTGTCCATACAATTTTCTTACGAGTTTTGTCAAAAACTCATATCAGGAGGTACCCACTATCATACGACAATTGATTTGATCGAGGATTGTACCATCAGAAACATAGTGTCATTTGGAAGCTCTATTGTTGTATGATCTAATACCCAATGTCGTATGATTTTCTAGACTATCATCTGGGAGGTGACCCACTGTCGTATGAATTTCAGTGCCAGGTTTCAATTATTGTTTCACTTTTTCAGGTAGTTCTCCAGATTTTTTTTTCCTAATTTGGACTGACAGCTATCATTAACAATTGAAATTTATTGTTTCTGATTGATTTCTGCTGATTTTGATTGGGAAAAAAATGAGAATTGCTAAAAATAGGTAAGAATCTACTAAGCACATTGTGAGGAATTTAGGTAACCTTCTCAGCTGATAACATTTCAATTCAGATTAAAAAGAACTCTTGTGTGTCAAGCTTGTGTGACCTTTATTGCTTTCATATCACATATTTCATTTTGGGCTATAAAAATGAACATATATTTGCTTTTCAGCATCTTTGTTACACATAGTAAATAGGCCCTATGAACACTATTCATGGTTCTTGAGAGAGTGGGTTTCCAGTGAAATTCTTCTCAATGAAGGAACCCTTGTAGGTAGGGAGGTTACTAAGAGCATCTCACGTTCTACTAGATTTTTGCATCTTCAGCTTCTGATTGATACATTCTCTCTCTGGAGAGGTTGATAGATCATAAGTGGTTGACATCATAGATCTTTGTGAGATAATCTTGGTCTTAGCATGTTGGATTAATCTATCTTCTTTGTTTGGGTTAAAAGTGAAAAGGCTAGAGGACTATGCTCTACTCCCTTTTTGGGTAGTACCAAAAACTCAAATCCTTGAATCTGGAACTAGTCTCCATGTGGTATATTTTGTGAGTCACCTTTAGAGAGGGTTAATCGTAGTGGACATTCCCTTAATTGGGTCAACCATGTTGACAGAACCTCAAGCGGTAATAGCCATTTTTGCTATGGTAGAAGTAGCCACTATATAAATGTCCTTGTGGAGGAAATCTTCACAGGTGTGGTCTCTTGTTGGGCTGTCAGATCTCCCTAGCAGCTCCTGATTGATTAAATTCTCAGACTGTGTCAAAAAATCAGTGTGCCTAGATTATAGTTCACCCTCTTGAGATCACAAAAGTTGCAGAGTCAGACCATTACTAAAAACCTTAGTGAGGCCAAATTTTCATTTTCTAGGAATATGTGCATTATTACAAAACTTTTTGGAACATACATTGTTAGCACTCCTAGGGATTAGCACAATTTAGTCACTTGATTTTTCATGCACAGGGTTGCTTTGTCCCCTATCCATTATTTTTAGACGTGCTTGAAATCACTTGCTTTCTATTTTGCATGCCTGTTTATCTATTTGGTTACTAAGAATGAATCAATTTGCTACAATCTTCAAATTTGGACAAATAATTTTGTGAACAATTTGGAACTGAAAATCTAAAAAATTGCAAAATCTGATGTCAAACACCTTTCTGGAGTCAAAAGTCATGTTGTAAACTCAAAAGTCATACGACTTTTGGCTATTGTCATTTCAGAACCCCTAGATTGTTGTATGGTAGCTGGTATATTATCGTATGAGTTTTGCTGCCAGTCAATTCAAAAAAGTCAAAAACCCTGCTATCAACTATCATGCGAGTTTTTCAATAGTCGTATGAGTTTGTCAATTGTTTTTTCATGCTATACGCACTTTCGTACGAGCCTGTAGAAAGTCATTTGAGAAATTTTGAAAAATTGCCAAAAAGTTGTCAGAACTGTCAGAAACCCAACTTTTCCAGCCTATTTGCGGAATCTATCAAGAAAATCACTGTGTCAAGAATAGAGCAGCAACTACTTAGAATCTAATCATTTTCCTAAAGTGTCCTTTTGAATTCAGTTTAGCCTTCTATTTAATCGATTTGAGTCCTTTTTATCTTGTGTCAAAACCTTGTCATAACTATCAATCTTCAATCCATCTTCAAAATGGCTAAGTGTTGTGAACTCATGTCTGGTATCTTTTGGGCATCTACCCATACATCTAGGGCATAGTATCCATCATTTACATCTAATCTAAGCTTCAATCAATTAAACCTTCACAAGGTTGCGTCATTTGATCTTTTTGAATCAGATCTTTCTTCAGTTGTCTTCATCATATTCTTTTGTTTCACCCAAGGTTAATGGTGGAAAATAGAGCTTCCTCTCACAAGAAATATGGAGAAGTATCCCATCCCATACCTCTAAATACTCTCCAAGCTCCAACTCTTGAGAAAATCTACAATTCTAGTCTTTACAAAGACAACGGTCTTGGCAATTTTTGATTGAAAACTGGTTACATTCCCCCTTCATCAACTCACGGAGGTAATAAAAGAAATCCTCCTCGATCTATCCTAGGGAGAAATCCTACCATGTCTCAAGTAGGGAAAAGCTTTGGCTGTCAAAGAGCTCAATCTCAACATGTTGTAGATCAAGAACCTACACCTTATGAAATTTCTCAATATCAAAATGATGATAACTTCAAAAGAATGATGAAGCATTTCTTGAAAGAAGATAGAGAAGCATACTTTTTAAAATTATCTCATCAAGGAGCTAAAATTCCTCCCAACTTTAATGTTGAAGATATCATTACGCATGAGGAAGAAAATCCACTCACAGCTATGATGAAACAGATGCATACCATGCAAGTGAAACTTAATAAATGAGAAAGAAAAGGAACCCAAGGAGTTCTCCATGGAGGCCCTATGTCCTTTTCCATTTGACAAAGACTTGTACATGCCACCATTCCCAAAAAGACTAGAGATTCCTAAATATGATAAGTATGATGGACACTTGAATTCTCAAGATCATGTCAGAGAATTCTATACACAATCTATGGAGTTCATGCATGAACCAACTTATCCGATGTGTCTCTTTCCTTGATCTTTGGGAGGAGCATCCATTCATTGGTTCTCTAGATTTCCTTCTACTATCAAAAATTTTGAGGAGTTGATCAAATTATTCTATTAGCAATACTCCTACAACATTCAACATTTGGTCACCATGATTGATATCTACAATCTCAAACAATATCTAGGAGAACCATTCCTGACATTTCTCAAGAGATGGAGGAAGAAATTCTCTCTCTATGCTAGGCCTATTCCAAAAACTAAGAAACTAGAAATCTCCATCAATAATCTTGTTCTAGAGATCAACTACCCTTTACAAATGCAAGATCATATATCTTTTGATAAGATGGTAGACAATGTGATCAAAATTGAAAAAGTACTTGTGAAAAAAGGAGACATCACACTTCAAAAGGACAAGTACGAATCAGGATCCAGTTCTAAAGACAAGAACAAAAATTGGAACAAGAATAAAGGAATCATCATAGATGGAAATGGTGATACTAACCATGCCCCATCAAAGGAACCATCTTTCAATCTAACTATTGGCACCCAAGCCATCAAAGCCTCAGAGAAAAAGGTGTCCAAACCATCTCAAAAGAAGCCAGAATACAAATCTTGGTCCGTTGATAATAAATGAAAGTTCACTCCTCTTGGAGAATCTTTGGAATCAGCTATGAGAAATCTACTAGCTAATAACATCATCTCTTTTCCTTATATTTGATAATCTAATCCTGACCCTAAACCAAAATGGTGGAGAGAGAATGAATTCTGTGATTTCCATCGAGGTAAAGGTCACAAAACTAATAACTGATTATGCTTGAAACATACTATTCAAGATTTGATTGATAAGGGAGACATCATGATTGACAATCATAAGAGAAATAATGATCATACAACATTCACAGAACCATTTCTGAAACACGGTCAAGAATTTTCATCTTCTTAGCCTAATATGGGGGCAAAGGTCAATTATGCTTACCTTGGAAATAATGTTGTTATTAATATGGTTGAACCTTGTCTCTCTGAGCATTGCAATGTCATCACAATTATGTGAAGAGATAGAGATCATCCTTTAGCTAACGCAGTGACTTGGTCACAGGCTCAGGCACATTTGAATGGACAAATCCTAGAATCATCAAATATCCCTAAGATGCCCTTCAATCTTTCCTCCACTTCCAAATAGAAGGCTGATTCTAAATCTTCCAATCCTAAAGATACAAGGCCAACATCTTATAGCATTGTTCAAAAACTCCAACACACTAATGAAAAAATCTCCATGTTTGAGTTGCTTCAGATATCTCCAGCTCATAGAGCTATTCTAGACAAAGCTTTGCTCAGATCCAATGTTCTTGATGACCTTGATTTAGACAGGTTCTAGACTATGGTTGGACATCTTACATCTCCACAATATATATCCTTTTTAGAGGAAGATGATAAGTCCTTGAGTCACCCACATAACCAGCCCTTGCATATAGAAGTCTTGATCCAGAACCGTAGAGTCAAACATGTGTTGATAGATGGGGGCGCTAGCCTAAACATTTGTTCTTACAGCTTGGTCACACAATTGCGATTTTCAAAATTGGCTATTGATCCTAGAAAGAAAATAACTATAAAATCCTATGATGAACAAGAAAGATCTTCTAAAGGCACCATTGTCTTACCTATCAGAGTAGGTCCAGTTATCAAAGATACTATATGTCAAGTTCTTGATCTACCTTTGGCTTACAACATTCTTCTAGGGAGACCATGGATACATGAGATGAAGGCTATTCCTTCTACAATCTACCAATGCTTGAAATTTCCTTATGAAGGAGTAGAGGTCACTATTCTAGTAGACATATCCACCACTTGCAATACATTGAAGGAAAGTGTGGATAAACTTGTGCCTAATAACAAAGAATCTTCCATTGAGCCAACAAAGGAAGCATCCACATCTGAAATGGAAGACCTTGCAAAAGAGGTCAATATCAAAGACAATGGTATGGGAGAATATACTATAGAACCAATCTTATCTTTGACATATCTACCTATCTCACCTAAGTCTTATGGACAATCTTTAAAACAGTCCAAACCAAACTCTAAAGAACCTCTTGAGACATATAAAAAGAATTTTGTAGCAGAACAAGTCTCCAAGCAAGAATTTGAAGAGGATGAAGCTGTGCTTACATGGCTATACAAAGATGAACCTGAATCTCAAATTGTTCAGACTAGTGACTCTACAGTATCCAAAATCCCTTCTAAGGCATATGGTCCAGGAGATAAACTAATAGCTAAGATGGGATATTCAAGTAAAGGACCTCTAGGAGTCAGAGGAGAAGGTCTTATAACACCTATTTCACAAACTGGTAGGGAAAACAAAGATACTGTTGGCTTAGGCTTTAAAAAAAAACCCTTCCACCTCAAAGGTAATTATTCTCATGTCCTAGAGTAGATCACACTAGGAGAACCCCTTCTTAAGAAGGAGGAAACTGAACCATCAAATAGTGATTTAGATAGCTCTGAACTCATTCCCTATGAGCATTTTCCTAAAGAAATCAAATACCTTCTTGAAGCTAAAGATGATCCAATCAAAAGAATTAATGTAGTAGAAACACAAGAACCTACTATAGAGCAAGAGATAGTTGCAACACAAGAACCAGCTAATCTTGAAGACAATCAAATAGACAAAGAGGGAGGTGGTAGTTATTCTGAGACAGATTCCCATGAGTATAAATTCAAATTAGAATCTAAGGGTAACCCTTCTTGGGGTATTCATCTTGACTTTACTCATGTTCTTAGATTTCCTAGAGGCATAGGTGAAGAATCTAATGACTATGAATGGGGAGCCATTTTAGAAGAAGATGAGCTTATTACATAGAAACATGTTGATGTTATTCACCAATATGCACCTAAACCCAATGTAAGTCTAGAGCGAAATGATGAACTTATCGAGTCTGATCCACCTATGGCTGAATTGGACTCCCACAATGACATTGAGCCTATTCATGAATTGAATGTCTTAAGTTGTAATATCACCTTTGAACTCGAGTGTCAGGTTAGGACCAATAATGATAGATCCATATCGGTAAACACTATCTCCCAATCTTTCCCCACTTTGACTATCCAACATCTTGAACTTCTTGATCAAGCCTCCACAAATCTAAGCCATGGTATTTATACCTTCCCAAATGACTATGCCCTTGCTTGCTACCTAAATGCAGTGGAGCCTATGAGGAATTCCATCAGTGAACCGAGCATTAGCATGATGGATTTAGACATCAAGTATCTTAGTTAGAAAAATAAGAATAAGAATAAAAAGAAAAGGAGTTCTGAGGGTGAAAACCACTTTGTGGCAGTCTCAGAACCTACAAAAGTAAAAATAAAAGATGTATCCAAAGGTGAAAACCTCTTTGAGGCACCTAAGGATGAGATATTTGATGTCCTTCTGAGTCATTTACATGACAGATCTCTAGTTCTAATTGAGCCCACTCAATCCATCAACTTGGGAATAACAAAAGAACCACAATTGATTCATGTAGCACAATCTTTATTAGAAGAGGAGAAGAAAAAATTTACAACATTCCTAACAAAGAAGAAGATCAACTTTGCATGGAAATATTCAAATATGCCAGGGTTGGCTCCTAATCTTATAATGCATCATTTATCTATAGCTCCAAATGTCAAACCTATCAAGAAAAAATTGAGAAAGATGCATCCTCATGTTACACTCTTGGTAAAAGCTGAATTAGAGAAGCTCCTAAAAGCTGGATTCATCCGAGTTATTAACTTTGTAGAGTGGATCTCTAATATTGTACCTATTTCAAAACTAGATAAAATAATCAGAGTGTGCACAGACTTTAGAGATGTGAACAAAGCATGCCCTAAGGATGATTTTCCACTACCTAACATTGATATGATAGTGGACATGACTGTGGGTTTTGAGATGTACTCCTTAATGGATGGTTTTTCTCAATATAATCAAATAAAAATTGCTCCAGAGGATCAAGAGAAAATTGCTTTTACATGTGCATGGGGTACCTTTTGTTGGAATGTCATGCCATTCAGGCTTAAGAATGCTGGTGCTACATATCA
Source organism: Chamaecyparis obtusa (assembly GCA_027943335.1). Lineage (NCBI taxonomy): Eukaryota > Viridiplantae > Streptophyta > Pinopsida > Cupressales > Cupressaceae > Chamaecyparis > Chamaecyparis obtusa. The sequence continues at coordinate 195,119 of BSBK01001624.1, read as the reverse complement.
AAGAGCCATGACATCTATTTTTCATGACATGATGCATAGGACTATGGAGGATTATGTTGATGACACTTTAGCAAAATCTATGATTATAGCTAAACATCTAAATGACTTGAGCAAGATACTAGACAAAATGGAAAAATTTAGTCTCCGACTAAATCCTAAGAAGTGTGCTTTTGGCATTACTTCTGGAAAGCTCTTAGGATACATAGTCTCAAAGAAGGGCATTGAAGTTGAGCTAGCTAAAGTAAAGGCTATCATGGAAATGCAACCTCCAAAGAATATTAGTCAAATGAGGACATTGCAAGGAAGATTTCAATCTATCAGAAGATTCATATCACAGCTAGCAAATATATCAGAACCTTTTACAAAAACATTACATAAAGGTGTGACATTTGTGTGGAATGAAGAATGTGAGAACAACTTTAACCATATCAAGAAATATCTATCAAATCCTCCTATCTTGATGCATCGCATTCTAGGGAAGCCTTTGATCTTATATGTCTCCACTACAAATACATCACTGGGGGCATTGCTTGCACAACATGATGAGAACAAAAAGGAAAGAGCTATATACTATATCAATAGAACATTGGTTGCATATGAGAAGAACTATTCAATGATTGAGAAAGATTGTCTAGTTGTGATCTTTTCATCATAGAAACTGAGACATTATACGTTAGCTCATACCACACATTTGGTAGCTAAAATTTATCCACTCAAGTACCTACTAAGAAAAGCTTTCCTCATAGGTAGATTAGCTAAATGGGTCATGCTCTTAAGTGAATTTGACATTGAATATGTGGAAAGAAAAGCTATAAAAGGACAATTTATTGCTGATCAATTGGCAGATGCACCTATGATTGATGATACACCAATGCAAATGGAATTTCCAGATTCCTCTATCATGACTCTTTCTTCTAGAGAATGGTAGTTATTCTTTGATGGCTCCTATACATAGAATAGATCAGGAGGAGGCATTTTGTTCTAACTCCTCAAGGGTACTCAATCCCAAAAGCATTTAGATTAAAGTTCCCTTGCACAAACAATATTGCAGAATACAAAGCCCTTTTGAATGGTATGAAAATAGCAATTGAATGGAGAGTAACAAAATTACACATTCATGGAGACTCACAACTTGTTATCCATCAAGTCAATGATGTGTACTAGACTAAAGATGAAAAGCTCATCCCATACAAGAGAATGGTAGATGATCTAAGGAAGTATTTCATATCTATCACATTTGACAAAATACCTAGAATAGAGAACAAGGCTATCGACGCAATGGCAATGCTATCTACTTTATTATACCAGCTTGAACATGAGCTACACTATGAGTTCCTGGTGGAAGCACTATCTTATCCTACATATGATTCCCCTAAAACCCACATGATCTACACTATTGTTGGTCATGATTCATCTAGATATAAAAATCTATTTTTCTATCTTCAAGACCAAATCATTCCTGATACCTTCAACTACCATGAAAAGAGATACCTTATCCGTAATGCCTCCCAATATGTCATCATTGGTCATGATCTTTACAAACGAGGTCTAGATGGTACCCTACCTAGATGTTTAGAATGGGAAGAGTCTCAACATGCATTAGAGGAAGTCCATGATGGTATTTGTGGGTCACACTCAAATAGTTTAACACTAGCTCAAAAAATTATTAGGGCTGGGTACTATTGGCCTGAAATGGAGAAAGAGTCTATCAAGTTTGCTAAGAATTGTCAAAAATGTGAAGTGCATGGCAACTTAATTCATGCTCCAGGGAGAGATCTAATTCCCTTCACTACACAATGGCCTTTTCATCAATGGGCCTTTGATCTTATAGGAGCTATACATCCTCATTCTTCTAATGGACATACCCATATAATCACAGCTATAGATTATTTTAAAAAATGGGTAGAAGCAGTCCCTTTGACACAAGGAACTAGAAAATAAATATCTATGTTCATATTGAACTATATCATATGCAGATATGGGATACCTTATTCCATAATCATAGATAATGGTGGACAATTCAAGAACAAAGATATAGATGATTTATGTGCTAAATTCAAGATTACACAACATCAGTCATCTATCTACTATCCTCAAGGGAATGGACAAGTAGAGGCTTCTAATAAGAATTTATTGAAAATCTTGCACCGAACAGTTAATAAAATAGGAAGAGACTAGCATCTCATGATCAATATAGCTCTCTGGGCCTACAAAACAAGTATTAGAACACCTACTGGGGCTACACCTTTTTCTTTAGTTTATGGGTCTAAAGCGGTATTGCCTATTGAGGTTGAAATCCCATCACTAAGAATCAGAATGCATGGTCTAGTAACTGATGATGACTAAAAAGTGTCTAGGTTGCAAGAAATTGAACTACTAGATGAGCACAAACAAGCAGCATATGATCATCTCAGAGTATATCAGAAGAGAATGTCTAGAGGTTACAACAAGAAAGTGAGACATAGAGAATTTTAGGTTGGTGACCTATTCTTGAGAGAGAATCCTAAAAATCAATCACATTGAGAATGCAAGGGGAAGTTTGAACCCAAATGGCTGGGTCCCTTTGTTATCACTGCTACTTTTGGCTCTGGTGCATATCAACTCTCAATGACTGAAGGAGAACAACTCTGAGAACCAATCAATGTTCTCCATTTGAAGAAATTCTATGCCTAAGGCATTTAGTCTATGGTAAAATGTCCTGAAAAAATCTTAAAAATCTAAAAAAGTCCTAAAAAAATGAACATCTTGGTGAAAACCTAGCAATAGGCACCTTGATGATTCACAAAAAAATAAAAAAATATCAAAAATACAAAAAAATTGGAAAAATGAAAAATACAAAAAAAGAAGAAAAAGAAAAAGTGCCTTGGTGAAAACCTGGAAACAGGCACCTTAGTAGCAAAAATAGAATCTCTACCAAGATGGTGAAAACTTGGCAAACGGGTGCCACTTGTTCAAAATGCTCCATCTATCAGTGCAATCTTGGTCTTTCCCAGCTTTCAGTCTTGCTTTAGTTTGTACATATCTCCTAGTTTGTTTCTGCATTCCTATTTTCAATAAGTCAGTATGTACACCAATCAGCTCAAGCGTCTGTATCCTATCAATGCCTACCACTTGGGGGAAATCAAAGTCATATCTTATAGTCTCCAGAGTACCTAAGATGATTCATATCTAGTCAGAGTCCTTCGAAGCTTCATTCGAGTCAATCAGTCAGTCTCGACTCCAGAAAGGGATTTTGCATCTACAACAATGCAATCAAACACAAATTGAAAACAATCTATGCTTTTACATGCTTTTATCTCCTTGTATGCTTACTGATTCGCATTGAGATTTTTGCATATTGTGTTCACACAAGCTCTTTGATGATGTCTTTTACATGATTTAGAGAGTGATGACTGTGGGCATAATATTTTCTTTATTTTCTTCTTGTATGTGAAAATCTAACAACTTTGGAAATTCTGGATTGAAATGGTGTCCATCTATAAGAGCCTCTATCTTGAATTGGATGGCCATGCGTACCTCGACCATTGATACCCAAAAAATTCAAGGAAGTTTGATCTAACTATTGTTTTTTTTGAGTGACTTCTTTCTCCTACTGTGAAACATGATCTTACCTAAGGATGTGAATGATAAGGGGTCACTACAGGTAATTCACACTGGATTTAGAATGATCTTTTGACTATTTGATGTGTTTGTAACACACAAGGCATATTCTGGTCATCACGATGTCTATGTTTTGATGCTTATGCAAATTGCTATATCAAAATGGACATGATATTCAGGTCATCCTGGCATTTGTGCCTTGGTGCTTATATCTAATCTGACATCCCAAAAATAAAATCAATATTAATATGTCCATGGTTTCCTAATCAGTGGGTGTTGTATTGATTCCTGCACATACAAATCAATATTCATATGTCTATGGTTTTCTAACTAGTGGGCATTGTATCAATTTATCTAGTTACCTAAAAATTCAATGATGAAATTGACTGACACATGATTAGTGACTAGGTCCTAGGTCTTAGGTTGCATTTTTACATGTTTCTTTGCATTTTGCATGTTTGCATGATCTCACATTGGCTAAATGAACTTCAATGCTTAAACAATTCTTTAAATGTCTCTTCAAATCTAACAAGAGCTGAAACCTAACTCGAAGGTCTCTTCATAGAATTGCAAGTAGTTATCCTCTTGGGTTACACATCCTTTTGACATAAGAGGGGATTCGAACTTGTGACCAAGCTCTGATACCAATTGTTAGGAATAGTCCCAAGAGATAACTGAGAGGGGGGGGTGAGTCAGTTATCTACAAGTTTCAATTCTTTATCCAATTAAGTATACTTAAACATAAAGCATAAACACAATGAAAGAACACTTGAACACAACACCAATATTTTAGTTACGGGGAAACCCAAATAGGTAAAAACCCTGGTGGGACTTAATACCCACTAATATTCTATACTAGTGTATAATGATCCTTGTTAGAAGATCCTTTACCCTGTTAGGAGTAGCTTTACAATATATTAAGTACAGTAGACCTAGTCAAGGGCTAGACCCTATTAGGAGTCTTTTACAATCATCCTTGTTATGGGAGAGGATGCACCGTCCAAGAGCTCACTGCTCAAATGGGTGAAGGCTACAACCTTCTAGATAACAAATACACACTATATCTAGATCTTGGTGAACTGTAATTTGATCTACTATCTAGATCAGTTCCAATGAATAGCACAAGTACTTTACTTGGTCACATAGACCTTCTTTTGATGGCTCAACACTTTGTACACTTTTCTCTACTCTGCTTAATCAACTATGAACCACACTCAAGCAATCACAAATGATTGCCTATAAATTTCTTTCCTCCAAATGATATAATCAAGTTAGCCTATTAGAACAATCTTGAAATCATTTTAGAGAAACCATAACAAAATCTAATAAACATTTTGTCAGCTCTACTATGCACACAACTCATTATGGGATTTGTCTAATAAAATAATTGTAGATGCACGCTACACATTGTCAGCTCTACCAAAACAATTGGAACTTTCTCTGTAGGCTGAATTATCTTATGCGCTCTTAAGAAAACATCAATAGAACTTCACCAAGATTAAATCCAAGGGCACATACCCTCAAGATAGGTGCAACTCAAGAACCAATAAAATCTTTGTCGTCTCTTCTGAACAAACATAGGAAACTACTACCGATGAATAACGAAAGCATAACTTCACTTGCATTCATCATCAAACTATGTGTCCGTAACTAAAACATCACTAACATGTCTTCAACATATATCCAAGCATGCAAGGCTCCATGATAACTATGCGGACAACCATACATAGAACACTATCTATTACTCTGTCAGGAACACTGCTGACACCAGCTGCTATATAACTATCTGTACTAATAGTTAACCTCTACGCCAATGATATCATGCTGATATCATGTCCATGCTACATATACTAAAAGCTTACTACATAAGACTTCCACACATGCTACTTTCCATATGTTGTCATCAATGACAAACATACAGTCAGTATTGGCCTACTGGCAAATCTCCAACAATCTCCCCCTTTGGCATTGATGGCACCATGTGGAATGAAAAACCATCACCAACCCAAATGAACATTTATTTTATAACATTCTCCATTTTCTCAACTATACTACTATCATAACTTAATACTTCTCCCCCTTAGTATATTACTCCTCTTTTTGTTTCTATTTTTCATGACTCTATATATACTCCCCCTTTGACATCAATGGAAAATAGCACCATTCATTTTAAACACTGGTACTACTTGTGAGGTAGAGTAGTCAACCTTCCACTAGTCCTTGAGGAATGATGTTTTTCCTTCTTTTTCTAAGTAGAATCAAGGAAGGGAATGACTCCCAACTTCTCCCTGAGATACTCAAAAGTATCCTTAGGTAAGGGCTTTGTGAATAAATCTACCAACTGATCTTTACCACTCACAAAGTCCAACTTGACTTCTTTCTCTGCCACTTTCTCTCTTAGGAAGTGATACTTTATCTCAATGTGCTTTGTCTTTGCATGCATCACAGGGTTCTTTGACATATTGATAGTGCTAGTGTTATCACAATGAATAACAATAGGATAATCAATTTGAATTCCAAAATCCTTTATCATTTGCTTGATCCAAACAATTGTAGAACAATTCAAGGCTACTACAACATACTCCACTTTTGCTGTTGATTGAGAAATGAAATTTTGTTTCTTGCTTGTCCAAGTGACAAGTCTATCACCAAGAAACACTACTCCACCTGAAGTACTCTTTCTGTCATCAACACATCCTACCCAATCTACATCAGTTTACACATGAAGCTCAACATTTTTTGAATTAGGATACCATAGACCATAATCTATAGTGCCTTGCAAGTATCTGAATATTCTCTTTACTACCATGAGGTGGCTTTGTTTAGGTTCTACTGTAAATCTTCCAACTATGCCAATTGCATTTGAAATATCATGTCTAGTTTGAGTAAGATATATGAGTTTACCAATCATAGACTTATACAATGTTATATCTACTGTTGGTGAGTCATCTTCTTTTGTAAGCTTTCATCCAGTGATCATAGGAGTTCCTACTAGCTTGCAATCATCCATCTTGAATTTTTTCAATATCTCTTTTACATACTTTGATTGGTTTATGAAAATTCCTTTCTCAATCTATTGCACATTTAGTCCCAAAAAGTACTTGATAGGACCAATCATACTCATCTCAAATTCATTCTGCATTTCTTTGGCAAATTCAGCACTGAGTTTGTCATTACCTCCAAAGATATTGTCATCAACAAATATAGCTACAAGTAGTAAAACTTCAGATGTCTCTCTAATGAATAGATTATAGTCTGTTGCTCCTTTCTTGAATCCAATATTTGTTTAGTATCCATCTAGTCTCTCATACGATACTCTAGGGGCTTGCTTAAGTCCATAGAGGGCCTTCTTGAATCTACATACCATATTAGGTCTGTCTAATAAGGTGAATCCTTTTGACTGCTCAATGTATAATTCTTCTTTCAAGTCTCCAGTAAGGAATGTTGACTTGACATCCATCTGATAAACTTTGAAGTTTTTGACTATAGCATAAGCTAAAAAAAACTTAATAGCTTCTAATCTACTCATAGGTGCAAATGTGTCTGAATAGTCAATGCCTTCTCTTTGCACATATCCCTTACATACTAATCTTGCTTTATTTCTTACTACTATACCATCTTCATTCATCTTATTTCTGAATATCCATTTTGGGCCAATCACATTCTTATCACTAGGTCTTGGGACTAGTTCCCAAGTGTCATTCTTAATAATCTGATCAAGTTCTTCTTTCATGACATCATGCCAATCTAAATTATTACAAGCATCTTCAACACTTAAAGGTTCAATCTAAGATAGTAAACATACTACTTCACTGCTAGCTGAGTTCTTTGCTTGTGATCTTGTTAAGACTTTGCCACTCTGATCTCCAATGATGTCTACCTTGGAATGATTTCTTGAAGTAAAATTTGGAACTTTAGGTGATGCTGACTTATCAACCTTAGGAGTTTCTTCTTCACTTGTCTCAGGGTGATTGAATAACACATCAATACTATCAAACATTTCTTTAATAACTATCTCACTAGTGGAGGGTCTAGGTTCTTCTTCAATCATGGGTGAGTAATCATGATATCTTTCTTGGATCATAAAATTTTCATCAATCTTTACATGAGAACTTTCAATGATCTTTTTCAATCTCAAATTGAAACATCTATAAGCTTTACTTTTAGTAGAGTAACCAAGAAAAATACCTTCATCACTTCTTGCATCAAACTTGTCTACTGCTTCATCCCTCTTGATGTAGCACTTGCTTCCAAAGATTTTGAAGTATTTTATTGTGGGAACATTACCAAACCATAGCTCATAAGGTGTTTTGCTAGTGCCTAGCCTTAATTGAATTCTATTGATGGTATAGACTACTGTATTGACCGCATCTCTCCAATAGGTGTGTGCAACTTTTCCTTCTATCATAATGGTGCACACTGTATCAAGGATGATCTTATTCCTTTTCTCTACAATTTCATTCTGCTGAGGGGTTCTAGGTGCACTTAGCTATATCTTTATGCCATGTTCTTCACAGTACTCATAGAATTTGTCAAAGGTGAATTCTCCTCCTCTATCCGATCTCAAACATTTTATCTTTAGTCGAGATTCATTCTCAACCTTAGCTTTGAATATTTTGAACTTCTCAAAATCTTCTAACTTATCTTTCAAGAATGCAACCCACATCATTCTAGTATAATCATCAACAAACAAAATGAAATACCTTTCACCATAGTATGATCTTGTTTGAGTTGGACCACATAGGTCTCTATGAATCAGATCCAACTTGTTCTTTGTTGAATTCTACTTGCTCCTAAATGAATTTATCACATGCTTCTCCATCACACATTCCCTACATATAGTATCAACTAGCTTTGCTATGCTAGGTAGATCTCTTACTACCTTAACATTTCTTATCTTTAATATGTTGTCAAAATTGATATGACATAGTATTTTATGCCACAACCAACTGTCATCAACTTTAGCAACAAAACAACATGCTTCTGAATTGAGTTGAAAAACATTACCTCTTGTCTTTTTGCCTAATGCAATCATAACACCATCTTTGTTGTTAATGATGCATTTGTCATCTTTGAACTCCAACTGGTAGCCTTTTCCAAGAAACTGTCAAACACTGAGAAGGTTATGTTTCAAACCATCAACATAAAGAACATCATCAGTACTATTCTTTCCATCCAACGTGATGGCTCCTCTACCAACTATTGGTTTAGGGGTGTTGTCTCCAAATTTGACCATACCTCCATTGTGTTTGTCCAAATGAACAAACCTGCCTTTGTCACCTGTCATTTGATGTGAGCAACCACTATCTATAATCCTATATGTCCTTATGTCATCTTGTGAAATCAATGCTATCTCTTGATTCTCTTTCTTATCTTCATGAATTGTCTTGTTATTCATTTTGTCTACAATAGCAATGAATCCAATTTCTTCTTCACCAGATTCTTCATCTGAAACTCCATCTCCAGCATAGTAGCATTCCTTAGAATACTTAGGCTTGTAATCCTTTTTGAACTTTCTAGCTCTAGCGGGACACTTAGATGCAAAGTGACCAATCTTATTACATGAAAAGCACTTAAATGGTAATTGACCTTCATATTTTCCTTTTCCTTTTTTTTCTCTTTTAGCAATCATATCAATGAAATCCTCTAGAGTTTTCTCTTCATCATCATTATCAAAATTACTAGAAGTGTTTGCTGATTTCTTACCATGAACTATTGCTTTGAAAGCTATTTCACTCTTTGGTTCTATCTTCAGTCTTGAAATATCAAAAGATGATAGTTTGTTGATCAAGGTCTCCCTCTTGAAATTAGATGTAAGCTGCATGGTTTCATCAAGGATGTTGATCTTTCTTTCATATTCTAGAGTAAGAGAAGTCATCAACTTGTCCATAATGTCCTCCTCTGAAATCTCTCCACCATTTTTTCTGATTCCAGCAACTGCTTCATTTATCCTCTGATTATAAGCTCTGACATTTTCTTTAGGTAGCATCTCTAATGCATTGTATCTTTTCTTTCATGTCTTTTTGCATGCATCCTTTGCTTGTTTGTCTCCTTCAAATATGTCTTCAAGGTGCTTCCATATTTTGTGGGCTGTATCTATTTTTTTTACTTCTGAAAATTCAAGATCAAAGAGGGTGCTGATAAGGGCTTCTTTAGCAATAGCATTCTGATGAAACAATTCCTTTTGTGTGCTAGTAGCATCATCTTTTGCAAGGTCTTCTAAGGTAGGAATCTTGGCTACTTTTATAGTTACATTAAAAACTTCAAAAGCAACACACTACAAACGAGTCACCGTCTTGTTCTTCAAATCAAGATAATTCTCTCCATTGAACTTAGGACTTTCTTTCCTGAAGTATGCCATCTGATCAACCTCAAGTTGTTAAAATTTCTCTCCGAGGAACTTGGCTCTTATACCAATTGTTACAAGTAGTGATTTTCGTTGCACCAAAAGATCAACCTATTAATGCCCGATACAACCACTAGACTTACAGAAGACACAAGAGGCAGTTAAGCCATGTCAAAAATCCCAAGAGGACTACTGACCATTTTTCCAACACCTATATCCATATTGACTGGATAATTTCTTTCTATGCAAACAAAATTGAAAGAGATAAAGAAAGAAAATGATACTCCCTCAACACAATACTCATTGGAGCACATATTGTAATACCCCAAAAATGGGCTATAAGTTCATTAATCTCCTACATCTTCAATTCGAATGAAATCGACATCAAAGTCCTAACCTAAGGCACATCTAAACATCATTGAATCATAATTGATTATCTTAAATTCTGCATCGGGGAATATTCCTAGTAATATTCCTAATTATCATAATTATCTTTAATTTTATAATTATTTGGCAATAAATCACATTTATCCTAAAGTTTGATTAATTGAATATTTTCATATTTAATTAATTAGATTTAATATTTGCCAATTAATTGTTTAATTAAATTTAATTCTATCTATTATTAATTGTATTATTTAATTTTGACAATAAATCAAAATTCCTATCTTTAATTGATTAAATTCTTATTTAATTAATTAAAGCATGTTGTCATTATTTAATAATATAATTTTTAATAAAAGTTTGGTAAAATAGTTAATTAACCCATAAATTAATTATTTATTTTCAAAAATCAGTTGAGTTGAGGATAAATCACTTTATTTATTTATTTAATTCTTAATTATTATGCATATTCAAAAGAAATAGTTAAACTCCAAATCAGAAAATCAATGCAAGTTATTGACTTTTTGGAACTCAACATCCTTTTGGAGTTCAAAAAGTTGATCTAAACTCTAATTTGAGTTAAAAAGCTATTTTTGCATGTTTTTGCATGATTTTGAGAATTAACTATCTTTCATGATCAGATAACTCAAAAATCAATTTGAGTGATTTATGGCTTTTCCCATGCACCTCCGAAGCCCTGGATTTCTATAAATTAAAGGCTTCAACTCTTCATAATTCATCTCATATTTTGCACAATCACGCTGGAGAATTGGAGGCTGAGGAATCAACTTGCGAATTCAAAGCTTTGTGAGATCAATTTCAATTGCATAGTTTTTATATCTTAGCATAGAATCTCATAGTTTTCATATCATTGTTAGAAGCTTCATTTGTTAGATCATTTAACATCCATAGCATATCAGTTTTCATTCTTTATTGCATAGAAAATATAAAAAATATAGCTTAATTGCATTCAATTTCATATCCATCTTTTGCATTCAAATCCTTCATTTAGGTGTCGTCTAGGTCGCTGATCTTGATTTCAATTTGAGAACATCAATCTCGCACCTATTAGAAGGCAGTAAATTGCTTGGTTAGATAATTTTGCACGATTTTGATTATCACTAACCTCTAATATTTTACTGAGTGTTGTGTCTACAGATCAGGTACAATTTTCACACACATTTCTGGCACCCACCTTGGGGCCCTGAAACGGGTTTCCAATTCAATTCTATCAATTTCTATCTTTTTTCTCCTCGAGATTTGTGCAAAACTGTGATTTTTAATTTTTGTCCGTACATCTGTCGTACGAGTTTCTAACAAATGTCATATGGGAGCATACCCACTGTCATATGATATTGGACCCACTGTCGTACGACAGTCTATCAGATCGAGACTCATTTCATTACATACCCGCTGTCATTTGGGAGCTAATCTGTTGTATGGTAGCATACCCAGTGTCGTACGAGTTTCTGGACTGTCGTTTGGGAGCATACCCACTGTCCTACGAGTTTCCATACCAGATTTGATTATCATTTCATTTTTTTAACAGTAGAGTATCAGATTTGATTTTTATATTTCGGCTAACTGCTAATTTTGACAATTAAAATTCTCTATTTTTGATTGCTCTCTGCTGGTTTTGATTGGGAAAAGTGCAAGAATTGCTAAAAATCAGGTAAAATCTACTAAGCACATTGCGAGGATCACCAGGTATTCTCCTTCATCTAATAACATTTTGATTTGGGCTTAAAATAAATCTCTCATGTGTCTAGCTTGTGTGCTTCTTCTCATGCTTTTATTTTACACACTTGCATAATTTGATACTAGGTTGTAATCCCATAAGAATTCATTAAGTAGTCTTAGAATACTTGTGATTGATCTTGATTGCTATCTTGGGTTATTGGACTCGCTAATCTGCCAGCCCCTCATTTCCGCCCCATGGTTGTAATCTGAGCACCATAAAGGGGAGGGGTCAACAAGATAGAAACGTTAAATGTTCCACTTGGCAACCCTTTTGTGCTTTTAGGAACTCACTTATTTTCTAAGTTGTGGACTCATTTTTAGCTTTTGTGAGGTGTTAAGTGTTCCACCTTGTGGACTCATCTCATATTTGCTTTAAGCGTTAAGTGTTCCTCTTTCTACTTTTTGGATGCTTTTGGTAGATTTACTTTCAGAACATATATCTGTGCTCACATAGTAATTAGGCCCTATGAACACTATTTGAGATTCTTGAGAGATTGGATTCCTAGCAAAATCTTTCTTGATGACAGAATCCTTGTAGGTAGGGAGGATACTTAGTGCATTTCACATTCAACTTGGTTAGTGCATCTTCTCTTATTGATCGACACATTCTCTCTCCAGAGAGGTTGATAGATCACGTGGGGTTGATATCATGAGCTTTGGTGAATCAAAATTGGTTAGCGCATCTTCTCTTATTGATTGATACATTCTCTCCCTGGAGAGGTTGATAGATCACGTGGATTTGATATCACAGACCTTAGTGGAACAAAAATTTGTCTTAGCGTATCGGATTAATCTGCTTTCTTTGTTTGGGTTAAAAGTGAAGAGGTGTCAAAACCTTGAATCTAGAGCCAAGTCCCCTTATGGTATACTATTGTGAGTCACCTTTAGAGAAGGTTAACCGTAGCGGACAATCCCTTTACAGGGCAAACTGCGTTGACAGAACCTCAAGCGGTAATAGCCATTTTCACCATGGTAGTGACAGCCACTATATAAATGTCCTTGTGGAAGAAATCTCCATGGGTATGGTTCATTGTTGGGTTGTCAGATCTCCCTAGCAGCTCTTGAAGATTAAGTTCTCGGACTATGTCAAAACCCTGGTGCACCAGGATTGGAGTTCACCCCTTTGAATCATAAAAGTTGCAGAGTCAAACCATTACTAAAAACCCTAGAGAGGCCAATTTTTCACTTTCAGGTATATGTGTGTTATTGCAAAACTTTTCAGAACATATACAATTAGTACTCTCAGGGATTAGCACAATTTGGTCACTTGATTGTTCATGCACAAGGTTGCTTTTTCCCTTGTTCATTATTTTTAGACGTGCTTGGAATCACTTGCTTGCTATTCTACGTGCTTTTTTATCTACTTGGCTATTAAAAAATGATCAAATCTGGTATAACCTTCAAAATCTGGACAGTACAATTTGCAAGCAATCCAGAACTAAAAACCTTAAATTTTGCAAAAATTGACGTAAAGTTGTTTCTGGAGTCAAAAGTCATTTCAAGAAGTCAAAAGTCATACGACATTTTATCAAATGTCATTTCAGTATCGCCCATATGTCATATGATTGAGAACCTAGTGTCGTACGAGTTTTCAAACTAGCAAATCCAAGGAAGTCAAAATCCTATTAGCAACTGTCGTATGAGTTTTGTCAACTGTCATTTCATTGCTACCCAACTGTCGTACGAGTTTAGCGACTATCATTTCATAGACTACCCAGTGTCATACGAGTCTATAGAGTGTCATTTGGAAAAATTTGAGAGAGTTGTTAGAAAATTATCAAATTGCAAGATATCCAATGTTTCCAGCCTAGTTCCAGAATCTGTCAAAAATATCATTGTGTCAGGAACAGAGAAGTAGCTATCGAGCATTCTACCATTTTTTGAGTTTGATCTTTTGAATCCGATTTAGCCTTCTATTTGATCAATTTGAGTCCTTTTTATCTCGTGTCAAAACCTTGTCATAACTATCAATCTTTAATCAATCTTTAAAAATAGACTAAGTGTTGAGAACTCGTGTCCGCTATCTTTTGGGTGATCTATCCCATACATCCAGGGCACAGTTTCCTTCACCCACATCTCATGAGATCTTCAAAACTATCATAATCTTGACAAGGTTGCACCATCTAATTTTCTCGAATCAAATTGTTCTTCAGTTGTCTTCGTCCTTTTCTTCTATTTCATTCAAAGTTAATGGTGGAGACCAGAGCTTCTTCACACAAGAAATCAGAAGAAATATCTTAGAATTTACTTTTGACCAATACCCCAAGTCCAACTCTTGAACAACTCATCAAGTCATGTATCTATGAAGATGATGGTCTCGGTAACTTTCGATTGAAAACTGGTTACATACCTCCTTTATCAACTCACAGAGGTAATCAGTAAACTCCTCCTCAATCTGTTCCAGGGAGCCCAAGAACTCCTACCATGTCTCAAGCAGGGACAAACCACAGTTCCCTAGGAGGAGGATCCCAAGGACACCATTCTCAACATAATGCCGACCAAGACCCTACACCCTCTGAAATCCATCGATGTCAGAATGATGATGAATTCTAGAGAATGATGAGGCATTTCTTGAAAGTGGATAGAGAGGCATACTTTTTACAATTAGCCCAGGAAGGGGCTAAGCTTCCTCCCAACTTTAACGTTGATGATATAATCACACATGAGGAAGAAACTCCACTGACAGCTATGACAAAATAGATGCATGCTATACAAGTCAAATTTAACAATCTTAAGAAGGAGAAGGAACCCAAGGAGTTCTCCATGGAGGCCCTATGTCCTTTCCCATTCGACAAGAACTTGTATATGCCACCATTCCCAAAAAGAGTGGAGATACCAAAGTATGACAAATATGACAGACACTCTGATCCTCAAGATCATGTCAGAGAGTTATGTACGCAATCCATGGAATTCATGCATGAACTAACTTATTTGATGCATCTTTTTCCTAGATCCTTGGGAGGAGCATCCATTCAGTGGTTTTCAAGATTATCTTCTACGATCAAAACTTTTGAGGAATTGATTAAATTGTTTTATCAACAATATTCCTACAATATTCAACATCTGATTACCATGATCAATATCTGTAACCTCAAGCAATATCCAGGGGAATCATTCCTAACTTTTCTCAAGAGGTGGCGAAAGAAGTTTTCTCTATATGCTAGACCAATTCCTGAAATGGAGAAACTTGAAATCTTTATCAATAACCTTGTTCCAGAGCTTAACTATCCATTACAAATGCAAGATCATGTATCTTTTGATAAAATGGTGGATAATGCAATCAAGATTGAGAAAGTACTTGTCAAGAAAGGAGAAATCACACTTCAAAAGGACAAGTCTGAATCTAGATCTAGCTCAAAAGATAAAAACAAGAGCTGGAATAGAAACAAAGGTATCATCTCTGATGGTGTTGTTGACACTATCTGCACCCCATCAAAGGCACCAACCCATAATCTCACCCTTGCCACCAAAGCCATTGAAGCTTCAGAGAAAAAATCTGCTGAACCATCTCCAAAGAAGCCATTCAAATGATGGGATAATAAATGAAAGTTTACTCCCCTGGGAGAATCTTTAGAATCTGCCCTGAGAACCCTGATAGCTGATAACATGATCTCTTTACCACCAATCCAAAACCTGGATCTTGATCCAAAACCATATTGGTGGAAAGATAATGAATTTTGTGCTTTCCATCGGACTAAAGGCCATAGAACTAATGGATGCTTCCACTTGAAGCATACCATTCAAGACTTGATAGATCAAGGGGACATCACGATCGATAATCCTACCAGCAATAATGATCACACAACATTTACAGAACTATTTCCACAACATGGCAAGGGAGTTTCCACTTCTCAGCCTAACATGGGGGCAAAAGTCAACTATGCCTACCCTGGAAACAATGATGTCATCAATATGGTTGAACCATGTCTCTCTGAGAGCTGCAATGTCATCATGATTGTATGAAGAGATAGAAATCATTCCTCAGCTAATGCGGTTACCAAATCACAAGCTCAGACTCATCTAAAAGGACAAACACCAAGTTCATCTAATGTCCCTAAGATACCTTTCAATCTCACATCTGCTTCTAAACAGAAGGTTGCCTCAAAATCTTCCAATCCAAAGGATACCAGACCTACATCTTACAACATTGTACAACAACTCCAGCATACCAATGCCAAAATCTCTATGTTTGAGTTACTTCAAATATCTCCAGCTCACAAAGATATCCTAGACAAAGCTTTGCTCGGCTCTAATGTTCCTGATGATCTAGATCTAGATAGGTTCCAGACTATGGTTGGTCATCTAACATCTCTGCAATATATCTCCTTTTTAGAAGAGGATGACAACTCCCTAAGTCACCCACATAATCATCCCTTGCACATAGAAGTCTTGATCTAGAACCATCGAGTCAAACATGTGTTGATAGATGGGGGCGCAGGCCTCAACATTTGTTCTTACAACTTAATCACACAGTTGGGATTCTCAGAGATGGCTATTGATCCTCGAAAGAAGATCACCATAAAAGCCTATGATGAACAAGAAAGAGCTTCTAAAGGCACCATTGTCTTACCCATCCAAGTGGGTCCGGTCATCAAAGATACCACATGTCAGGTTCTTGATCTACCATTGGCTTACAATATCCTTCTAGGAAGACCTTGGATACATGAAATGCAAGCTATTCCTTCTACGTACCATCAATGCTTGAAATTTCCCTATGAAGGAGTGGAGGTTACTATCCCAGTAGATCTGAGTACAACTTGCAATACATTAAAGGAAAGTGCCGATAAGCTTGTTCCCAATAACTGAGAATCTTCCATCAAGCAGCTAAATGTTGCTTCCACATCTAAGATGGATGTCATTGCTAAAGAGATTAATATCAAAGAAAATGGGATGGGAGAATACACTATAGAGCTAGTCTTGTCTTTGACATCTCTCCCAATCTCACTTAAGTCGTATGGACAATCCTTGAAGCCGTCTAAATCAGAACCTAAGGAACCTATGGAAGCATACAAAAGACATTTTGTGGTGGAGCAAGTATCCAAACAAGAATTTGAAGAGGATGAAGCTATGCTGGCATGGCTATATAAAGAGGATTCTAAATCTACAATTGTTCAACCTAGTGAATCTATAGCACCTACAATCCCTTCTAATTCATATGGTCCAGGAAACAAATTGATAGCCAAGATGGGATATTCTGGTCAAGGACCTCTAGGAATCAAGGGAAAGGGTCTTGTGACACCCATTTCACATATTGGTAGAGACAAAAAAGATACTGGTGGCATAGGGTTTAAGAAGAAACCCTATCATCTCAAAGGTGGTTGTTCTCATGTCATAGAACAAATTGCACTAGGAGAATCCCTTCTCAAGAAAGAAGAAACAGAACCCTCTGATGATGATTTAGATAGCTCTGAGCTTATCCCCTATGAAAAATTGCCTAAAGAGATCAAAGATCTTCTTGATGATAAAGATGATCCTATCAGAAGAATTAATGTAGTAGAAACACAAGAACCTACTGTAGCGCAAGAGATGGTTGCACCACAAGAACCAACTAATCTCGAAGGCAATCAAACTGATCAAGAAGAAGGGGGTAGTTATTCTGACACTGATTCCCATGAATATGAATTCAAGTCAGAGACTGAGGGTAATCCTTCTTGGGGTATTCATCCTGATTTCACACATTTTTTAAGATTTCCTAGAGATCCTGAATCAGAAGCTGAGTCAAATGACTATGAATGGGGTGCCATTCCAGAAGAAGATGAGCTTATAACAGAGAAATATATTGATGTTATTCACCAATATGTATCTCAACCCAACATAGGTCTAGAGTGAAACAATGAACTTAACGTGTCTGATCCACCTATGGCTGAAGAGGACTCCCATGATGATGTTGAGCCTATTCATGAATTAAACATTTTGAGCTGTAATATCACCTTTGAACTTGAGTGTCAAGTTAGGACCAATGATGACATATCCACATCCGTGAAAACCATATCCCAAGCCTTTCCCACTTTGACTATCCAACACCCTGATCTTATCGACCAAACTTCCACAAACCCAAACCATGGTATGTATACCTTCCCAAATGACTATGCCCTTGCTTGCTACCTCAATGCAGTTGAGCCTATGAATACTTCCATCAGTGAACTGAGCATTAACATGACTGAGTCGGACATCAAATATCTTTGTCAGAAAAACAAGAGTAAAAAGAAAAAGAAAAAGAGTTGTGAGGGAACCACTTTGTGGCAGTCTCAAAACCGACAAAAGTAAAAAGAAAAAATGTATCTGCATATCTGTGTCCTATGCTAGCTGTGCTGGCTGATCTGCATGTGAAGGAATGCTAACCCTTTGTGCCTTATGGTGTCTAACCTCAGCACCCAAATCAAATGTGTCATCCACACCTGTCCCACTGGGAAACTGCTCAGCTCCTAGAACATCATCTGCAGCTCCTACTCCACCCAGTGTGCCACTCTCACCTCTGCTCCATCTCTGTGTGCCGAAAGATGTGCCCACTGTCGATGTAGAAGGATGTGGAGGCCTCCCATGTCCTGGTGCTCTTTGTAAAGGAGCCATGGCTCTCTGTCTCAAAGGAGTAGGGTGTACCACCTGTGGTCTCGGTCTTGCTCTCATAGGCACCCCTGTAACATCCATAGCCTCCTCCATGGAGGGTATCAGCTCTGTCAGATCAGAAAATCATTGAATCCGGTGATTAGCAAGCCATGCCACATATGCATTTGTCACACCTGCATCAACCACCTACGGAAGGTAGTCCCAATCCCTACCAATGATCCGGCTATACTCCTCAGCACATACAGTATAACTAAGCCGTGGTGCCCATCTGAGCCCTATCTCACACACAATGTGGGCATAAGTAGTATAATCCTAAGGGACATCTTGAATGTGTCCATACTGACACCAGACTCTGGTAATCAAAAATCTCTCCAAGATGGTGGAGGTCCATCCTATCAATATCCTGCTCTGGAAAAAGAATGAAAACTGCTCTCTCACCGTAGGCCAGGCCTCTATCTGTAAATATGGCCTCCAGATCATGAAGGTCATGTCATCCAAGCATCGACAGAAATACTCGGTGTGACCCATGCGAACCTAAGTAACGTAACCAGCATACGTATATATGATCGGCTCCTGTGGCTATCGCTGACTCTGAAAAACTAGTCTCAATACTAGGATATGCTCCCAAGACCATATCTATAGTACCAACACTCCTGAAGCAAATGTCTTGCAGTCCTGATACATGACCTTGTGCATCTTGGAATACAAGTGTGCCAACAGACACTGACCCCAGGCAAGCTCGGTAGGCATAGCCATCAACAATGCTACCATCGGTGACCATCCCATCAAAAAGCCATTCTGCTGATGGCCAGGCATAATCAACTCTTCGATCATCCCCGCAATGATACACTCTAGATGATGTGTCTGACCATATCTCTGCACAAGTGTCTCCTAGGATATAGACCCAGTCAGCTAGGTATCATCATCGAACAGTCATTTGAATGCATGCAGTCCACTCGATCCTCCACTAACATACTCAGGACGCTGCGGAGCATGAAAAGGAATGCGAAGAATCCTATACACATCCTTAGGGGTCACAGTGATCTCCCCAGTCGGAAGGTGGAAAGTCTAGGTCTCAGAATGAAACCTCTCAATCAGTGCAGTCAATAAACCATGATTTACCCTAATATCAGGTAAATGAATCAGGTGCTCAAATCCATAGGCAGCCAGATGAACCCTCATCGGGTCTGGCAAGGCAACACACAATCTCTGGGTGGCTGGATAAGAATGGCGAACATGTACATTAGGATATGTGACCTAAATCATAAAGAAATAGGGTGTTTTGTCAAAAATTTAGTTCAAAATTAGGCCAAAAGTATTAGCATGACACAGTTTTGAAGTTTCAGAAGGTGGGGCAAAGTATCCGCAATCAGGCAACGGGATCAAAAAAGTTAGATTTTTGACCTAAAAATGAGTTTTTAACACTCTATTTTTCAAACAACATTCCAGACTGGCATCAAATGTCGTATAACATTCCACAACATACCAAATGACAATTCATAGTCGTATGACACTTCACCCGGATTCATACGAGTTTCAAGGGACCCGATGAAATGTCATACGACACAAGGGTCCCTATCATACGACACTTGGGCATGGATGAAATGACAATCTAAAGTGAAATGAAATGTCGTACGAGTCTGGAATGGGACTCATATGAGTTTCTACAGATGTGAAAATCAAAAACTAAAAACACGTATGGAAAAAATAAAAAATGCTATAAATCGTCAAAAACATGCATTTTCAGGGGGGAACAGAGGTCCACGTACCGGATGTCCATACTGTCGAGGTCTGTCATGTCTCTGGCTACGCTCAAAATGGTGTGAACTCACAGGTACCTTCAGTTCTCGCTGGTCTACCATTTTTCTCACTCAGAGGGCTCCACAGAATCTCTAAAGTCAAAGGGTTGAAATGAATTGAAAATGACTCTTCTGACCTTTATATAGCTTTTGACCTAATTTTTAAAAGTGCTCCATTTTCCATGAAAATTGCACCCCTGGCTAATTTTGACATTCTGAATCCATTTTCAGGATCAAAATTGAAATCTGAGGTCATTTATTATGTCAAAATCATGATTTAAAATTTTTGGAACCACGATGGTCTACTGCTTGCATATTCGACCTTCAATCATCACAGAAATCCAGTATTCAACTTAACTGATTATCTAACATCAAACTATCAAAATTTCAACTTGGTCAACGATGGTCAACTCATGGTCAAACCTAGTCAAATTCGGTCTCCAGGACCTTCCAAACGATGCAGAATGCATTCTCGAACGTGTTTAACCACTTCTCAAATCAATTAACATGCTTCTAAACTATCAACGCTAACTTTTTCTTATCAAATTTCAATTTTAATCCCAAAGGGGGCATGGTATTGCACATCATTCAAAGTCTGTAATCGAATTTGAAATCAAATCTTTTTTTAATCTATCAATATCTTTCATCAGTAATCAAGACAAACAATCACGTCTAGTCGCTGATTCATCAAAAGTCCTCATCGCTCAGGGTAAATCTATCATCACTTGGGGCATATTAGATTCATCGATCCATATCAATCTGGTATTCTCCTAATCTTGTAAACTGTATCAGTTTTTGTAACCATCAGATCATAGTGTTCTTTCCTTGATTCTTCGGCAACTTAAGGGTTCAGATGTGATACCTGCTAGTTCTGCTAAGACAATTGAGTCTAGAACGGGTCACTCACTTCTTATCAATCCTAAGGTTTAGAATCCGGCATTTTGACACTTTTTCACAATCATAGGTTCATTTGCTGCTACAGTGAACATTATCTTTGGTCATTCAGGACCTCCTATCTCAATATCTTTCAATCGTTTTCTATTTTGAGATCGGTTTATCTTTTGAATCAGTTTCATATCTTTATCAAACATAGACTATCTTTGAACCACTGCGCTTCACATAGTAATTCAAAGAGGGGCAAAATGTAATACCCCAAAACTGGGCTATAAGTTCATTAATCTCCTACATCTTCAATTTGAACGAAATCAACATCAAAGTCCTAACCTAAGGCACATCTAAACATCATCGAATCATAATTGATTATCTTAAATTCTGCATCAAGGAATATTCCTAGTAATATTCCTAATTATCATAATTATCTTTAATTTTATAATTATTTGGCAATAAATCACATTTATTGTAAAGTTTGATTAATTGAATATTTTCATATTTAATTAATTAGATTTAATATTTGCCACTTAATTGTTTAATTAAATTTAATTCTATCTATTATTAATTGTATTATTTAATTTTGACAATAAATCAAAATTTCTATCTTTAATTGATTAAATTCTTATTTAATTAATTAAAGCATGTTGTCATTATTTAATAATATAATTTTTAATAAAAGTTTGGTAAAATAGTTAATTAACCCATAAATTAATTATTTATTTTCAAAAATCAGTTGAGTTGAGGATAAATCACTTTATTTATTTATTTAATTCTTAATTATTATGCATATTCAAAAGAAACAGTTAAACTCCAAATCAGAAAATCAATGCAAGTTATTGACTTTTTGGAACTCAACATCCTTTTGGAGTTCAAAAAGCTGATCTAAACTCTAATTTGAGTTAAAAAGCTATTTTTGCATGTTTTTGCATGATTTTGAGAATTAACTATCTTTCATGATCAGATAACTCAAAAATCAATTTGAGTGATTTATGGGTTTTCCCATGCACCTCCAAAGCCTTGGATTTCTATAAATTAAAGGCTTCAGCTCTTCATAATTCATCTCATATTTTGCACAATCACGCTGGAGAATTGGAGGCTGAGGAATCAACTTGCGAATTCAAAGCTTTGTGAGATCAATTTCAATTGCATAGTTTTTATATCTTAGCATAGAATCTCATAGTTTTCATATCATTGTTAGAAGCTTCATTTGTTAGATCATTTAACATCCATAGCATATCAGTTTTCATTCTTTATTGCATATAAAATATCAAAAATATAGCTTAATTGCATTCAATTTCATATCCATCTTTTACATTCAAATCCTTCATTTAGGTGTCATCTAGGTCGCTGATCTCGATTACAATCTGAGAACATCAATCTCGCACCTATTAGAAGGTAGTAAATCGCTTGGTTAGATAGTTTTCAATTTTGCACGATTTTGATTATCACTAACCTCTAATGTTTTACTGAGTGTTGTGTCTACAGATCAGGTACAATTTTCACACACACACATATGTCCTTTTCTATTTGATAAAGACTTGTACATGGTTCCATTTCCTCCTAATGTTCAAATACCCAAGTGTGATAAATATAATGGAAATTCAGATCCTCAAGACCATGTGAGAGAATTTTACACTTTAAGCATGGAGTTTATGCACGAACAAACCTAATTGATTAGGTTATTTCCTAGCATCCTAGGGGGACCAACTATGAAGTGGTTCTCATAGTTACCTATTGGAATTAAAATGTGTGAAGAGCTGGTCAAGAAATTTATCTAACAATGCTCTTATAATCTACATATAGTGACTATGCTTGATTTATGTAACACAAAAAAATGAAGTGGAGAACCTTTCCTTTCATTTCTATAGAGATGGGGGAGGATATTTGAAAGTATCCAAGAGACATCCCTAAGAATGAGAAGATGGATATATTTGTTAATAACTTGATTCCAAAATTAAATTACTTCATACAACTCCAAGGTCCTCATAGATTTGATAAGATGATTGAAAGTGTAATTAAGATTGAGGAGGTCATGGTTAAAAAGAGGGAAATTACTATTTACAAAGATAACAAAGATAAGTACAATCCCAACAATGGAAAATATGAATACAAGTTTTGGAACAAGAACAAAAACATGGTAAATTATGGAGTCATAGATGCTCCTAACATGAAGTTAAAAACATAAGTATTCAATATTACTACAAGTCTACAAAAAAAAAAAGGTTACAATAACATAACAAAAGCTTATAACAACAAAAAATCCAACAATCAAAATGAGCTATGGTTATCTTTAAACCAAAACATACTTTTACCCCATTGGGAGATACACTTGAAGTGGTCTTGAAATCACTATTAGACAACAAAATCATCACACTTCTAGAATCAAAGCCATGGGAACTATAAGTAAAACCAAAGTGGTGGAATGATGATGACTATTGTGATTTCCATCGGAATAAAGGACATAAGACCAAAATTTTTATAAAATTGAGACATGTCATTCAATATTTAATCGAAGATAGTAAAGTAAAAGTGGATTGACATCATGATAATATTGATCACAAAGAATTTAAAGAACCATTGCCTCAATATGAAAAAGGTGAAAACTCAAATTCCAAGAACAACAAGATTAACTACACATATATAGATAATGAAAATGTCATTCACATGATCGAACCAATTAAACAATTCAACAATGATAATAAGATCCTCATTCCTCATGAAAACCCCATATTTGATGAAGAAATTGAAGGGTATGAGGATTCAATTGACACATAATCTAATGAACAAGCTATCAATATGGTTACTATCAAAGGTGCTAGAAAATAAATTAAATTATCCAATGTAATAACAAGGAATCAAGCCAAGGTCACCATCAAGGGAGTTAACTCCTCATCAAAACAACCAACACTTTTAAAACTCCTACATAAAAAATAATTAGTATCACCCTCATCTATTAATATGATTTATAACAATAGAGAGGGGAGGTGAATCAGTTGTTCTCAGGTCTAGATGTACCAATTGAACATTCAAATACTTCAACAAACTCAAATCTAATCACCAACTCAACTCAGTCTCTAAAGAACATATATCATAAAACATATAACATGCAATCCACTATCCAATAGTATTTAACTTGCAGAATATCAAAACATTCAAACAAGTATGACACCAAGATTTATAGTGGAAACCCAATTTGGGAAAAACCAATTTGTAACATGTTACTGATATTTTCACTCTTCTGAAGTGAGCTCAGTGAAAATCCAACCTTATTAAAGGTTTACAAACACACTATTAGGTGTGGCCCTGTTAAAGGATTTCAATCACCCTATTAGGAGTGGCCTGGTTAGAGGACTTGAGTACATTCCATTAGAATTCCACCTTGATTAAATGATTTATCAATGACTGTTAGGTCAACCTTGATTAAAGGGTTTTTACTATTATAATGGTGAGAAAGTAATAGTAGTTTCTGATCTATAAAACATACAACTCACTTTGTAGATATCAGATCCAATTCGCACATATATGCTGATTTACTAACTGAGTATCATTCCCATCTCCATCTTTGATCTACTTGGAATTTTCTTCAAGCAATCACAACTTTGATCTTCACCTTCAGCCTTCTACTTAGATTTATCATTCAATAACATCAACATCACTAGCATACTCTGTAACCTCACCATTAGATTTCCTTTATACCTCTCCAGATAGGTAGATCTATCTTTTGCCTCTTAATATCCTTTGTAGATCTTAGGTTAGGTCAAATCCAATGGATCTTTCCAACATTTAATTCCTCCATACATCCTTCTAGAAACATCTTCAATCTCCTCATTGAATCCATAATAAAATGATTTACCATGCATTAAATTCTCCATATAATCAATTAATAAAGTCAACACGATTTACATAACCCAAGAATTCAACTATGTCGGCTAGTAATCTGAATTCTTCCTCCAAATGTAAATTGTCGATGCTTGGTTAATATTGTGTTCATCTTCTCAGTCATCACTATATAACTCGGTCATCTGTATAAGCTATCTTCCTCGGCTAACACTATCTTTCTCAATAATTTCCTGTCACTAAGCATAAACTGATGTTCAATCAACACTACATTTACTCGGCATATGATGGTTCTTGATTGACACTAACATCACTCATCTTAAAATATATTTCTTCACTTTTTCTTGGTTAAGCCTACTTCTTCAGTCTTTCTTCTTACTTAGATAAACAATACACTATCTCATCATAGTGCCAAATAATAAAGTACTCATTGAAGTATCAAATAACTCAACCTTTCCTAGGTGCTATTGTTATCTCCCTTTCCCTAATCCTTTGCATCAACCAATAGATATAGTACTTTCTTAGATAGAAACTATCTTACTAGTTAAGGCTTGACATCAATGACAATACAAAAAAAATTCAATTGCAATTTCCAACATCATCATCCTACAACTTGGTGGATTAGTTGCAAAGAACTTCTACCCAAATATCAATATGTGAATTACTTAAAATATCTCCTGAGCATAGGGGGATCCTTGAACAAAGCCTACTTGTGGCTAATGTTCCAAAAGATTTAGACATGGATCGATTATAAGTAATGGTAAATCATTTCATTTCCCCACACTATATATTGTTCTCTGAAGAAGATGAAAAATCTTTGAATCATCTACATAATCAACCCTTGCATATAGAATTATTGATCCATAAACACCAAGTTAAGTGTGTCTAGATAGATTGAGGCATGAGTTTGAACATATGTACATTAAATCTGGTCAAATCATTGGAATTTTTAAAATATTCTATTGATCCAAGAATGAATATTACAATCAAAGCCTATGACAAAGAAGAGAGATCCTCCAAAGGATTAGTTTATCTACCTATCATAGTGGGACCCATTGAAAGAGATTTCATACACCAAGTCCTTGATCTACCACTTGCTTAAAATATTCTTCTTGGAAGGCCATTGATTCACATAATGAAAGCTATACCTTCTACATTATACCATCAATGTATAAAGATTCCTCATAATGGAATAGAAGTGACAATCCCAGTTGATACAAGTTACTCTTCTAACACTTTCAAGAAAATGGGCAACATGATCCCATATAATAAAGAGAGTTCCAAAGAGATTGAAACTGCCAAAGACATGGTCTTAAGAAGTTTTGCAAAGAAGTTGAATATTGAAGACAATGGAATGGGACAATATAAATTTGATACAACACCAACTTTGGATAATATTCCTATAACACCAAGATCATATATGAAATCATCTATAGAATTCAAACCATCAAGTTCTAAATTTCTTATTAAACATGAAGTAACATGATTAGTAAAAGCTGAAGTGTGTTTAGAAAAGGGAAATGAGGACAAAGCCATATTGACATGGTTATACAAAGGAGAAGATGAGGAAAAATATGTAAAACATATTAAAATTTCACTAGAGAAATATGGAAAAGGTTATGAATTCCTTAATAAAATGGGATATTAAGGTAAAGGCCCCATTTTAAAAAAACAAAGTTGGGTTAATAGAACCAATGCATTCAGAATTTAGAAGTCCCAAAGATAATACAAGAGTAGGATTTAAAGAATGAAAATTTCATCCTAGTGTACCTATAAATGATGGTCTTGTCTTCAATGAAGAAGAAAGTAAAGAGGAAGAAACAAGTTTCTCCCACTTAACTTATGAAATATTGTTACACATCCAAATAGAAAATATAGAATACTAAGGGGAGTTGTACAGACTAGAAATTTTTGAACAACACATTTCTCAAGAAGAATCCCATGAAGAAAAAATACCTAAAAATCACAATGAGGAAAATAATGAAGATCAAGATATTGAAGAGCATGATAAAAACAATCAAGAGCCTGATGAAGAATACACACAAATAGTTGAATAACCACAAGAAGAACCTCAAGATCTTGAAGGAGAAGATGAAGAAGAAGAGACACCAATGACTATAGCCCATATCTTGGATAAATCAATAGACAGTCAAACATACTCACATGAGTATGAATGAGATGCACTCTCCAATTTTACTATGCATATAGAGATTGATGTGATACACAAATATGCTCCTAAAGTTCACTTTGAAGAATGAGAAAGCTCTAATGCTAGGTCACTTGGGATAAAATTACAAAACACTAATGCTAACTCCAATAATGACCTTAATGTTCTTATCAATTCTTCAAAAATTGACTTGATAGAAATCATCTTGCCTGTAACTAACATTGATTATAACATGGTGTTGTCTCTTGAAACCTATGAACCCCCATCCTTAGTGAATCCAAAAATCATAGAATGGAATGAATCTAAATTGAGAAACCTATTATCCTTTGACAATATCTATACTCTATCTTTCTATCTTAATTCTTGTGAGCCATTCACCTCTTCCACTAGTGTAAAAAGCATAAACACAATAGCAGGGGATATCAAGTTTCTCAGTCTCAAAAAGAAAAAGAAAAAGAGATCTGATGGTGAAACCACATCGTGGCAATATTAGAAACTAAAATAGATAAAAAAAAGACATATCCAATTGTGAAAACCTCTCAGAGGTGCCAAAGGATGAGACTCTTGATATTCTTCCTGATCATTTTCAAGAAAGATCTTTTGTACTTGCTAAAACCAACACAACCTGTTAATCTTGGGACAACTAAAAATTCACAAATGATTCATTTTTCTTAGTCCTTATAAGAGGAAGAGAAGACACAATTCACTAATTTTTTCAAAGAAAAGAAGATGAACTTTTCTTGGTCTTACTCTGACATGCCTGGGTTAGACACATACTTGATAATGCATAATTTTTCTATTGCTCCTTGAGTAAAAATTATGAAATAGAAACTAAGAAAAATGCATCCACATGTCACATTACTGGTGAAAGAAGAACTGGAAAAACTTTTGAAAGTCAGACTCATAAGAGCCATTGATTATGTGGAGTGGATTTCCAACATAGTTCTTGTTTCTAAGGCAGATAAATCTATAAGAGTTTGCACTAATTTTAGAGACTTAAAAAAACCCCATCCAAAAGACAACTTTCCACTTCCAAATATTGACATGATTGTAGATCTCACAACATGATATGAAATGTACTCATTAATGGATGGGTTCTTAGGCTATAATCAAATTAGGATTGGTCCAGAAGACCAAGAGAAAACAACATTCACATGTGCATGAGGTACTTTATGTTGGAACATCATTCTATTTGGTCTTAAGAATGTGGTTGCAACATATCAAAGAGTAATGAAAATGACATTTTATGACATGATGCATAGAAATATGTGTTGGAGCTTTTCCTTGCAAGACTAAACTTGAATCAATAGATGGGCTTGATTCTCAAGGTAGGCACTCAAGTTTGAGAAGAAAACAATCCAATTGATGAGGATTGAAAGGAATCCTCCTTCTTCTTTGAGCTCCACATCACTCAGGTAGGTATTGCCTTATCTGCACACTCAAGAAACCTCATGATAAACCATAGGCCTGTAGATACATTAGTGTGGAATAATCTTCAAACCCCTTTAGGTATCCTATACCCTAATGAAGCCAATTCACATGCAATAGCCCTACTTGCATGGAATGAGTCTGAAGACTAGAAAGGACCTCCTATTACTACTACCAACATGAAAGGGAAAGGTATTTGATTTGATGATTTTAATGTTGGGTTGAAGAGACCCCTGAAATACACTAAGTCTCTCATAGACCAGTGCCTTGTCCAATGGGCCACAAAGTCAAATACCCTATTGCAATAGACAGCTATGAAACAAGAAGACAACCTACTCAATGTGTTGATGCCTAACATCAATCACGCACCATGACCAAACCTCACTTTAACAACCCACTTATGTATCCAAGTATGTTATTACCCATTCAAAGGATTTTAACCCTCCCCTTAGAAGAGACCTATAAAAAGATAATACATTAACCAACATCCAATGGAAGACAAGCATGACATATCTTTGATACCTTAGCTCATACATACATGAAAAATAATCCTAAACTAGTTATCTCTGTGAAGACAACTCCACTTGCAAACACATAGGCAATGCAAATAGAAAAATCAAACACCCTTGATGTATGATTAATGAATTTAGAATTCAAATGGAGATAGCTTAGCAATAGTAAGAATATATTGAATCCTCATACATAAGACAAATCAATTATAGCATGTATTATATTCCCTGAACCAACAAGGGAAGGAAGAGCACCCTATATGCAGAGAAGTAGAGAAAATCTATAGGAAAAGGACCCTTCATGGAACCGAAAAGGAACCCTTGGGAACCAAGATTTCAGAACCCTTACAAAGTAAAACACTTTACCATTTATACCACTAGCTGCCTTGGAATCCCAAAAGAATTTAGGATTTAACAAGCTTTAGATAGCTAGGGTTAGGGTTTCAACAACTACACCAACCCTAAAATTACATCAAAATTTATTGCAGGGGAAGCGACATAGGAAACTCAGAGAAAATAGATCTCAAACAAATTTGTAATTATGAAAATCTGTGAGATCAGCACAGTAAACCAAGGAATTGCCATGAAAACTAATCAAATCAGCCACCTAAAAACACTTTTCAAGAACAAAACCACACTTCATGGTACAACAAAAACCCCAACAATCAATCATGGCACCCTGGACCACCCTGCAATAGTCTGAAAGTCTTTTTCCACCAGCTTCAACCATTTGATCAATAAATTTCAATCCTTTCTGTCGTGAAAAACCTTCTGCAAATTCAAATTTGAAAAAAATGGCTACCTTATGGTGCTTGCAGTAAATCGGTGGTCAAAATTTGAAATCAGGTTAACTTTAAGTCATGGCTGTTAGATCTCTCTTTTTCACGGTCTTTATGACTTATCTCTTAAAAGGGCCCCAGTCAAATTTAGCGAACTGGTGAAAAAGGTTTTTGCCAGTTTATGAAACACTTTATCTCTCCACCATTTAGTTTAGCAACCTCATGACCTTCCTTCACTGAATTTCCAAACAATTTAGAGAACCACCATTTTATCATGCGAATGAGAGAACCCCTTGACTTTATCACCACTACTAAAAACTTTATCCGCTTCGCTAAACCTGTGAGAAAATTTGATCGAGCCCGCATCAAGAAGATTGACGACCATCTGAAGTTTGCATACCCATCTAAGATTATATCAGATTACATGCCTGCCGTTAGATCAAGAATCTCCTCCCTACCCTAACAACCCTCTAACACAAGACAAAATGAATGGCCATCACAAGATCTTAAGCCTTTGACAAAACCCATAAGATTATACACCATTCGTCAATTCACTGACAGGATCAGGACCTATTGACACATCCAAAAACTAGGTCCCACTGACAAGATTCCACCTCATACTATGTGGACCAATAAAAAACCTCCAAATCAGTGCACCTAATACTAGGACCACCACCAAAGATATGTTTGAGACAAATGAGATCAACGGCTGGCATAAGATCTCAAGCCTCTGACAGATTCCATGAGAACTTACGCTCAACATTATATGGATTATAGATGTCAGGACCCACTGACCCATCGGAAAATCAGGTCCCACTGACATGTCCAAGTAAGATTTGAAATCAATAGATGGCTCATGATCTCAAAGGGGAATAATATTCCTTAAGATCATGCACCAGCCATAGATTAAAAAGCCTTCACTGCAGGCCCCACTGATAGGATCCCTCTTAGCAACACACTAACCAATGAGAGAATGCCAACTGTGCCAACATGGCAGTGGACCCACTTGAAAAGAAATGCTACATCATCAGGAAAAATCAAAGGTTGTCTCAAAATCTCATACATCTGACACACCCCTTGCGAAGATAGGCTCACTGTCGATCCTCAGTAGATGTCAGGACCCTCTGACATGCTGGCAACCTAGGATCCATTGACAACTACCACTTGTTACAACATCAACCAATAAGATGTCACCATTTGTGCATATGTGTCAATGGACCCACCTGTTTGAGAAGCTCTTTCATAAAGGAGAATCAACAGACATCTTAAGTTTGCAAGCCTCTAACACATCTCATGAGCAGATACGCCCACCGTTGGATGGAGATGGTGTCAGAGAGCTGGGCCTAGGAAAGTACAAAGCTGAAACATTAGGAAGTATTAAAATAGTCAGACTTAGGAAAAATTAAAGGGGACCTCACTGACACATGAAAAACTAAACTGTGAACATGGTAAAGTGGTCTCTAATAAGCACATGTGGATTTGGAACTTTAGTGGCCTGAATAAAGTAACATGAAATTAGAATGAGACCATGGCTTAACAAAGGGTTTTTCATGCAATGGCTCCATTTTCAAAATTTTGAACCAAGGGCTAAAGGCAGAGACCTAAAAAATGACTACAGAGACAAGAAGAAAATGGCTAAGGCCATGAAATTTTTTGCAAGGTACTAACAGTGGCTCTAGTTGGGGATGCATGTCTCCTAAAGGCATGGCAAGAAACCAGATCTCTAGGAGAAGTAGACAACCTACCGGAAGAAGGGCACAGAGACCTAAAAAAAAAAATATAGGGAACACACCATGGAAAGTAGGAAGGGAAACTATATACAAAGTGTACACATTTTACAAAAGCCTAAAACCTCAAAACCTGAACCAATCTTTGCCCCTATCAAAAATCTAGTTTTCATTTCTTTCTTCTTGAGGTAAACTGGAAATTTTATTCCCATTTTTTTCACCAAACATATCAACACTTTCAATCAATCTATCAGGCAAAACAAAATTTTTGTCTTCATTCTCATAGTGCATGTAAAAACCTGAAGCATTTTCAACATCTTGCTCACTATGAAAATAAGACTCAGCATACTCATGAATACTATCATCAAATTGAAACTGAGCCTTATCTACTGATTCATGTATGCCATAAATCTGAAATGCAAAAGCCACATACTTTATTTGATAAAAATCTTCATTCATACCTTGACTATGCATATCCTTAGGTGTAGTTGGTGGGAGTTCAAATGAATAATCATATTTGTACTTAAACATGTCATCATCAAATTCTGCTACATTTGGAACCTCCATGTGTTCCTCAAACAATGGATTGATAATTCCATGTAATACTCCTTGTTGCACATCATGACATAAAATGGGCTGATCATCATCATAGTCCTCATCATATAAAGTATTAGAAAACACTTTAAACTCACTACCCATTTCATCTCCATGGAGATTTTCAGCATATGAGGAAAAATTAGAACAACATGAAGATTCACAATCAACATCACCTACCAAGAAAATAGTGTCCATAATTATATCTTCTTCATTATCTTGCTTAGGAAAACCATCATAGAAAAACCATGGTTCACTCCTAAACTCTCTATTGTATGTTGCAACCTCATTTTCCAATGTAGGGCCACTAGATAACCCTTTACTGAAATCTTCATGTTCATCCTCACTAACATCACATTGAATTACCACTTCTTTATCTTCAAACTTTGAGGATAGAACACCCTCAATATCTTCATACTCAAGCTGATTTGTACAATGTACAAATTGAGATGCACCCTCATACTCAGATTTAGAAAATGAAAACATACCTTCACTGATAAAAGAGTGTTCACTTCCATCATTACTCTCTTCCTCCCATGTTGCATCTGACTCATATGAAGACACTTCAACATCACTGCCTTCATCACTCTCACTTGAGTAACCACTTTTAGTACTATGTTCCTCAGACTGTGACTGATAGGCCTGTGAATCACATTCCTCATTTTGTGTAGCAACTTCAAACTCATCAGTAGAGACATAACTTTTAGCCTCTTCATTTGTATAACACTGAGATATAGAAGCAACAACCTCATGCCTAGGAACACTAGCAAAATCATGCTCATAATCAAAATTACAAGAATTGACTATAGTGGCAAATTCACAACTCAAAATACTATCACATTGCTCAATTCTACCAAGGTCAGGAATATAACTTTCTATTGTAGCATCCTGAACACATGTATCATCGGTAGCTAAAAGACTCCACAACATTTGTACACATATCTTGATTTGACATTTCAACTTGATTACAGACTACAGCAGGAGTGTTGATACACCAATTTGGAGCTGTGGTATCAACACTACATTCTTCTCTTCTTTCACCTTCATTATACCAGCACACATTCATGGAAAAATGACCTCTGGTCAATCCATATTTCAAATTGTTCTCAATGTCCATCACAATTATAAATGCCTGATATAATGACCTAGTTTCTTTATCCCTTAGCAAGTAGTTCATTTTATTACCAAATGCATCAAAGTAGACATTCATACATACTTGATCATTGGGTCTATAATTTTCAGGGATATCATTCAATACTTTAGCAAATCTGATATTTAATTGAGGGACAAGTTCATCACTCTCAATATGAATCTTTAAAAACTTATCATAGGAATCATATATGCTTACCCTTTCTCCAAATTGCTCCATGAAGGCCAAATGCATCTCACTCCAAGATGAAATAGAACATGCTGGTAGAAAAGAGAACCTATCTCTAACATCACCCTCTAAAGTTTGAACAAACAATTTCATCCATAGGTCTTCATGGCAAACATCAAAATCACACATCACATCAACAAAGCATTGCACATGTTTCCTTGCCGACTGATGCTGGTCCCTATCATACTTTGGTAAATATCCCCTGATTCCATCAGGGATCTTATTAGGGAAGCCAGGTATGCCATCATAACAAAATAGTACATATCCTTTGACAAAAGAAACTCTATGAACATCCATCACTAGCTGCAGCTTTGCACACCCACTTGAAAATCTTCAAGACTAATGACAAGAAATGTATACTTGAAACTAATCTTCTTTTGTCACTGAACCTTTCCTATATTCATCACATTTTATTCCTTTTCTTAGTGCTTGATCACTTAATAAGGAAACATTTCAGATCTTTGAGAAATACCTGAGAGATTTGTAGCAGAAGACTTTGTTGACTGGAAGGCAGGGCAGATCTAGAGCTCACCATGCAGCTCCATCAGGTTCTTTGTAATATAGAGTTGCCACCTCCTTAAAGAGGAAAATATTGTTTTTCTTTGTACCTCTTCCAATCAACCAAAACTACACCAGGAAATCACACTGTCTATTAGGAAATGCACTAATCAAAGAGAGACTTCAGAGCCACCACTCAATACTTATTGAGAAGATGTTATCAAATGCTTTATTTTATATCTGACTCTTTCCAATGGCTCCCCAGTAGAGTCACCAATTTTTTGGAGCTTTTCCTTGTAGGATGAAACTTGAATCAATAGATGGGCTTGATTCTCAGGGTAGGCACTCAAGTTTGACAAGAAAATAGTCCAATTGATGAGGATTGAAAGGAATCCTGCTTCTTCTTTGAGCTCCACATCACTCAGGTGGGTATTGCCTTATCTGCACACTTAGGACACCTCATGATAAACCATAGGCCTATAGATACATTAGTGTGGAATAATCCTCAAACCCCTTTAGGTATCATGTACCTCAATGAAGCCAATTCACATGCAATAGCCCTACTTGCATGGAATGAGTCTAAAGACTAGAAAGGACCTCCTATTACTACTACCAACATGAAAGGGAAAGGTATTTGATTTGATGATTTTAATGTTGGGTTGAAGAGACCTCTGAAATACACTAAGTTTCTCATAGACCAGTGCCTTGTCCAATGGGCCACAGAGTCAAATACCCTATTGCAATAGACAGCTATGAAACAAGAAGACAACCTACTCAATGTGTTGATGCCTAACATCAATCACACACCATGACCAAACCTCACTTTAACAACCCACTTGTGTATCCAAGTATGTTATTACCCATTCAAAGGATTTTAACCCTCCCCTTAGAAGAGACCTATAAATAGATAATACATCAACTAGCATCCACTGGAAGACAAGCATGACATATCTTTGATACCTCAGCTCATACATACATGAAAACTAATCTTAAACCAGTTATCTCTGTGAAGACAACTCCACTTGCAAACACATAGGCAATGTGAATAGAAAAATTAAACACCCTTGATGTATGATTAATGAATTTAGAATTCAAATGGAGATAGCTTAGTAATAGTAAGAATATACTAAATCCTCATACATAAGACAAATCAATTACAACATATATTATATTCCCTAAACCAACAAGGGAAGGAAGAGCACCCTATATGTAGAGAAGTAGAGAAAATCTATAGGAAAAGGACCCTTCATGGAACCGAAAAGGAACCCTTGGGAACCAGGATTTCAAAACCCTTACAAAGTTAAACACTTTTCCATTTATACCACTAGCTACCTTGGAATCTCAAAAGAATTTAGGATGCAACAAGCTTCAGACAGCTAGGGTTAGGGTTTCAACAACTACACCAACCCTAAAATTACATCAAAATTTATTGCAGGGGAAGAGACATAGGTAACTCAGAGAAAATAGATCTCAAATAGATTTGTCATTATGAAAATCTATGAGATCAACATAGTAAACCAAGGAATTGCCATGCAAACCAATCAAATTGGCCACCTGCAAACACTTTTCAAGCACAAAACCACACTTCATGGTACAATAGAAACCCCAGCAATCGATCATGGCACCCTGGACCACTCTGCAATAGTTTGAAAGCCTTTTTCCACCAACTTTGGCCATTTGATCAATAAATTTTAGTCCTTTCTATTGCAGAAAACCTTTTGCAAATTCAAATTTGAAAAACAACGGCTACCTTATGGCACTTGTAGTAAATCGGTGGTTGAAATTTGAAATCAGGTTAACTTTAAGTCATGGCTGTTAGATCTCTCTTTTTTGTGGTCTTTATGACTTATCTCTTAAAAGGGCCCCAGTCAAATTTAGTGAACTGGCGACAAAGGTTTCTACCAGTTTGTGAAACACTTTATCTCTCCACCATTATTTTAGCGACCTCACGACCTTCCTTCACTGAATCGCCAGACAATTTAGAGAACCACCATTTTATCATGCAAATGAGTGAACCCCTTGACTTTATCGGCACTGCTAAAAACTTTATCCACTCCACTAAACCTCTGAGAAAATTTGACTGGGCCCGCATCAGGAAGATCGACGGCTATCTAAAGTTCACATACCCGTTTGAGATTCTATCAGATTACACACCTACCGTTAGATCAAGAATCTCCTCGCTACCCTGACAACCCTCTGACACAAGACAAAATCAATAGCCATCGCAAGATCTTAAGCCTCTAACAAAACCCATAAGATTATATGCCATTCATCGATTCACTAACAGGATCAAGACCCACTGACACATCTAGAAACTAGGTCCCACTGACAAGATTCCACCTCATACTATGTGGACCAATAAAAAACCTCCAAATTAGCCCACCTAACACCAAGACCACCACCAAAGATATGTTTGAGACAAATGAGATCAACGGCTGGCATAAGATCTCAAGCCTTTGACAGATTCCATGAGAACTTACACCTATTGTTGGATGGATTACAGATGTTAGGACCCACTGACCCATCAGAAAATTAGGTCCCACTAACATTTCCAAGTAAGATTCAAAATCAATGGATGGCACATGATCTCAAAGGGGAAAAATATTCCTTAAGATCATGCACCGACCGTAGATTGAAAAACCTTCACTGTAGGTCCCACTGATAGGATCCCTCTTAGCAACACACTAACCAATGAGAGAATGCCAATTGTGCCAACATGGCAGTGGACCCACTTGAAAAGAAAGGCTATGTCATCAAGAAAAATCAATGATTGTCTCAAAATCTCATACATCTGACACACCCCTTGTGAAGACATGCCCACTATCGATCCTCGACAGATGTCAGGATCCTCTAACATGTCGGCAACCTAGGACCCATTGAAAACTGCCACTGTGTTACAACATTGACCAATAAGATGTCACCATTTGTTCATTCATGTCAATGGACCCACCTATTTGAGAAGCTCTGTCATAAAGGAGAATCAATGGACATCTTAAGTTTGCAAGCCTCTGACACATCTAATGAGAAGATACACCCACCGTCAGATGGAGATGGTGTCAGAGAGCTGGGCCTAGGAAAATACAAAGCCAAAAAATTAGGAAGTATTAAAATAGTCGAACTTAGGAAAAATTAAAGGGGACCTCGCCGACACATGAAAAACCTAACCGTGAACATGGTAAACTAGTCTCTAATAAGCACATGCAGATTTGGAACTTTAGTGGCCTGAATAAAGTAACACAAAATTAGAATGAGGCCAGGGCTTAACAAAGGATTTTTCATGCAATGACTACATTTTCAAAATTTTGAACCAAGGGCTAAAGGTAGAGACCTAAAAAATGATTGCAGAGACTAGAAGAAAAGGGCTAAGGCCATGAAAGTTTTTGTAGGGTACTGACAATATGGATGACTATGTTGATGATACCTTAGAAAAGTCCAGAATTAGAACAACTCACATTGAAGAACTAAGGAAGATATTTTATAGAATGAATCAATTTCAACTCTGGTTAAATCCTAAAAGGTATACATTTGGAGTGTCATTTGGGAAGTTTCTAGGCTTTATAGTTTCAATGAAAGGCATTGAGGTTGAGCCAGCTAAAGTGAAAGAAATTCTAGAAATGCAACCTCCAAGGTGTTGGGTATATTTTTAGTTTTAAGAGAATGTAACTTCAGGTCTTTGTTTTGTGTCTCTGCAAATGTCTTTATTCGGTTTAGAGTTTAGAGTTCTCAAAATCTGGCTTTTATGCTCTAAAAATCCTTGCCCTAGGTCTTTTTGCCCTTGGTAGGGTTAATCCTTCAAAAATCTTAAGCTGCCCTAGTTTCTTATGTTTTTGTGTTACCTTTTTAGCCACTTAAGGTTCTCCAATTTTCACGTGATCTTTATTTCCTTACGCGTTCACTGAATCTCATAATAATATTTCAAGTTAGTAAAGTATTCAGTGAACTAGTGACTGTGTCTAAGTCTTTGTTGCACTAGCCTTTGGTCACTGAATCTCTAAGTTTGAAATGTGGTTAGTCTTCCCTTTAGCGATTCAATGACTGTGTGGTCTCCCAATCTCTTAATATCTAACATTTTTCTCATAACATCCAGCGACTTGGCATAGTGGTTATCTCTTAATCATTGAATTGGGTGGTAAAATCTTAAGTTTTATGGTGACTCAGCGAGGATCATTGATTTTCTACAAGATTGACGGTGGTGTTTTAATCTCATATTGGATCGAGAAGATGAAAAGATATTCAATGATTCGACGAATAAGTAGTAGTCTCGTGTTCACCTAATTTTGGTAGTTTCCCCAAAAAGATTTGGTGATCGAGCGACCAAGTGTGATAAAGGCATATATTTTCCTCAGTCATAGGATCTTAGAATAAAGTAGCTAATGTCTATGTCATTTAGCAATTCAGTGAATAAGGCATTTTCTAAATCTCATGATTAAATGGTAAAGGTTTAAAAGATTTAGTGACTTGGTGACAACCTTTGATTGCTTCCAAGATCTATAGCTGGTGCTTAATCTCTGAATGAAACCCAGGTCAAGAAAAGTATTTAGTGAATTGGCAAAGTCTTTGGTCACCCAATATTGTAATAAAACTAAGGTTAAGTGATTCATTCAGAGATCATGAGATTTCTTTATTCATTGAGTCTCATGATAAATCTCGAGTTAAGAAAAGTATTCAGAGATTAAGAGGTAGAGGTAGTCGCTAATTCTCCAGATAATGACTGTGGTCAAGGATAAAATGCTCGGGTTTGAAAGAACCTTTGTTCACTGAATCACCAGAAGAATGCTAAGTTAAGTAAAGGATTGCGAGAATGGGCAAAGTCTTTGGTTTCTCATTCTTCGAGTTAAACCATGGTTGATCCAAATGTCACAAGAACTGGAGAATGCCTTCACTTGCTTATTCTTTGAATGGCGACAGAGTCATAATGAGTTTCAAAGATAATCTGAGGATCATTGATCATTTTTGGGATCAACGATAGTCACCGAATCTCTAAAAGGGATCATGGGTTAGAAAATCTTTCTGAGATTATGTGAATTGCTTTGTTCGTTGGATCTCCAAATAAAGCCCACGGTTAACTTTTCATTCAGAGATCACGAGAACCTTTGTTCACTAGATCTCCAAATCATGCCCAGTTAATTTCTTATTAAAGGAAAGAGTTAGGTGTCATTGCTACATGGAAAACTACACTACCAAGCTGGAAAAAAGTAAAACACCATCTAATCAGATTTAATCGAGGGTTTTTATTAGTTTTGAGGGTTCTAAAGCTAAAATAGTGATCATTGCTTTTCTGCTTTATATCTGAGTTTTTAAATCAACCTGTCAATATCCAATGATTGGCTAGCCTTGATTTGAAAGTGGTGAATGTGAAGAATTGAATGAAAAAGTGATTGAAGATAGATTTGTAACGATTTTGGCAACTGCATGCATTCAATTGCTAATGATATAAAGAAAGGACTTCCATGCTTACAATGTTGAAAGTTTTTTGAACTTGTGAAGATTATCAGAGTAGTTGCAGAGAGCTTCAAGGTGTCCAAGAATTTGCAAAATTAAAAGATACTCAAGTTGTAAAGATGAGTCAACCAAAGCTGAGCATGGTGTCTTCCAGTGGGGAAGCCAAAGAGAAGGGAAAACTAAAATATTTAGATGAATTTCTCAAGCTGCTCCCAGGTTCAAACTAGAATAAGAAGGCTATTGATGTGGCTTTCGAGGACCTGATGGAGAACTGTAGAGATGCTACCACCCCTTTTGGTTTAGGTTACACTATATTTACCTATTTTTACAATAATAGAGATAAGGAAATTCTAATTTTCAATGCTTGGGCTTTGGGAATGGTGAAGTTAATTATACCTGATGTCTTCTTAGCTGTAGATTTAATCATTGAGTTGGATAGGGTGTATGGCCCAATTTCCAAGACAATTAGAAAGGGTAATCGGTCTTCCTTAGTGACTTTGGATAGGGGGTCATTCATGAAGGCCTTTTATTTCTATTCCTCCTCCTCTACTAAAATAGATTTGAAACAAGAAAAGAAAAAGTATGCCAATAACATAGGTTCAGTAAAGAGTCAAATGGTTAGGAACATTCCAAAATATGGTAAATATATAGCTCCTCTCCCTACAAGCATGAATGCCCCATATGAGTTCAAGTCCCTCAACTTCTACATGAAGTTTTTAAGTCATGGGTTGTGTAGAGTTCTAGGAATGGATGGAGATGCAAAAAGATTGCCTGCTGACCTGTTGATGATAATTCTTGACATTCAGAATTCTCATGTCAACACTGATTATGATTACATCCAGTATGTAATTGATAGAATGCATGAAGGCATAGTATCAAT
This sequence comes from Chamaecyparis obtusa, assembly GCA_027943335.1. Lineage (NCBI taxonomy): Eukaryota > Viridiplantae > Streptophyta > Pinopsida > Cupressales > Cupressaceae > Chamaecyparis > Chamaecyparis obtusa. The sequence goes on along the minus strand of BSBK01001624.1, from coordinate 154,553 downwards.
CAAAGAAAATAAAAGGCCCATAAGGTTCATGCATTACTCCCTCTTGATGCACTTGATCCTATATTTTAACATCAACAGTTTGGATACAAGGGTACTAAAGCTAAGGTTCATGTTTGAGGACTGACATAATCCAGTACAATATTGGCTCAAGGTCTATAATTACACTTCCAATGAGTATGATTTTTGTATTTTTTAGAACTAGATAGTCCACCCAATTCTCAATTTGATGGGGACTAATGTATTAATATTACAGGTCAAGGTTCTGAAGCTCTTAAGGCCTATGCAGTATGAAGACAAGTGGCAAGAAAATCATAATTAGGGTGATTTCTATCTAGGAGAAAATAACACCATAATTAGGGTCTATGGGTGTCCACAACCCCCACATCTACTTCCAAAGTATGTGCCTCCAAGGGTTGTTCAATTAGCATTTTTGTGGCAGCTTATGTGGCTGACAAAGAACATCTGGCTCCTCATAGGAAGGGCACATTTACACCAAGGCAATTCAGAATTGGAAATTTCCTGATTGGTAAGAGGGCATTGCCTCAAGTCAGTACATGGCTCAACCATTTCAAGATGACAACTGATAGTTGCAGATATATAGACCCTGAGAATTTCATCAGAACTACAAGATTGACCCTGATTCCCAACATTGGAACAATAAGGGAACATGAGGGCTAATGAGGAAGATGTGATCAAGAACATCTTAGATGAGGATGAGATTGGCTGAAGGCTAACCAAATTTTATGATTTATTAAGGCTAGAGGCTCAAATAAGAAAGGATGAGATAGACTTTGAAGGGTTTTTTCCTGATCTCCCCTATTTGTAGAGGATTAATAGAATGATTGAAATGCATGGCACCCTATCAAGTCAATTGGAAGTGATGCTTGAGGAGAAATTACATGTGGACAAGAGTTATTCCAATTCTAATTATGAGGAATATATAGATGAATTACAAGAGGTTAATAGTCCTCCTTAAGTGAATGAGCCTCCTATCATTGATATAACTCAAGAGGTAGAGGATACCCCTAAACTACCACAGAAAAAGAAAAGACTTTAGGAAGGAGGACCTTCCAAGGAGAAGAAACAAAAGAAAAATATTGATAAGGCTTCTATTTTGGTACCTAGTAACTGAGCGTATCATCACAATTTGAGGAAGATAATAAGAGAAGGAAAGAAGATAGTATCAAAAGAAGAGGAGGATTTGCCTCTACTTCTTGGAAAAGATAAAAGAGAGCTATATCAAGAAGAATTCCTTGGTGATGACCAATTCATCAAGAGTGATGAATTCAAGAACTTCCTCATTTGGAAGAAATCACAAGAAGTGGATAAGGCTTTGCTAGAGCAGATGGAACCAAGTGATGAGACCTTAAGGGCTCTAACTTCATGTGACCCTAGCCTTGAGAAAATATCTATTGAGGAGGCAAGAGAAATGGTGAAATCAAGTGGGATGCTACTGAATCCTAGATGGGATCTTATCTTAGCTTTCATTATTGACCAGATCAAAAAATAGCCAAAGGGAAGTTTATCTTATGAGATACACATTGGAGATATGATAAGGGGAAGTGGATATGATCCTAAATCCCAAGCTGTTGCAATGTGGGCTCTAGCCCCTAGAACCCAAAAGCCTTCTTTGGTGAGCATAGAAGATAAAATGGAAGGGGATAAAATCATTTGGACTATCCAAAATACAAGTAATCTTGAGGTGTCAAAGGTTGTGAGACATTTTTCCCACCTCAATGAAGCCAAGACAACCCAGTTAGCAAACAGATATGCTCTGCTATTTAAAAATTGAGTGAAATTTGCTAAGGAAGATAAGCTGGATAATCTAAAGGCCAAGCTTGAAGAAGCTTCGAAGGAAGCTCCTCATCCAACATTGCAAATTGAAGCTCCAACTCAACTAGTGGTAGAAGTTTTTGACAAGCCATCTGAAGATTTAGAAAAGGTAAGGCTTGATATAGCCTTAAAAACCATATTGGATATTGTGCAACACAGGTATGAGAAAATAAAGGATAAAATGGACTCAGTCCATCAATTAGTGGGCATGTTGCATAAGATTAATGAAAAGGTGAATGAGGCAATGGCTTCTTTGGAGCCAATTTTTAGTGTGTGGTCAAGAAGGAATTCATTATTTGAAAAACTTGATACATTGCAGCCTCACAGGCTAGATCTCCCTGAGATAGTTACTAAGGTTTAAGAGAAGATAATATTAGTCAGTGCCACCTCAAGATTCTTCAAGGGAAAGTCAAATCAAGTAAAGGCTAAGCTGGCCATATTTAATCAAGGTTATAGCAAGTACTTTCCCTCAATTTACAAAGATGATGGGAGTGTGCCAAGTGTGGATGAGTGGAAATCAAGCATGGGCCAAGAAATGATCAAACATGAGGCTTTCCTTAGCAATGATGGTTCTTTAGACATGAATGGTTGCAACAATATAATTGATAACCTATTCAAGGTTGAGAATGATTGTGCTAAGTTTGTTGCAAATATTAAAGCCATCACTGACTCCAGGTGGGATAGGAAAATTAAGTTGTTACAAGATTTACAAGGGTACAATTGGCCCTTAGAAGATGATGTGGAAACATGGGACAAGAATACAAAGAAAAAGAAGAAGAAGCCAGCTGTCAAAAAGCTAGAAGCAGAGGAAGAAGAGTGAGCCACACTTGGCACCTCATCCTAAAAAATAGGGAGAGAATTTATCATACATATAATGACGTAAGTTAGCCTATATTGGTAGTCATCATTCATGCAGCAACTTCAAGCAACTATTTTGAAATATCCTCGGACAAAGGTGCCAATTATAAAGTTTCCATTTGTTGGGAAACTGCTTTCTATTTTGCTAGTTTTCCATCATCATTTTGTACTTTTATCTGTAGTGCAAGTCACTATCCTGGCTATCTGAAGCTTGTTACATCCTTTCTTTGAGGATTCTAAGATAGCCAGTGATATATATAGCATGTTTTCTTCTTTTGTAAGGGTGGTGGACTTTACTTTGTAAAGAGAGTTCTGATAGTAGTATTTTTGTCTTACAATTCTCTGTCAAGAATGTACTAATGTAGTTGAAATATCAATACAATTTATTGGAAACTCCTTTGTTTATTTTAGTTGTCTTCACATATGGATGTTTGAATTCTTTTATGTATTAATTTGCAAGGCATTTAACTGCATTATTTACAAGGTAGATATAGGGGTTAAGCTTGAGTTTCTTTCAAGGAAAGAATAAACCTTAAGGGAGATCTCTAGGAATTTATAATCCATGTATGAATTTGATAGCATATTTAGAAATTGGGAGAATGGAGTGTAAGGAACCTCATTTGAGTTTAGGAATATTTGTTTTGATAATCTTCTGTTGATGTAGAATTTTGACTCTGATGCCCTAGGATATGACACTGGTTTTGGCTTAATTTGCATGTGTTCACCATCAACAAATCAAATAATCTATTCATTTCATTTTATTGTATATTGTGAAAATGTATAATCTATGTCAATCACATAGATCACTATTGTAAGGCTTTATAGAAGCAATTCTGAAAGGTAAACCTGCCTGAGTTTTATGCTCAAAGTGAAGAAGGTTTGCTAAACTTAATACCTTAGTGTTTGGATTTTGTTTGATGCATCTATTGAGAATGCTAGAGTTTTGATTTCAAATATTTTTGAATCTTGTTTAATCATCTACAAGTTTAAGCACTAACAGAATTGGTGACTCTGTTGTGGATCAAATAGAGAATACACAATGGATCTATTATGTTCATGCTAAACCATCTATTGTGTTTGTTGTAGACCAGTTTTATAAATATTCTCTCCCATTTGTTTGTGTGTGGCGACTCTGAGCTCTGTGCTTACTAGTTGCTAGTACTCGCGCAAGAATTAGTTGTATTTTTTTTATCACATCATGAGTTGACAAAGATTTACTAGGTCATATTTGAAAGATCACCCAGAGAGTAATGTGGGTGATGAACTCCACACACCTAGTAGGAAACAATGGTCTAGGAGATTCTTTTTAAATCCTTATTCTCTTAGACCCTCTAGAGAATGAATCCCTACACCCATTCCTCAAGGGGTGACCCCATAGTAGTAGTTTACGCTTTTTTAGACATGCTAATTTTTGCTGAAATAACACATTTTTAATAAAATATGATTATTTAAGCCTTGAGAGGTTCCATTTGAAGGAATTAATTACAAATGGTTAGTTGAAAGCCTCTTCGATGAAAAAAAACATTGATATAACATCTATACTCATTCATACCTACAATGGAATCTCCTTTGCACCTATTAAAAAGCTAACAAAAAATCACTTTGACTTTATCTTTTGGAAGATCAAATGAATCCATTTGACAAACCTATCTATGTAGTAAGGTACTACTAAGAAAAATATTTCCAATGATTATAATGTTAATATATATTAAGTTTATTATGACTTTGTATTTTTAGTTTTACTAAGCATAGATATTTCACTGTATGTTTGCCTCTATGTTTGATGCTTATGGAAAAAAAGTAAATGAGAGAAAAATAATTCTAAAAAATATCTATGCCCTAGGTATTGAAGTTCTCTTTTTATAAAAAAAATAAAAATTAAATTGGACAAATACACGACAAGTTATAAGCTATGTAGTCAAGGTATGTCAAAATTAAGGTTTAGTCAACTTCAAAAGTTAATAAAATATGCAATAATCATGATAATGTCATCAAACCAAATTAATTCCCTTTGTATGGATGTTACAAAACTAAGGTTAAAGAAGCACATTGATATCTATTATAGAAAAAAAGTTATACTCTATGAAAATAATGTAACTCTTTGAAAATGACATTTTCAGCAACATAACAGTATTTGTGAGAGAAAGAAAAAAATATTCAAATAAATTTAAAAATAAAAATAAAAAATATATTTAGAATATCCATAGAAAATACTAAAAGACTCTAATTTAAATCATCTTCCAATTTCAAATGGTTTAACGACAATATGCATCTGAATCTGAAAGTTTTTTTCAAAATGTAGAGTTCAATGTCCATTCAGGAAAAAAAGTGTAATCCACTATTGTGGGTTCACTCCAAGAAGCCTCTTCTTCTTCTGATGACCCTAAACTTATTAGGAAAGCCAAGCCTAATGCTTTTAATCCTTCTCAGGAGGAAGAAGTCATAGAGATAGGTTTTTTTCCCTGCAAGAGAAACTCTAGATCAACCAGGGGAAACCTCTGCTACAAAAACTACCTCTTATGATTCAGAAAAGTTGAGAGAGGAAGTAATAGCTTTGAGGAAGAAATAACATGAGAAATTGTTAGAGATTTCCAATAGGTGAAAGGTTTGGGAACAACAAATCTATGAATTACTTATGGAGAGGCAAGATCTCATAAGGAAGACCAAGAATAATGAGATCCAGGCTAAAGATCTAAATCAAAATGTCCAAGGTTTATACAGGGAATTGTTTGGTGATATGGGAGCCCTAAGAAAATAAGATGATCCAAAAAAAGATGAATTTTAAGGAGAGGGTCATGTTCTTAGACAATTGCACCCATCAGAAATCAAAAGAAATGAGGATATCAAAAATGCTACTAGGGATGTTTCTGATAAAGGAAAACAAAAGGTAGTTGGTGTAAGTATCAATGAACCTAAGAAGAATGTTGTTGTTTCTAACACTATGTCCCAAGCAAGCCTAGAATTGGAAAAGGAAAGAAAGGATAAGGAGGATTTAGCTCTCCAGCTTGAGAAGTTAGAATTGGAGGATACTGCAGATGGAATGAAGAGAAAGATAGCCTTCTTGCATGCTAATATGAATATGTTTGCTAGTAGCTCGGTCCCTATAACTTTAGGAACAATACCATTAAATCAACCTTATGGTACAATTCCCAATACCCAAGTCTCAAATCCCAAACAAAGTGCACTTGGACCAATTTTAAATACCAATCCAGTAGCTCCGGTGACTAGTGGTCCAATTGGGAATGTGCCTTGTCTAAATTTTGGAGCAGTGCCACATATCCCACCAAATTTCCAAAGAAGACCAATTCACTTAGATAGATATAGACCTTTTTTTTTTATGGTATCCCCAGTCAGCCTAATGTTATCCCAAATGAGGTTAGAGTGAAGATCCATAAGCTCACTGGAAACAATGTTATTACATGTGAAGAGCATCTGAAATTCTTTACAGACAAAATTAATGACTATGAGATTGAACATGAGGATGTTGTAATGAAGCTTTTTGTTCAGTCACTAATTGAAGATGCATGGGATTGGTATAGAGGTTTACTAGAGAATAGCATTGCATCATGGGATGATTTTTTTAGAAGCTTTAAGGAACAATATGCAGAACATGTTAATTCAAGCTACATGCTCAATGAGTTTAATAACATAAAAAAGCATCAAAATGAGAGCATGTCAGATTTTAATGGTAGATTCCAAAAGGCAATGTACAAATTGTTCCAAGTCTTAAGGTTAGATGATGTAGTCTGCTTGACCACATATTTTAATGCCTTGGATGGAAATATGTCATATCTTTTGAGAGATAAGAGTACTCATACTCTGAGAGATTCTTTTAAATTGGCTATAAATATTGAAAGAAACAAGAAGGCATTTGATCATATGTATAAAAGAGATGAGGGTAGATTGTGGAAGGAAACTAAGTCACATGCTTCAAAGCCAACTCAGGATGATGATAAAGTTGATAAATTAGCCAGTGTGGTCAAGGATCTCTCAACCAAATTTAAAAAGGGTGGGAGAAATTATCAAGAAACTAGACCACCTTATCAAAGGCAAGAAAGGTTCCCTAGATTACAAGATATGCCTTCTAAGACAAATTGGAAGGATGGGAAACCTATCTTTGATAATCATGAAGCTCAAAAGGGAAGGGATACCCCTAATCATTTAAAGAAAAATGCAGCACATAATGTTGAAAGCATTCCTTGGTGTGTGGCTTGTAATATGCCTCATTCACCTTTCCAGTGTGCTTTAGCTCAGGGTTTAGAGGAAGAAGTTGATGATACACATGCAGGAGATTATGAAGACTTTGGAAAGCCTACTGTTAACATGTTTACCACCAAGAAGGTGGAAGAGCTTTTGTCTTCAAATGATGAAGAGATTTGTGATGATGTAGATTATAAGAGAATGATCCTTCCTAGTTATGAACAATAGGTATTTACCCAATATGACCATGATGAATCTGATTATGATATGTGTAAAAATAATATGGTACAATCAGAATCAGACAAGACTCAATGGAGAAAACCTAGTGAAGAGGAAATTAGAATTTTGACTATGGCTGCTATCTCATAAGCTAGGTCCTCATACAATTTGAGGAATAGAAGAGTGGATGATGATCGAGGGGTACCGAGATTAGTATTTGTTAACGATGATCTTCAGAATAAGGAGCCTTCTAAAAAAAATATTTCCATGGGTAAAGGTGGGAATAATAGGAGAGAGGAACCTATTATTGAAAAGAATCAGGAAGCTGTTACTGACAAGGTCAAGAAGAGGGTTGGTAGAATAAAGGATTATTCTGATCTTTCTACTGATCCCAATACTTTTGACATGAGGCATGCCTTGTCTTAAATGAAGGTCTTTATTCCTTTATTAGAAATGTTGAAAATCAAAGAGCATAAGACATCAACTCTAGCTCTTATAAGTGAAAAAGGAGTAGACCCTATTGTGTTGACAATGAGAAATGCAATGGATAGACCTAAGACAACTAAAGATATTTCTGATGTGTGTGTTGGAAACATTGTGACACAAGAACCATCTTCCATTGACCCTTTCTATGTGACATTGATTATGAATAATTTTTTGCTTAAAAATTGTATGATTGACTTTGGTGCTACTGTTACTATAATGCCATATCATGTAATGAAAGAGCTAGGATTACAAGTTGATACATCTAATGGTAGGTGCTATGCCATGGATAACATTGCAGTTCCTATTGTGGGAACCTAAGAAGGGATAGAAGTGAAGATTGCTGCATTCCTAGAGGCCACATACAAGATGGATGTGGTTGTTGTTGGTACTAAACCCCATTATGGCATGCTTCTATCAAGACAGTGGGTTGTAGCAGTAGGAGGGAAATTGCAATTGGATTTATCATATGCCACTATTCCAATCAATGGAATAGAAGTGAAGTTGTATAGGGAACCTCGTTCCTCAGTAATGGTTGAGAAAGTTGCACTAGAGGATTTGAACTGTTGTGTTGATATTGACATGGACAACCTAGTGGTTGAAGAGATAGTACCCCAAATGAAGAACATCGATCCAATAGTGGATGAAATGATATTGCAGGAAGGTGGAATTTGGAAAATGTATTTTGATGGAGGATGCTCCAAGGGAGGATTAGGAGCTAGTGGTTTTCTTATTTCCCCATCAGGTACTACCTTCAAATACTCATTTCTGTTAACTTTCCAATGTACTAATAACACTGCTGAGTATGAGGCTTTGATATTGGGTTTGGATGTTTCTATAAAACATGGTATAAAATTTTTAAAAGTCCATGGTGATTCCCAATTGATTATAGCTCAAATTAGATCTAAGTATGCTGCTAAGGATGACAGGCTGAAATTGTATAAGCATGTTGTCTAGGATAGGTTAGAATTATTTGAAGCTTTCAATATCCTTTGGGTAGAAAGGTCAAATAACATCATGGCTGATTTCCTTGGATATGTTTCCCTAAAAAATAATGATATTACTCTAACTGGTGTATCAATATTAGAATTCAAAAGTAGGCTTGCAGTGCCTGATAATGTGTATAACTGGAAAGTCTTTGACGATGACTTTGATATCCTTAAATTTCTTCAAAGTTTAGATCAGTATGATGGGCAGCAAATAGATTTCAATGCTTCACAACAGATTATTGATGGGAAGGAATGTATTATGGGAAATGAGATTGTCCAATTAGTCTCAAATCATATACCTAAGGGATTAGTGGAGTTAGAAGGCATGTTTAAGATAAAAGATGGGTATATGTAAAAAAAGTATAATACCAAAATGGAAGACCTAGAGGAGATAAACTTAGGTTCAGAAACATCCCCTCAAATGGTATATATTGAAAAAAGCTAAGTAGAGAGCTTAGGGGAAATTTGATAAGATTGTTGAAAAGGTACAAGCATGTGTTTGTTGGGTCTTATGATGACCTCAAAGCCTATAGAGTAGATTTATTTCAACATGAGATCCCTTTGAAGGAGGATACCAAACATTTTAGATAGAAACAAAGGCCCATCAATCCCATGTTAGCTACAAAAATATAGGTAGAATTGACAAAGTTGAGAGATGCTGGTATTATTGAGCCTATTAGGCATTCTTCCTAGGTTTCAAATCTTGTGCCAGTTAGGAAAAATAATGGTGATATCAAAATTTGTGTAGACTTCAGAAAATTAAATGTTGCTTCACTAAAAGACAATTATGGGTTGCCAAATATGGAGGCTATGCTACATTGAGTGACTGGTTGTGAGCTATTGTCTATGATGGATGGTTTTTCAAGGTACAACCTAGTTTTTCTCAAAGAATTTGAACAGTTCAAGACAACATTCACCACCCCATGGGGGACTTATGTTTACGTTCGTATGCATTTTGGTTTGAAAAATGCTAGAGAAACTTTTCAAAGGGAAATGGATGTGGCTTTTAAAGATTTGATTAATGTTCTCATGGCTGTATATCAAGATGATTTGACTGCATACTCTAAGAAGGTTGAAGATCACTGTAACCATTTAGAGAAGGTCATTGTCAAGGCTTTGGAATTTGGTATCTCATTGAACCCCAAGAAGCATCAATTTGTTGTGACTGAAGGAAAATTTCTTGGACATATAGTGTCAAAGGAAGGAGTTAGAATTGACCCTGAGAGAGTTGAAGCAATATAAAAGGTCCCTCCCCAAAAGAATATTAAAGGTGTGCAATCCTTTTTGGGACAGATCAATTTTGTTAGAATATTTATTGGTAATTTTTTTGAATTAGTCAAGCCAACAGTTAAGCTCCTGAAGAAAGATGTGAAGTTTGATTAGAATTGTGAAGCTCAACAGGATTTTGAGAAAATCAAATAAGAAATCCAAGAAGCCCTTGTCCTGATATCTCCTGATTATTCTAAGCCTTTCTCCTTATTTTCCTTTGCATCTTTTCACACTATTGTAGCCATTCTATTTCAAAAGGATGAAGAAGGATTTGAACATCCCATTGCCTTCTTTAGTAAATCACTGCAATCTATTGAGTTGAATTATGAATTGATGGAAAAGAAGGCTTATGCACTAGTCAAGGCATTCAAAGCCTTTAGACCTTATCTTTTTTGTGCAAAGGTTAATGCATATGTACCTCATGTAGTAGTAAATGACACTTTAGTTCAAAGAGAGGTCACAGGAAAGAGATGCAAGTGGATTAATAGGATCCAACAATTTGATCTAGAGATCCATATTACCAAGTTTGTAAGAGGTTTGGGACTTGCAAAGTTGATGAAAGAGGAGAATATGGACCTTGTACAAATAAATAATGTTTCCATTGGTGGAGGAACAATGACTAGTATTGAGATGCAATCATGGTACACAAATATTGTTCATTTTCTCAAAAATGCTAGTTGCCCACAAGAGTTGAATGATAATCAAAGGAGAAGCTTGAGATTGCAAGCTTAGAGGTATGTGCTGATACAAGGTGATTTTTATTGGAAAGACAATGATGGAATATTGCTTTTGTGTTTAGACAAGGGGCAATCTAAAAAGATTTTGAGAGCTATGCACTCTGGATTATGTGGAGGGCATCATACAGCTTGGTCCATAGCTCATAAGATTCTAAGGGCTGGATACTATTCGCATGTATTATTCAAAGAAACTTATTCATTTGTTTGGAAATGTGAGCCATGCCAGAGATTCTCAAAAAAGTTAAAGTTATCAGGTGCCCTGTTATTAAATCATGTGGTTGCAGAAGTTCCTTTTTCTATGTGGGGCATGGACTTTATTAGAAAATTTTATGAGAAGTCTAGTGGAGGGTATAGTTGGATTTTGGTTGCTACTAATTATTTCACCAAATGGATTGAGGCAATTCTAGCTAAAAAGGCAACCAGTACAGTTGTGACTGAGTTTTTAATGAATAATATTAGCACTACATTTGATGTTCCCATCAAACTGGTGATAGACAATTCCATGACCTTTAGATCATAAGAATTCACTAAATTTTGCTTAGAAATGGGAATAATTCTATCATACTCATCCGCATACCATCCACAAGATAATGGGCAAGAAGAATCTAGTAACAAAAGTATTTTGCAGATTTTAAAGAAGACTCTGGAAAATAACAAAAGGAGTTGGCATGTCAAGTTAAAATTAGCATTGTGGGTAGATCAAATTGTTGAGAAGAAAGCAATAGGGAAATCCCCCTTTGAGATGGTTTATGGTGTGAAGTCAAGAATTCCTATAAATAATTTGTTACCTATCTACCAATTCATACAAGAAGAAGATATGAAAATCAGTGATCCATTACAAGACAGGATGATCCAATTGGTTGAATTGGAAGAGATTAGAAGAAAAGGTCAAAAAGAAAATGTGAGGCTGCAACAGAAGATGAAATATCTTTTTGACAAAAGAGCCAGTATTAGAAAGTTCTAGCCTGGTAATATGGTTCTTCAGTGGAATGCCAGGGCTGAAGATAAAGGTAAGCATAAGAAATTTGAATCCTTGTGGTTAGGCCCTTTTATCATCTATCATATTCATGGAAAGGATTCATATTTCTTAAGAAAATTGGATGGTGAAGAATAGGAATTGCCAGTGCATGGACAATTTCTGAAATATTTCTTCAATTGACTCTCAATCTTTTCCATGCACAATAGCTTTTGTAAATATGTACATGTGTATTTGTTTCTATTGTGTGTTTGTTTCCTACTTTAGGTTAGGGTTTTGAGGTCTGTCACCCAGAGATTCATGGTTTCTTGCTATGAACTTGCATTCAAGAATCCTCAGATAGAGCCACTATTGGGTATATTTCTGGTTTTATGAGAATGTAACTTCAAGTCTTTTTTGTGTCTTTGCAAATGTCTTTATCTAGTTTATAGTTTAGAGTTCTCAAAATCTAGCTTTTATACTCTGAAAATCCTTGCCCTAGGTCTTTTTTCCCTTGGTAGGGTTAATCCTTCAAAAATATTAAGTTACTCTAGTTTCTTATGTTTTCGTGTTACCTTTTTGGCCACTTAAGATTCTCCAATTTGCATGTGATCTTTCTCTCCTTAGGCATTCACTGAATCTCATAATAATATTTCAAGTCACTAATATATTCAGCGAACTAGTGACTATGTCTAAGTCTATGTTGTGCTAGCCTTTGGTCACTGAATCTCTAAGTTTGAAATGTAGTTAGTCTTCCCTTCGGAGATTCAACAACTATGTGGTCTCCCAATCCCTTAATATCTGACTATTTTCTCATAACATCTAGTGACTTGGTGCAGTGGTTATCTCTTAATCGCTGAATTGGGCGGTGACATCTTAAGTTTTCTCGTGACTCAGTGGGGATCGTTCATTTTCTGCAAGATCGATGGTTGTTTTTTAATCTCATATTGGACCGGGAAGATGAAAAGATATTCAGCGATTCAAAAACTAAGCAGTAGTCCCGTGTTCACCTGATTTTGGCAGTTTCCCAAAAAAGATTTGGTGATCCAGTGACCAAGTGTGATAAAGGCATGTATTTTCCTCAGTCGTGGGATCTCAGAATAAAGTAGCTAATGTCTATGTCATTTGGTGATTCAGCGAATAAGGTATTTTCCAAATCTCATGATTAAATGGTAAAGGTTTAAAAGATTTAGCGACTTGGCAACAACCTTTGATTTCTTCCAAGATCTATGGCTGGTGCTTAATCTCTGAATGAAACCTAGTTCAAGAAAAGTATTCAACAAATTGGCGAAGTCTTTGGTCGCTCAATCTCATAATAAAACTAAGGTTAAGTGATTCATTCAGAGATCATGAGATTGCTTTATTCAATGAGTCCCATGATAAATCATGAGTTAAGAAAAGTATTTAGAGATTAAGAGATAGACGTAGTCATTGATTCTCTAGATAATGACTGTGGTCAAGGATAAAATGCTTGGGTTTGAAAGAACCTTTTTTCACTGAATCGCTAGAAGAATGCTGAGTTAAGTAAAATATTGCAAGAATGGGTGAAGTCTTTAGTCATTCATTCTCTGAGTTAAACCATGGTTGATCCAAAGTCACAAGATGTGAGGTCTCACCCCCTGACATTAGTTCATAGCATATTATTTTCCATCTTTAGACTCATGATGACACTTTATTTTATTATGATGGACTATTGAGATAGAGACATTATAGTATGATACTATGTGATGATTTATGTTTATGTGATGGTGATATAGGACTTTCACTTTGATGCTATTTAGTAGGTTATGAGCATAGTAATTGATACATCTTTGATTTATATACGATATCTTGATGTTACATTCATGATAGAAAAATTTATGGGAAATGATCATGGCTATTATGTTAGATGGATTATCATGTATCATTTTAATCTTGACTTTATGTGCTTTAGAAATACAATGTTGAAATGATGAGAATTATTATGAAATGCAGTTAGAAATTATGATGCTAAGAATGTGATTTTTAGATGTATTTTATTTACATATATATATATATATATATCATAATTGACTTTTCATGAGCTATTGATGCTTTGTCAAGTGTGCAGGTAAGACCATGGAATTTTTGGGGAAAATCAAAGATGGATATTTGTAAAATCATGTTAAGCCAAGGTTATCTTGAAGGGGAGAAATTAACCTCATTGTAAAGTGGTGCATGAATGTAATTGTTGTATTATGTTTATTTTACTTTATTATTTAGTCTAATTGGCATGCCATGTGTATTGTGTGTAATGTGATTTATTTGTGGTGTCAATTGACACATGTCTTGTGAGTTGGCATGCCCAAGTGTTTAATGTGTGTAAGTGGTCTCTATTTTTAGGGGCCATGAGTGGGATTATCTTTCATTTTCGGATTCATTCTTTGAGTGGTCTTTTGAGTGGCTTTTAATGACCATTTATGTTAGTGGAGGTTAAAAATAGGCTACCCCATAATGGTGCCATATGTTGGGGGTCAAATTTTGACTATTGTGATGGTTTTTGACTATTTTTGCCCTTCCAAAAGATGCTCTTTTGAAAAGTGACGAAATTGGAAGAGCCACTCTTCATTTGAATTTTGAATTTTAATTTTCCCTCTTTTGTTTTGTAAGGTTGAGGGTTTGTCTTCTTAATGAGATGGAGGGAAAATTGTGGGCTAATTGCCCACTCTGTAATTTTTTGGAGACTTGAGAGTTTGTGAGAATTTTTTTAGTTTTCTTCTTGGAGGATTTTGGTGTTGCATAGCCAAGGAGGAGACTAGTTGGAAAGCTCATCTCAACCCTCTTGCCATTAGCTTGGATCAAGGTTGGATTATTGTATTCTCTTGTTCTTATTGCTATGTACATTTTTACTTCTTTTGCTATGTTGTGTGAATGATAGTTATTCATGTAAAAGTTCATGGCTTCTTGTCTTTATTTGTATGTGTATTTTCTTTTGTGCATTATTCCTTGGGGGTTGTGCAAGGCCAAGCTCACCCTTGGGAGGGAAGAGAGCCTTGATGGGTGAAGGGTATAAGTTGGCACTACTCTTCTAGTGTAGATTCCTTCCTCTAGGAGGAAAGGGATAAAGTGTGGATGTATGGGCATTCATGTGCCATTTTGTGTATACTTTTGGGGGTCATACGAGTTTTGTTATGGTGAAGAGTATGAAAAGGGTGGATGGTTGTTTCTATGGCCTTATGAAGGTATTTAATGTAGATTTTGGAGCCTTGTTGAAAGATGGTTTTCTATTGTACTTTGGCATTCTCCTAGTTGAGTAGCTTCCACCTTCACCCCTACTATGGGTCCAAGGTGACTCATGTTGTGCTAACATTGGGGAAAGGGAATTTGTTGTTTATGTATGTTGTTGGGGTATATTTTTTTATGTGTTTTGTTGAATGCATATTGTTTCCCTATCCATCTTTGTTTCCCCTAGCTCGGGGGTGGCCATGTAATGGCCTAGGTTGGGAGGTGAGCCTCCATGGTCTATTTGTTGTTTTGCAGATTTTCTCAATGTCAAAGCTTGCTGGTTTGAAGGAGTTAATTTTTTTTTTGAGATTTACTTCTACATGTTATCTATTATTTGGCCTTGAGCCCTTGTGAATATTGTTATAAATGAGGCTATGTAAGAAAGCCTAGCATAATATATGCTTGTAATTGTACACACTAAGATGTGTACTTCTCTAAGTCATTACTTCCAAGTGAATCCATGGATGGGAAACCTTGAGAAAGTGACCTAGAGATCCCTAGGCATGGAGTCACAAGGATGTTGATGGTGCTCTTAGCTAGAGCTATGGAAGCATGCAACCTTGCTAGTAAACCACACAATGGGAGATTCAAAGAGACAAGGGCAAGAATGCCAATATCCTCAAGAATCAAGATGAGACTACAATGGAATGCAAGCTATGCTAAGAATGAAGATGCAAGCTAAACTATGAAAGGAAAGTATTACATGTTAGAAAATAAAGATCCCCAAGATAACTAAGAGGGGGGGGGTGAATCAGTTATCAAATAATTTAACCATTCAACTATTTTAAACAATATAATCAATGTACTGATCAACCATAGAAAGATAACCATACACAATTGCACAATAACACAAGATATGTTGACTAGGGAACCTCTTGAAAAGAGTAAACCCCAGTGGGAATGATGCCCACAAAATGATGCACTAATATGAAAGTTCCTTGTTAGAGGATGGACACTGTTAGGAGTCTTATAAAATACATTTACTACATATAAATCCCTATTAGGAGATTTTGAATCCCTGTTAAAAGATTCTAACCTGGTTAAGAGTTTATGGAAGACAGAAGGACCCACTGCCCAAATAGCTTCAAGGCAAGATCTCTAAACCCACTGTCCAAAAGATCTTAGAATTATTCAATAGAATAATATGAAATATATTACCTCCTTCACACTATGCCAAAACCACACTCTCTGCTACACAAGATCACAATTCCAGATCTCTATACTCACAAGTCTTACTTCATCACTAAATTAGCTCTTTTCTTCACTTCATGCATATATTCGCATCTCAATCTTCATAGTACACATTAAAAAAAGGAAGAAATTATTTATTATATACCAAAATCAAATAATTACAAATGAGTCGGTCCTCAATTATAAAATAATAAATTCTACACGCTACACATAGAATTCACATAAAATTGTCAGCTTCCAGATACTGTAACTTTCTCCAAACATATCTTCAAAGTTTTCACTATGAACCACATCATCATTAATGAGTCTCCAACATCCCTTTAACTACACAAAATCAGATTCCATCCTAGCTAAGAGATATCCTCCGATTTCTAAAAATTGTTTCATAGAAACACTGTCTAAACACTGCTTTCACCAAAATGCTCATAACTCTCACAAATGAATGAATTTATTTTTGCCCTGTTAACCATAGGTTAATAACACACTAAAGAACATACCATCAATTATGAAAAAGCCAATCTACAGAACAACATGTGTGAAAAACAAAACTGTACCTGCTTTCCTGCTAATATCCAGAATATCACTGTGTTGACATCAATGACAATCCAAGTCATGAATGCAACAACAACTACTACAGAATGACTACCAAAATACTTTTCATTCATTCCTAACAATCTCCCCCATTGGCATTGATAGCAACATAGATGAAAAAATCCAATGTTCCAAAAATCCAATACAGCAACATCACTGCAAAATATCAAATTAAATCTTGCTTCATTTTCCTATTCAACTCTCTCATACAATCCATAATGTTTTTCATGTATATCTCTCCCCCATTGACATCAATGATAGAAATTCCATCACTAAGTCAACAACAACTTAATGTCAAAAGACACTTTTCAGAAAAATGCAATAACAAGAGTCCTCATGACTCAGCTCATAAACTCCCCCATAGAGGAAGTTCCAACATCCAATCCAGAAGAAAGGTAGGGCTCATATACCACTGGACAGATTCAATCATCTACTTCAATTCTCAAAAATAGGTTGGGGCATAACCCCAAGCATACCTCTCAGATACACAAATGTATCCTTAGGTAAAGGCTTTGTAAATATATCTGCTATCTGCTCCTTTGTACTTATGTACACCAATCTTACTTCTTTTTCTGCAACTTTCTCTCTTACAACATGATACTTGATCTCAATATGTTTAGTCTTAGAATGTAAAATAGGATTTTTTGACATACTCATTGTACTGGTGTTATCACAATGTATAAAAATAGGCTCATCAAACTTTATTCCAAATATCCTTCAACATCTGCTTCATCCAAATAATTTGATTACAATTATTTGCTGCTGCAACATATTCTGCTTTTGTTGTACTTTGTGAAGTATAATTCTACTTCTTACTTAGCCAAGAGACCAATTTTCCTCCAAGAAAAAAGGCTCCACCATTGGTTCTTTTCTTGTCATCAACGCTGCCTCCCCAATCTGCATTAGTATAGGCACATAAAGTAAAATCATCAGAATTCTCATACCATAATCCATAATCCATTGTTCCTTTCAGATATCTCAGTATCCTTTTTATTGCTGCATATTGTGATTCTCTAGGTTCTACTTGAAATCTTGCTACAATCCCAACTGAATGTGCTATATCAGGTCTTGTATGTGTCAAGTACTGCAATCCTCCAATCATAGATCTGTACTTTTTCTGCTCAACTGCTGGTGTCTCATCTTTGCTAGATAACTTATGTCTAGTTACCATAGGTGTTCCAACAGGTTTAGAATCTTCCATTCCAAATATTTTCAATAAGTCATTCAAATACTTAGTCTGACTTACAAATATACCTTCCTTGCTTTGTGTTATCTGTAATCCCAAAAAAATATTTCATTTCTCCAATCATGCTCATCTCAAATTCAATCTTCATTTCATCTGCAAATTTGTCACTAGCTTCATCTTCTCCTCCAAAGATAATATCATCAACAAATATAACTATAACCAACAAACCATTCTTAATTTATTTTGTGTATAAGTTACTATCTGCTATTCCTTTTATAAATCCCAATTTCAATAAATACTTATCCAATCTTGCATACCAGGTTCTAGGTGCTTGTTTTAATCCATATAAAGCTTTCTTTAAATTACATACCATATCTCCTTCTTGTGTCAAAGGAAAACTTTCAAGCTGCTCAATGTAGACTTCTTCTTCCAATTCACCATTCGAAAATGCTGACTTTGCACCCATCTGATACACTCTGAATTTCTTGTAAGTTGCATATGCTAGAAACATTCTCACTGCTTCAAGTCTGGCCACAGGTGCAAAAGTTTCTTCATAGTCAGTTCCTTCTTGTTGTGAATATCCTTTACATACCAATCTTGCTTTGTTTCTTATCACTTCTCCTTATTCATTCATCTTGTTTCTGAATATCCACTTTGTTCCAATCACATTCTTGTCTTCAGGTCTAGGGACCAATTCCCATGTCTTGTTTTTTTCAATCTGCTCCAGTTCTTCTTTCATAGCATTAATCCAATGTTCATCTTCACAAGCTTCATTAGTAGTCTTAGGTTCAATTTGAGAAATCAAACATAAATGTACCTTATTTTGAGTCAAAACTCCTCTATCTAAACTTCCAATAACTTTCTCAATAGGGTGATGTCTTGAAGTATACCTGTTAGGTGTCATAGTTACTGATCTTGTTCCAACTATAGATTCTTCTTTGCTTTCTTCTCTATTTTCTTCTCTATTTTCTTCAGTATGACTTTCATTCAGCAAATCACTATAAGTTTCAAAAAATAATTCTACATTTTCAATGTTAGGCTGAGGTTGTGCTTCTCCATCAGATTCATAATCAAGCATTCTTTCTTGAATTTTAAACTTCTCATCAACTTTTACATTTTCACTTTCAACAATAGTCTTAGTTCTTTTGTTATAACATCTATATGCTTTGATTTTTAAAGAATATCCAAGAAATATTCCTTCATCACTTCTAGGATCAAAATTTCCTATATCATCATCTCTCTTTATATAACATTTACTCCCAAAAATTCTAAAATACTTAACTGAGGGTGTGTGTCCAAACCATAATTCATAAGGTGTCTTGTTTGTATTTGCTTTGATTTGTACTCTGTTCATAGTGTATACTGCTATGTTCACTACTTCTCTCCAAAAAGTCTTAGCCAAATCATTTTCAAACAACATAGCTCTTGCTACTTCAGTTATTGACCTTTTCCTTCTTTCTGCAATACCATTTTGTTCTGGTGTTCTAGGGGCTGAAAGTTGTCTCTTAATACCATTCATTTCACAAAAGGTGTTAAACTCTCTAGATGTAAATTCACCACCTCTATCAGATCTTAGACACTTAATCTTCATTCCAGATTCATTCTCAATTTTGCTTTCATGATCTTAAATTTATCAAATGCTTTAAATTTTTCTTTCAAAAATGCAATCCACATCATTCTTGTAAAATCATCAACAAGAATCATAAAATACCTTTCTCCATAGAATCCTCTAGTCCTAGTAGGACCACTCAATTCTGTATGAACAATCTCTAGCTTCTCTGTCGATGTGAACTTCTTGTTGGGAAATGAACTCCTTTTCTACTTTTCCATCATACATTCTTTGCAAATCATGTTAGTAGGTTTCATAATTCTAGTTAAATCTCTTACCGCAAGTGTAGTGCTCACCTTGACAATATTATCAAAGTTTATATGACAAAACCTTTTATGCCATAACCAAATTTCATCAATCCTAGTTATCAAACATGTCATCTCAGTAGGATTCAACTAAAATACATTACTCTAGTTCTGGATCCTTTTCTAATCAAATTTCCATCTTTATCTTTTATCACACAAGTTTTCTTAGAAAACCAAACTTGATAACCCTTATCACCCAATTGTCCAACACTTAGTAGATTATGTCTCAGTCCATCAACAAAGCAAACATCATCAGTGTTAGTCTTTCCATCAAGAGTAATAGATCCTATACCCTTAATCAAACAAGGTGCATTGGTACCAACTCTAACAATTCCTCCATCATAATTATCTAACTTAACAAACTTTCTTTTATCTCCAGTCATATGATGTGAACAACCACTGTCTATAATCCAATCAGATTTATTTTCAACTTGTGAAACTAATGCTTTTTCTTCCCTTTGATCAGATTCAAAACTTTCTTCTTTAATTGCTACAAATCCTATTTCCTCAAAGTTATCATTATCACTGTCACTTGAATGTTTTTCAATTCTTGCTTCAAGATCTTCATCATTTGCATAATAACATTCTTTAGATCTCCTAGGTTTAAAGTTGCTTCTATACTTCTTAACTCTTTTAGGACATTTAGATGCAAAATGACCATATTCTTGACAAGTCCAACATTTAAAATTTTTCTTACCATCTATTTCTCTTTTTACAAGTAATGCAATACCTTCTTCAATCTTCTTATCTTCCTTAGATCTGCTACTGCTGGCATAATCTCCATTCACACTAGTACTTCTTGTAGGTCTAATGTTAAGAGCACTGAATGCTATTTCCATTCTAGGTAGCTCTCCTGATAATCTCAAGTTCATCTCTGCTATTTCTAATCTTCCAAGAAGAGTCTCTCTTGAAAATTTTGATGTACAAGGTATCACTTGTTCAATCATTTGTGTTGTCTACTTAAATAATGGTGTCAAAGTTCTCAAAATTTCCCATATCACTTCATTCTCTATCTTATCACCTCCATAGGACTTTATTCTTTTTATAATCTCAGACATCCTACCAATATAGCTTCTAATAGATTCATCTTCCATCATTCTGATATCTTCAAATGCAAAAATCCAATTATGTAATCTAGCCTTCTTTGCATGTTCATCACCTTCAAAAGTAGAATGTAAAGCTTTCCAAATTGCATGAGATATTTTCAAACATCTTACTTGACTATATTCATTCTCTGGTAGTGCTGACAAAAGTGCTTCTCTTGCAAGTATGTTACACATGAATAGATCTAGTTCATCTTTAGTTCCTGCCTCTAGATTGTCTTCCTCAATGATAGTCTTCTCATTCTTTGTAATCAACCAATAACTTGGTCCTAAACACAATAGATGTGTCTTCATCTTTTCTTTCCAGCTATCAAAATTTACTCCATCAAACTTAGGGATTTCTTTTCTAAAATTCTCCATGGATCTCCTTAAGTTGTAAAATTTTTCTTTCAAGGACCTGCTGCTCTTATACCAATTGTTAGAAAGTAAAGATCCCCAAGATAACTGAGAGGGGGGGGGGGGTGAATCAGTTATCAGATAATTTAACCATTCAACTATTTTAAATAATATAATCAATGTAATGATCAACCATAGAAAGATAACCATACACAATTGCACAATAACACAAGATATGTTGACTAGGGAACCTCTTGAAAAAAGTAAACCCCAGTGGGAATGATGCCCACAAAATGATGCACTAATATGAAAGTTCCTTGTTAGAGGATGGACCCTGTTAGGAGTCTTATGAAATACATTTAGTACATATAAATCCCTATTAGGAGATTTTGAATCCCTGTTAAAAGATTCTAACCTGGTTAAGAGTTTATGGAAGATAGAAGGACCCATTGCCCAAACAGCTTCAAGGCAAGATCTCTGAACCCACTGTCCAAAAGATCTTAAAATTATTCAATAGAATAATATGAAATATATTACCTCCTTCACACTATGCCAAAACCGCACTCTCTGCTACACAAGATCACAATTCCAGATCTCTGTACTCACAAGTCTTCCTTCATCACTGAATTAGCTCTTTTCTTCACTTCATGCATATATTCGCATCTCAATCTTCATAGTACACATTACAACAAGGAAAAAATTCCTTCTTATATACCAAACTCAAATAATTACAAATGAGTCGATCCTCAATTACAAAATAATAAATTCTACACGCTACACATAGAATTCACATAAAACTGTCAGCTTCCAGATACTGTAACTTTCTCCAAACATATCTTCGTCATCATTAATGAGTCTCCAACATCCCTTTAACTGCACAAAATTAGATTCCATCCCATCTAAGAGATATCCTCCGATTTCCAAAAATCGCTCCACAGAAACACTGTCTAAACACTGCTTTCACCAAAATGCTCATAACTCTCACAAATGAATGAATTTCTTTTTATGCTATTAATGATATGTTAATAACACACCAAAGAACATACCATCAACTAAAAAAAATCCAATCTATAATACAACATGTGCACAAAACAAAACTGTACCTACTTTCTTGCTAATATCTAGAATATCACTATGTTGACATCAATGACAATCCAAGTCATGAATGCAACAACAACTACTATAGAATGATTGCCAAAATACTTTTCATTCATTCCTAACATTACAAACCCTTGCTAATCAAGCTATGTGAGTTAATCTAAAGCATAAAAGAAACTAAGCTAGATGCCATGAAAGCTATGATGCAAGAAATGAAATTAGAATGGAAGAAATGATCTCCAAAAGCTCCAAAGTCTCTAAGAAATCCTGTAGCATAAGATTAGCATAAAAAGTTGGGATCTAAGATTGAGAAAAGAGCTCTCCTTTTAAAGAAATTGAAAAGGAATGGACCATGGAGATTAAGAGGCAAAAGATTTAATCAAGGGTGGAGCTTGAAAGAGGAGCAATCCATGTGCACAAATCTCCTCCAATGAGAAAATAAGAGTTGACTTTTGTGTCCATATGAGACAAAAAGTGCTTTTCTTCTTTTTATAAAATAAGAATAATGCTTTATTTGTGCAACTTAGGATAAGAGGAAAAGTGGGGCTTTTTATTTAATAAAAGGGGAGGAAACTCCTTTTAATTAAATGAAGACTTAGGATAAAATGGTTAGCCCATAGAAAATAATCGAATAAATGATAGAACTAGGATTTGATCAAGAATAAGCATATTGATGATTTAGCAAAAGGGGCTAATAGTCTAGGTGACCATTTTTGGGTGATTACATTTGCCCCTCTTTGACTAATGTGTGATCAATCTGAGAAAACATTATGTCAAAGATTAGATCAGCCAAGAAGGCAAAAGATAGAGATCTAACTCCAAAGAATGAAGTGCAGATAGATAGCAAATCCTGCATGGTCATCTTGGTAGCAACAATACTAAACACTTAGGAAAGAGATGGACAGTGTTAGGACTTGAGATGAGAACTAACATGTCAAGCACAAAGATAGATCAATCAGAGCAAATGGAATGGTCAAGCATATGCTCTGGAGAATAGCCAATAGGATATGATGTGTCTGCCCACTCGAGATCGAAATTGAAATTAGGTAGAAGGAAGGCAAAAATAAGAGAAACATGATCAAATCTCTAGAAATCATAATCAAAGAGATGAATATTGATAGGATAACCATCAAGCAATGAAGAGATGCCCCAGTTTGATGAGGTTTGACTGAGAAAGATATAGGATAAAAATAAAGTCAAACCTCAAAGAGATGAATCAAATGACAAGTGAATGAAAGACTAGAAGGTTGAAAGAGATGGGAATGAAGAAATGAAGATGCCCCAACAAAGATCAAAGGACCAAGCCTCAAAAGGTCAGCCAATTGCACAGAAGAAGGAGAAGGTTTTGAAATATGATTTTGACTATCAAGATCAAATTTCAATTTTGATCTTGAAAATGGATACAGGATGTCAAAATTAGCCAGGGGTGCAATTTTTGTAAAATTATGAGATGTATGATAAGATTAACCCCTTGTGATGATAGGAAAAGGATATGATGAAAAAGACAAAGAGTGAAAGACATGATCGAGAAGGACTAAAAGGTGAGCATAGTTAACTGACACATCCATGAAAGATAAAATGAGAGCTCTCTCCAGATGCAAGATGCAAAACTAAATTAACATGAACCTAAAAATGCAAGCTACTATGAAAAGTGGTTTACTTGCAAGGTCACAAAGCTTTTAGGCTCTAATATTCATCATCGAGTGTTATTGGTAGCATCGCAAGATCATACAATACACACTAGTATAACTATGGATATATGAATATGATCTATATCAGATGAAATGTGGGAATCCCACCTAGGCACCAAAGACATATAGGTCAAGATGACTAGTGCAGTGAGATTCCCTAAGTTTAATATAGAAAGATTATGCTTACATCGAGACATAAGAAAGTCAAGATGTCTATAAGCACGCACTCATGAAAACAGTCAAGGAAAAAACCTTGTAAGTCCTAATGTCAAGTAGAACAAGCATAAATGCTAATGATAGTTAAGACCAACAAAATATACCCACAAGTAGAGAAGGAAATAAAACATGTCCTCATGCCCCTAGTCTTCTAGCTATGCATCATCGAAAACCATTAGGGGGAGAACACTCAGCAAAGAAAGCATCATAGACAGCACACAAAGAAAGAAAGTCAAACAAGTCTCAACAAGTCAATTGTTTTAAGTGTGTGTGTGTGTAGGTCATAGAGTCAATCTTTGAGTATCACCTCTGCCAGTGGAAATATCACATCATTCTGGACTATGGGTAAACATCTGATAAGTGTTGAAAAACACTTGATGCTAGGGTAGTGTTGAAAAACATAGTTTGGGGAGTGTTGAGAAACACTATTTGAACCGAGTCGCTCGAGAAACCCCAATGTAGAAAGAGACCCAAGATGAGCTAAAACAACATGTGCCCCCTAGACTAAGACAAGAGTCAATTCTAGGCTAGGAGAGGCAAAGAAAGAAGTGGAGCGAATGAGCGCCACGCAAGACTCATAGGCATAGGTGCAAGGGTTTCAAGCAGCACCTGTTTCCAAGTTTTCACCACTTGATGGATTTTTTCAAGACTTTTTTCAATTTTTTGGTATTTTTGCTACCAAGGCGCCTGTTTCCAGGTTTTGACCAAGGCACTTTTTCTATTTTTTTGAATTTTTTAATTTTTTTGTATTTTTTCAAGACTTTATATGCTTTTTAGGATTTTTTCAGCATCATATATGAATGTTTTTGGAATTGTTTAGGATTAAATAAGGATGCCTCCAAATAGTATGGGCATCAAACTCTCAAGCAAGATCACATCTTGTAGTCCCAATGTCTAGTAAGGTAGGGAACGAGAGGGAGTAGCAAGCTAGTGGAAGAGATGGAAGACAAGAGAATGAAGGAGAATGAAGGGAAGAAATCCTCAAGGGAAAACTCCTCAAGAGTAGCCAAGATAGGAAAAATTATCATGTAAAGCACATTTGGACAAGCAATGAAAAGGCCAGCATAGGATAAATTTACAAAGGCGTAATACAAAAGAGGGAAAGGATGCAGTCCAAAGGAGTAGACATGTCAAGAGGCTTCATAGCATCATTTTTTACTCTTTTTTATTAGATCAAGACCAAAGAGGAAGAGGATAGAGAAGGGCTAGAATGAATAGAGGAAAATAAATATGAAGGCTAAACATGAATGGAATGAAAGCAAGATCATTGTAAGATAGTTCACAAGATAGCCAAATGTTTGTGTATAGGTCAACATTGTCAAGATCAAAGATGGAAGATGGAATGGATGAAATATGTAGAAGAACTATGCATGATGCCTGATTGTTAGGTTTTCATCATGGTACCTATCCAAGGTGCCACAAGGGAGTGGTTTTCACCATAGGATGAAATTATTTCTCTTTACTTTTTCTACCAAGGCACCTATTTCCAGGTTCCCACCAAGGGACATTTTCAATTTTTTTATTTTTTTTTGGAAGAAGGAAAGCTTTTAGATAATTCTCCTTGAAAGGATAAACCATTATATGCAAAGGATTCAAAATGATATGCTCAAAGATGCTGATAGGGAAAGGAAGATGCAAGACAAAAATGGAGGATAAGGTTTTATGTAAAGCGAGTGAGGTTGGAAGATAGGAGGAATAGGTAAATGAGGAAAAAGGATAGAAGGTAGAAGGATAATGAATGGAAGGATTGTGAAAGGGTAGATGGAAAGGAAGGCAACATCAATGTCAACACATACCTTGAAGGGTGGAGAGAGGATGGAGGAGATGTGAATGAAGGAATACATGAAAGAATATGGTGAATGTTTAGCAGAGGTTGCGGTTTAGGCACATGGAATGGAAGAATGTTTTTGGAAGAAGATGAGGCGGAAGCCTTTGGAAGCTTGAATGTCAACTTCACTTTTTGTTCAATATTAGAATCTTTCAAGAGAGACTTTGGAATCCATATAGTCGTAGGATTTTTATTTCTTTTTGATGATTTAGAGAGAGTATCTTTAATGATGGATTTTGGGACCCATACTTGTCTTGAATTTTTATTCTTAGATATCTCTTTTGACTTTATGCCTCCATGTCGATTAGAGGAGACATGGTGATCTTATTTTTTTGATGGATTCCTATATTGCTTCTTTTTCTTGTATTGAACATCCAAGTTACTTCCAAAAGACTTGGGACTTGTGGAAGAAAGAGGATATGACTAGTTTAGATGAGTGGGTGGATGAAAAGGATTCAAGGGTATGCATCTAGGTTGATCTTGAAGAAAGATAGGAGATGGAGGGATGTAAGGACCCAAGATGGATGAAAAATTAGGAGAGTTAGGAGGGGAAAGTGAAGGGACATAAGTTCCCAAGATGGAAGGAAGACATGAAGCCCTTAGTGGTGGTGGAAGAGGTCCAAGGATGGAAGTGGAAGATGCAAAAGGATAATCAATAAGTTCATCAACATCTATATGAAAACCAAGGACATCAACATCTTTAGAGTGAGCATTAGGATTTGCAATAGAATCATGAATATCTTGAATAGGAGAAAATTCTTTGATAGGATTGTTGAGAGCTTGCAAAGACTTAGGAAGAGTAGAAAGTGGAAGTGAACATGGAGTGGTAGAACAAGAATATGGAAGACTTTGATCTTGACAAAGAGCTTTGGATAGCATAAGCGTATCATTTTTTCTTGATTTTTAATAGGCTTAACATTGGAAGTAACAACACCATTTTTAATAACCTTAATGGAAGTATCATCTTTGGAAAGCACAAGTGTAGTAAGGTTATTTTGATTGTCAATAAGCTCAATGGTGTAAGTAGTAGCTTGATCTTGCTTAGGAGAAGACTTAAGACATGGTGGAATGAATGAGAAAGGGCATAGAGGATCAAAAGAACCATGAAATGGATAAGAGACATCATGAAAAGGATTGGATGATATGGAGGGTTCTTGGTCTTGATCTTTCTTTATGTTCTTTTCTTTATCATTCTTAGAGTCCTTTTGACATGGAGCCACTTCCAAGGACAAGGAAGCATGTTGGAATTGTATGGAAGAATTTGGAAGAGATAGTGAAGGACTAGTTGAAGTAGGAATTATAGCACATAAAGGCTTAGGCTCTTTAGGTTTAGCATTATTGAAAGTATTTTTAGCCAAGTGAAGGTTAGCTTGAGTTTCTTTAAGAGGTAGCCCTTGAGGATAACTATAGGGAACCGTATGAAAAGTATTAGGATCTTTGTTGGATGAAAGATTTGTGAAAGATTTGGAAGACTCATAAGTTTTAGGAAATGTATGGATATTGGAGGAAGTAGGGGATGGAAGGGAACCATTACAAGACAAAGGTACATCATTAACATAATCTTTCTTGAGAGTGCAATCTTTATCTTCAGCATGAGAATTTTGAGAGGAAGGATTCTTATAATATTGATGTTTCATATCAGCATGATACATTTTATATTCCTCAATAGAAGTGGATGAGTCATCTAGGTATTGTTGATAGAAATCATCAAAGTCTTGTTCAAAATAAGAATCATATGGATCACCATCACAATCTATCAAATGTGATGTCCCATTTCTAGTAAGCACAAGCACATGACTAGGAGGACTCTTAGGAATAGAGGTATCATAAGGACTATCATATTGCTCATCATGGTATGTCTCAAGAAGAGAAGAAAGACTCTTGGGAGAAGTAGAAGAGGAACAAGAATGTGAAGAAGAAGAAGGTGAGGACCTAGTAGAGGAATAAGACTTGGATAATGAGGAATGTGAATAATGTCTAGAAGAGTCATGATAAGACTTGGAATGTGAAGAAGAATGAGAAGACTTAGAAGATGAAGAATGTTTGGAAGAAGGAGGTCATGATATGATAATGTCTATGATCCTAGCAAAGGCATCTGATTCAATCATCTTTTCTTTTATTTTTTTTTTAAGTTTGTCACCCATGAGATATCCAGGACTATTGGAGGAATAAATTTTTTCAAATTGAGCAATGAGTTTGAGATCATCTATTTTTAAGAGAGGTTCCATAACAAGATAGTTGAAATTCATGGTTGTAGAAGAGAAGAAATCAAACATGGAAGAAATGAATAGAAGAGATGAAATATAAGAAGGTAGACTAGATAATAAGAGGAAAAGAATCAAGAAGACATGAAGAATTTAGGAAGAAGCATGAAGAAAGAAGAGAAAGGATGAAAATGGAAGACTAGGAAGACATGGAAGAAGCGGAAGAAAGAAGACTAAGAGTCATTTTGTGCATACCATTTAAGTTCATTTGGATGTTGGGTAACATGTCACAACACCTAAGGTCTGACCTGAACTGGCCAAGGAAAATTAGAAGTGACACAAATTAGCTTCGGATGACAGACCAGTGACACAACAAAAATTGATTATGTGCGAGAGTTTCTAGGCTAACAGTACAATACAATATGTCCAGGCGATATTTCGCACTAAGGTCATGCGATAGTTTCTAGCCAGCCAGTGTGATACTTTCCAGGCAAGAAGTGTGATAGTCTTCCAGTGATGAACTATCACATGATAATTCTCAGTACAATGTGCGATACAATTTCAGGATTGTACGACTCTTGACCAGTGAGTGCTAAAAATCTCAATTTTAAGGGCAGTTTAGTCAAAATTTTAGTTTGAAGGCTGGATTTTTTTATTTCAAGCACAGTACTAGTAGTAATCAGACAAGTTTGCTAACAGTAGGTGATCAAACATGTCATAAAACACTTATAAAAGGGAAAAAGAAACCTTGCCAAGATAAGCAATTGTGATATCAAAGAAAAAAATCCTATGAATGCTACCATGATGTTTGATGTTTGAGAACATTTACATAAGTAGATCACAACAAGAACACTTGAAACACTTACTAGCCTAGAAGGACAAAGACTCAATACTTAACAACTTGGCCCACACTTGATGTCCCATTGCCTCACACAAAGTGGTTGCCCACAATAGATATTGGCTTTGTCATGGAAGTGTCAATGACACAACCAAAGGAGCACAGATGGTGAGTAATCTTGGGGTGATCTGGGTTAGTCCACTAGGATCAATCCTTGCACCAAGATGTTAAGCGAAAAAATAGGGTAGCTTCTATTTATGGTTCTTAGTAAGGGCTTCCATTTGTAATACCCCTCTTGCTCCCAAAAGGGACTCCTTACCTTGCAGCAAGTAATGGACCTCGCAGCCACAAGAGTACCTTAAGCATTCTTGCTCAATATTTTCCTCATGGTCACAATCCTATAAGTACTCACATCAAGCGAAGACAAGTACTACGTCTATCAAGGTTTTGTGTCATTGATAGCCTTGAGATTATAGTGGGTTGGAATAGCTCGGTATTAGCTTATCCCCACTTGGGTCGTTCCTCTTGATTGCTCAAGAGCAGGCCTGCGAAAGGATCTTAAAGTACACAAAAAGTGGATCAACTCTTGAGAGTCAAGATTTTTGGTTCACCAAAAGGGTGAAGAGCATACTCTCCTATCTCAAAAATCTTTCCCAAACACACCAAGAAAAGGTTCAATTACCCTCTTGCTTTCAAAATCTAAAGATGGGTCAAGATTTTCTGGTTCACCACAAGGGTGAAGAGCATACTTCTCCTACCACCCAAAGATTCCTACAACAAGATATTAAGTGCCTAATAAATGAAACAACTAGTATATGCCGCACTTGAAAATGAAAACAATGAACAAAAACACTTGATTGTTTTTATGTGTTGGGCAGCCCTGCAAAACTCAATTAGTAGCCCTTTTGCCTTTGAAGCTTTGACATGCAATCTTCTTAGCAAATTTTTCAAGCAATAAAGGTACCTACAAACACAACTTTTTAGCCCCACAAAGAGTTAGAACATAAAAGAAAATAAAATCTATAAATAAACCACTGTCTAACTATAGCAAGTCAGAAAACCAAAACAATCAAGCCAAACTTTGCAAAGAAATGATCAAAACCAATCACTGCCAGACCTGGGTGATAGTATAGTCACTAGAAAAATCATACAATATTTTCCAGGCTATTGGTGTGATATTTCTTTTCTGGGTGACACTTCTCACTGTGCTCGGGCGACAAAAGAATGTATGCTTGGGTGATAGAACCTGTAAAGCCACACGATATTTTTACTGGAAAAATATCACACTGCTATAGAATAAATTATTGCATGATACTGGCAGACTATCGTATGATATTCTATTAAAAAAATAGAGAGCCAAAAATAGCAAGCTAAAAATGACAAAAATGAAGTGCGAAAATGCATAAAAAGAAGGATAAAACGAAGTTGTTCTGCCCCATGGTGGGTGCAAAAAATGCACACACTAAGATGTGCACTTCTCTAAGTCTTTGCTTCCAAGGGAATCCATGAATGAGAAACTTTGAAAAATGACCTAGAGCTCCCTACGCATGGAGTGCAAGGATATTAAGTCTGCTCTCAGCTAGAGCTATTTAAGCCTATGACCTTGCTAGTAAACCACACAATGGGAGATTCAAAGAGACAAGGGAAAGAATGCCAATATCCTCAAGAATCAAGATGAGAATGCAATGCAATGCAAGTTATGCTAAGAATGAAGATGCAAGCTAAACTATGAAAGGAAAGTATTAAAAACCCTTGCTAATTAAGCTATGTGAGTTAATCTAAAGCATAAAAGAAACTAAACTAGATGCCATGAAAGCTATGATGCAAGAAATGAAACTAGAATGTAAGAAATGATCTCCAAAAGCTCCAAAGTCTCCAAGAAATCTTGCAGCATAAGATTAGCATAAAAAGTTGGGATCTAAGAATGAGAAAAGAGCTCTCCTTTTAAAGGAATTGAAAAAGAATGGACCATGGAGATTAAGAGGCAAAAGATTTAATCAAGGGTGGAGCTTGAAAGAGGAGCAATCCATGTGCACAAATCTCCTCCAATGAGAAAATAAGAGTTGAATTTTGTGTCCATATGAGATAAAAAATGCTTTTCTTCTTTTTATAAAATAAGAATAATGCTTTATTTGTGCAACTTAGGATAAGAGGAAAAGTGAGGGCTTTTTATTTAATAAAAGGGGAGGAAATTCCTTTTAATTAAATAAAGACTTAGGATAAAATGGTTAGCCCATAGAAAATAATCGAATAAATGATAGAACTAGGATTTGATCAAGAATAAGCAATTGATGATTTAGCAAAAGGGGCTAATAGTCTAGGTGACCATTTTTGGGTGATTAAAGTAATAGATAAAATGTTGAACTATTTTCCTTCCTTTTTATTGAATTAAAATATTGTTGAGAGAGATGTTTGATCTTCCCTTTATTGAAAAAACATGTTAATATTGATGGTTGAAGTTAAGATGAAATCAAAACAAGAGTTAAGTTGTTGTTTTAAGTGCTTACAAAGAAAGGAAAGGATTACCTTAAATATTGTGTAACCAAAGCCTTTATGAACATTTTCATTTCCAATCAATTTGTATTCTTCATTTGTTTAGGATTATCAAGAAAAGATTTAATCTCTTTTTATGAAGAGTTTTCAATTAAAATACAAGTGTAATATAGTGATTGTTTGACGTAAGGCTTAATCTGATTATTTTGTGTATATATATATATATAAGAAATTAGTTATTGTAGTTAGAGTGGCTTTATATTATGATGTTCTAGTTAAAAATGTATAAATATCTAAATGTTAATATGACACTGTTTATATTTACATATAAATATTTCAATAAAATATATTCTTGAAATTGTCCTTAATTTTCTATATTTCTTATTTGGTAAATTTTTGATAGTAATATTATTCCTTATATATTTTGTGATATATATATATATATATATATACTTTATGTTTTATTCTCATAAATAAGGAGTATTCGAAATTAATGTGCAAATATATAATCATCCAAAGGTGAGTATTAAAATAATACACTTATCTTCTAACCCAACCCTACCGAAACATAAGGAGAGTTATCGATCTATACTTCTCTGCGTAGCGAATAGCATAATCACAAGAAACTTGGATTAATTTTAGTATACTATGTTAATGTGTAAATCAATGCCTTGACTTAATGACGAGTTGGGTTTTTTTTCCCTCCTGTCACCGTGAAACCCTAGCGCAGTTGTGGTGTGCTCTGTCGCCGATGGCGAATAGTGGCATCACCACTAGTGTAACAGCTAAGGCCACTGCTCAATGGTGATGCCACTGTGAGCGGGGGCATGCACTACCACTATGAGTAGAGCCCGCACTCGGCAGCTCAAATGCCCATACGCATCGACATTAAAACCCTCCTCATTAGTCTATTTTATTTTTATTTTGCATGCTTCTTTTTAATCAGTTTCGCTCTAAAGATTATCTATATTGTGTTCTTCGTAATTTATTGTTTTAAATTATCTATATTGTGTTCTTCGTAATTTATTGTTTTAAATAAAATATTTTATAACAAGACCATCATTCCATCTTTAAAAGTGTATACATAGGAATGATTTATCAAAAGCTCACATAATAATATCACATGGGTTAAATGTAATACCTTGCATGTGGATTAATGATAGAGAAGGGATTTACGCTTTCAACTCTTAGACATTCGCAATCATTGATTTTGATTTCAAAAAACAAAAAAAATATACTAATACAAAGACTGTGATCTTAACAGAAATAAGATTAAATTAATACCAGATCTATGAGAAAGAAGAAAATTATCAAGATTGGTAACTTTAACCATACCTGTATTCTCTGGTACACATCACCCTGAATAATTAAACTTTCAGGCAAACAAGAACTTAATACAACTAGAGACCTTGCACCCTCCTGACTGTTGGATCTATCAGATTCTTCTTGTTGTAACCTCTGGTATTTACTCAAGTCTACACAGGAATGTATACACACTTGTGTGTATACACACTTGTGCATGCTTGGGTGAATACTCACCTTGAGTTACAGAGTTTTGTTTGGCCCTCTGATGTAGCCTGTTAAACCCTTCAATAATGGAAATTTGGGTCCCAGGCCAGGTTGTAATAGAAATAATCCCTAAAATTGGATTAGGGTTATGGCTAACCTAGAGCCATAAAAATATCATTTCTCATTATTTTATTTGAATTAGTTTCCTTAAATGGGTTAATGGATTCTATTATTTACTGACTTTTGATAATTCCTATTTTATTTTACTTTTTTAAAAAAAATCTGTAACTCTTTATTAATGATGGCCATGTGATTTTTTTGTAAATCCCCTATTATTCTGGTATATGATTTGATTTTGAATCAAATTGTTATTTTGATATTTTAATTCCAATTTGATTTTGGATTATAATGGATAACTTATTTCTATGTCATTTCTTCTAGTATGTATTTTTTTGAACCCTTCCTTTTATTTATTAAGACATTTCTTTTTATTTTAGTTGTGCTATTTAATTATTGCACCCTCGTTATGTTAGCGTTAATTATTATTTTTAATGGGGTCTCATTATTTTTAATGCCCCTTATGATTTTTGAAGTCTATTATTCCTTAATAATAATTATTATTAATTAAATTGTTATTAATAATAATAATTATTAATTAAATTATTTATTTGAACAATACTATTTTAAATTGCCCTTGTTACATTTAATTCCTTTATAAATTAACCTAGGAAAGATTGATATTATTTAATAGAGTTATTGTCAATTTTATTGCCTTAAACTTTTGGAGTGACTTGGTGTAGGGAATCTTTCCTCATGTCCTTGTATGGTTGAACCCTAGTTAGCGATTACTTCAACCTAGTGCACCTGACAAGTTTGGGAATGTCAGCAAGCTAGCGCATGCCTTGAATTCCCTCAAGAGTTGGGTGTATAGGTTGATGTTTTGATCTTATGTTTCTATTTCAACCTTATTGTTGGTGACTTTTAAAAAAAATTGTTGTGTCTGTTTTGCTCTAATTTTTGGGCATGACATTTTGGTATCAGAGCACAGTTTCAACTCTAGGAACCTAAACCCATTGCATTTTCATCTTATGTCTTATTGTTCACTTGTGTAGGATGCCTCCAGTTACACATAGAGGTCGTCACCATGGGCAAGATGCTAGGACTGCTAGTGAGGCTTCAGTGGATGTTGAGTAGCTAGTAGAGGATGTAGGTGATGAGCCAAAACCACCTCCTGGACCACCATCGAACCCTAATTATGATATTCTGAATGCCCTTCATAATCTTGTCGGTATCATTATGGATAGATTTCCATTAGGAGGTCAATAGAATGAGGCTCAAGAGAGGAGTAGGAGCCCTCTTTCTAGGCAGGTTGAGGAGCAGGCAAATTTAGAGGATGAGTCAGTTCATATACCAGAGCCACCACCACCACCACCACTTGAGATAATGCATAGAGAACCCCATGATATAGGGGATCAGATTAGAGAGCTCCTACACCTTCAGCCACAACCCTTTTTAGGATCTACAAATGGCACAGAGGCAGAGGCATGGCTTTTGAGCCTTGAGCACTGCTTTGGGTTGCATCCTTATGAGAGAAACCTGAAGGCATGTTTGGCAGTACATATGCTTAGAAGTAATGCCTCTACTTGGTGGAGACATGAAGAATATAAATATCACTTGACTTTAGACACCCTCACATGGGAGGTTTTTCTTGAGAGAGTCAAGGCCCGATAAATGTCTAAACATTTTAGACAACATCGCATAGATGAGTCTCATGACCTCCAACAGAGGGATATGATTGTGGCATAGTACGAGAGCAAGTTTCTTGAGCTCCTTCCCTACATGGATTATATGAAGGATGAGAAAATTTAGGTCAACCACTTCATCAAAGGGTTGAACCATGCTATATCAGACATAGTACGATTGGTACCTCTAAGAGATTTGCGCTATACTGTTGAGAGAGCCATGGTGGTAGAAGAGATCCATAATCGGTCATAGAACTATAATTCCACACCATAGACTTTTGGTTTCCACAAATCCCACTAGAGAGGGAATTAGAAGCACTCATTAGGATCATTCAAAGCACCTTAGTAGCAGTAGCGGCAGTCTCAGTAGAGTTAGAGATAGAGGCCTCCATAGGGAGAGTAGGGCTCTAAGCCCAAGTAGTGGAATTCATAGGGTCCTCTACGAGATAAAATATCTCAGTCATAGTATGCACCACCAACTAAGGCTCATCAGTCTTCCAGAGGTGGATTCAATGGGTCTAGCATGACAGGTGGACATGAGAAGACTAGATCTCAGGGGATCCAGATATAGGCTAGAGGCCCATGTTACACTTGTGGTGCTATAGGGTACTTTGCTAGGGATTGTCCCTTAGGGTGTCCAGTAGGTAGTCAGAGAGAAACAACTTCAGAGCCTATGGTGGGAGACATGGGTAGATCTCATCGAGTGTTTGCAGTGGTTGATAACCACCAAGTTGAGCATCAGGCCACCATTATTGAGGCCATAGGTATGATTGGAGGTATTGGTATTTATATTTTTTTTGACTCAGGAGCTACTGATTATTTCATCACTCCATATGTAGTGGAGCGTTGTGGGCTAGTGGTAGCTAGGCAGGATGTGAGTTGGGAGGTTGAGTTAGCCTCAGGTGCTAGGGTGTCAGTCAATTCCTTGGTGAGAGGATGTCAGTTTCAGATTGGAGTTATGACCACCACAAATGACCTACATATCACACCACTTGGGTCTTACGATGTTGTCCTTGGCATGGATTGGATTTATGCCCACAATGCCAAGATGGACTGTAGATAGAAGAGGATTGAGTATGTAGATGATTTTGGTGTTCCTTCGATTATCTTAGGAGTTTAGAGACCTCTCTCTCTTCATATGGTTTCTGCTATGCAGCTTAAGCGGTGCATGCAGAAAGGTTGTTAGTTATTTTCCATCACCATCAGTGATCGAGAGGAGGTTGAGAAGGAGACTTCCCTTGATGACCATCCTATCTTGTAGGAGTTTGCAGATGTATTCCCTTCAGAGCTACCTAGTATGCCACCACCTAGAGCAGTGGATTTTCATATTAATCTTGTGCCAGGAGCAGAGCTAGTATCTTGAGCACCATATCGAATGACCACCAATGAGCTTAATGAGCTCAAGATTCAATTAGAAGAGATCTTGGAGAAAGGGCACATTCATCCTAGTGTATCACCTTGGGGTGCACCAGTTATCTTCATTAAGAAGAAGGATAGATCTATTAGGTTGTGTATGGATTATCAATAGTTGAATAAGGTTACCATTAAGAATCAGTATCCACTACCTAGGATCAATGACTTATTTGATCAGCTTTAGGGTGCCTGCATGTTTTCTAAGATTGACTTAAAGTCAGGGTACCATTAGTTGAGGATTGTGGAGAGTGATATCTACAAGACTACTTTCTGCACTCGCTATGGTCATTATGAGTTCACAATGGTCCCTTTTGGACTCACAAATGCTCTGGCCATGTTCATGAGTCTCATGAATGGGGTGTTCCACTCTTTCTTGGATAAGTTCATAGTAGTATTCCTGGATGATATTTTGATCTACTCTCGGGATGAGTAGGAGCATGAAGAGCATTTGAGGTAGGTCTTGCAGTGTTTGAGGGACAATCAGTTGTTTAGAAGTTTGTCAAAGTGTGCCTTCTTTAGATTAGAGGTTCACTATCTAGGTCATGTGATATTAGGAGATGGGATTGCTGTTGACCCATCTAAGATTAGAGTAATTATGAATTGGCTAGCACCTACTAGTGTGACTAAGGTTAGGAGTTTCATGGGGTTGGATGGTTACTATAGATGATTTATTGAGGGATTCTCTAGAGTGGCTCACCCTATCACTTCCCTCCAGAGAAAGGGGAAGAAATTTGAGTGGACTGAGAAGTGTGAGAGAGCTTTTCAGGAGCTCAAGAGGGCACTCACTAGTGCACCTATTCTTGCAGTGCCAGATCCTTCAGCAGAGTTTGTGGTTTGCACAAATGCATCTTTGGATGGTATAGGAGCAATCCTTATGTAGGGAGGATGAGCTATTGCCTACGAGTCTAGGAAAATCAAGACTCACAAGCTCAACTATCCTACCCATGACCTTGAGCTCTTAGCAGTAGTGCACGCTTTGGTGAGATGGAGACATTTTCTTCTAGGTCATAGATTTGAGCTTCACTCAGATCATCAAAGCTTGCAGTTTATCTTCACTCATCCAAATCTCAACACTAGATAGAGGAGATGGATGGAATTCCTTTGTGAGTATGATTTTGATGTTCACTACATCAAGGGTAAGGAGAATGTAGTTGTAGATGCCTTGAGTAGGAGATGTCATGAGCTTTCATCTATGTCTTCTAGCACAAATTTGAGAGGACACATTTTGCAGCACTTGCTTGAGGATGAATTCTATTTTGAGGTTTGTCAGATGGTTCAATCTCAGAGACCCCTTGAGGGGAATTTCTTAGATTTTTCCCTAGAGTCAGATGCCTTCTCCATCATAGAGGATGTATTTATGTACCTTCTTCTAGTGGAATGCATGACTTCATTGTGCTTGAGGCTCATAGAGCTCCTTATGCAGCACACCCCAGAGTTAAGAAGTTACATGCAAATTTGAAGCAGCTATACCATTGGCTAGGTATGAGATTCCATGTTGTAGAGATTGTGGCTAGATGTTTGGAGTGCCAGAAAGTTAAGGTAGAGCATCGCCATCCAGGTGGGATTCTTCAACCGCATGAGGTACCTGAATGGAAGTGGGATATTACATCCATGGACTTTGTTTTTGGTCTTCCTATGTCTTCTCATCACCATGATGCTATTATGGTGACATCGGATAGGTTGACTAAGGTAGCCCACTTTTCACCCATTCATATTACTTTTATAGCACCTGCAATGGCATAGGTCTTCTTGCAAGATATCGCCAGACTTCATGGCATAACACATAAGATTATATCTGACAGAGATTCTCTTTTCACATCATCCTTTTGGAGGGAGTTGCAATCAACATTAGGCACCAGACTCAATTTCAACACAACTTATCACCCTCAGACCAATGGTCAGACTAAGAGGGTTAATCAGGTGTTGGAGGATATGCTCCATATGTATGTGATGGATCACCAGACTAGATAGGAGGAGTACTTGCACTTGGTGGAATTTGTATATAATAATGGACATCATTCATCCTTGGGTATGCCACCTTATCAAGCCTTATATGGTAGACCTTATAGGACTCCTTTGAGTTGGGAAAGGATCAAGGATAGAGTGGCAGTGGGACCACAGTTGGTCAGGGAGATGGAGTAGCAAGTAGATTTGATTAGGTAGCATCTTAGAGAGGCTTAGGATAGATAGAAGAAGTATGTAGATGCGAAGAGGAATGATTGTGTTTTTATGGTTGGAGACAGAGTCTTCTTGAGAGTGTGACCGCATAAGACCCCAATCCACTTTGGAAAGGGTTCTAAGTTCGCACCTCATTTTGTTGGTCCCTTCAATATCTTAGAGAGGATAAAGGTAGTAGTCCCATGTTCACCTAATTTTGGTGGTTTCCCCAAAAAGATTTGGCAATCTAGTAACCAAGTGTGATAAAGGCATGTATTTTCCTCAGTTGTGGGATCTTAGAATAAAGTAGTTAATGTCTATGTTATTTGGTGATTCAGTGAATAAGGCATTTTCTAAATCTCATGATTACACGGTAAAGGTTTAAAAGATTCAGTGACTTGGCAACAACCTTTGATTTCTTCCAAGATCTACAACTGGCGCTTAATTTCTGAATGAAACCCAGGTCAAGAAAAGTATTCAATGAATTGGCGAAGTCTTTGGTCGCTCAATCTCATAATAAAACTAAGGTTAAGTGATTCATTCAGAGATCATGAGATTTCTTTATTCATTGAGTCTTGTGATAAATCACGAGTTAAGAAAAGTATTCAGAGATTAAGAGATAGACGTAGTCACTAATTCTCTAGATAATAACTGTGGTCAAGGATAAAATGCTTGGGTTTGAAAGAACCTTTGTTCACTGAATCACCAGAAGAATGTTGAGTTAAGTAAAATATTGCAAGAATGGGTGAAGTCTTTGGTTGCTCATTCTCTGAGTTAAACCATGGTTGATCCAAATTTCACAAGATGTGAGGCCTCACCCTGTGACATCAGTTCATAGCAGATTATTTTCCATCTTTAGACTCATGATGACACTTTATTTTATTATGATGGACTATTGAGATAGAGACATTATATTATGATACTATGTGATGATTTATGTTTATGTGATGGTGATATAGGATTTTCACTTTGATGCTATTTAGTAGGTTATGAGCATAGTAATTGATACATCTTTGATTTATATATGATATCTTGATGTTACATTCATGATAGGAAAATTTATGGGAAATGATCATGGCTATTATGTTAGATGGATTATCATGTATCATTTTAATCTTGACTTTATGTGCTTTAGAAATACAATGTTGAAATGATGAGAATTATTATGAAATGCAGTTAGAAATTATGATGCTAAGAATGTGATTTTTAGATGTATTTTATTTACATATATATATGATAATTGACTTTTCATGAGTTATTGATGCTTTGTCAAGTGTACAGGTAAGACCATGAAATTTTTGGGGAAAATCAAAGATGGATATTTGTAAAATCATGTTAAGCCAATGTTATCCCCGAGGGGAGAAATTAACCTCATTGTAAAGTGGTGCATGAATGTAATTGTTGTATTATGTTTATTTTACTTTATTATTTAGTCTACTTGGCATGCCATGTGTATTGTGTGTAATGTGATTTATTTGTGGTGTCAATTGACACATGTCTTGTGAGTTGGCATGCCCAAGTGTTTAATGTGTGTAAGTGGTCACTATTTTTAGGGGCCATGAGTGGGATTCTCTTTCATTTTCGAATTCATTCTTTGAGTGGTCTTTTGAGTGGCTTTTAATGACCATTTATCTTAGTGGAGGTTAAAAATAGGCTACCCCATAGTGGTGCCATATGTTGGGGGTCAAATTTTGACTATTGTGATGGTTTTTGACTATTTTTGCCCTTCCAAAAGATGCTCTTTTGAAAAGTGACGAAATTGGAAGAGCCACTCTTCATTTGAATTTTGAATTTTAATTTTCCCTCTTTTGTTTTGTAAGGTTGAGGGTTTGTCTTCTTAATGAGATGGAGGGAAAATTGTTGGCTAATTGCGCAATCTCCAATTTTTGGAGACTTGAGAGTTTGTGAAATTTTTTTTGGTTTTGTTCTTGGAGGATTTTGGTGTTGCATAGTGATGAAGGGTGCTCCCCTTACATAATAGAAATAGAGAAACAACAAAAATATGTAAGAACAAAAAATTGGCTTCGTGCTCCCCTTACGTAACAGAAATAGATAAACAACAACAATATGCAAGAACAGAAAATTGGCTTTTTATTATCTCCACAAATGTGGAATTACAAACTTTCAGAATTACAATATGTAAAGCCACATGGGCATTCCCTTAAGATATTCTGTAGGACAGAGCCTTGAATCAATACCCAGATCTACTACCTAGAACTGCCCTAGACAACACTACGGGCCTTCTTTATATAGGCATTTTCCACCGCCCGAGAAGGTTCCAGAAATTTAGCCTTAAGGGCCAACCAAACTTAGAATTATTTTATTTTTCAATTTATTACATCAAAGTCAGCTCAAAATAACTTTTGAAACCCGAACAAAAATTTGGAAGGAAAATTATTTTCTTCCATTTCAGGTGGCCCAACTTTCGGAGACCATAAGTCATCACCAGTTTACTTGATTAACTATTATAGCCCCATTTTAGAAATGCCACAAAGTGCTCTACAGGCTTCATTGGTGCAAGCACCTATCACCCAAATTTTTGACCTCATCTGGGGCCTATAAAGCCTTCAAAACTAAGTTCAAAGTTTCTATACCTTGCTGCCAATACCAAAAATCTTCAATATCTTCAAAACTAGACCTGATCTAGCCATGAAAGTTTGTTGGCAGGCTGATGTGACTGTGATGAACCTCCACATGTAAAATCAGAACCTTTCGAGATCGTAAGACCAACTTATTAAAAATAGCAAGTTTCCATAAATAGAAGCTCTACACAAGATAGCCCTTATTGAATACAAAAACATAAATATTTTTGGGTGATGCAAGATTGCTCTTACACCCAAGATGCTCCTGCATCAGACACCTAGGGTAATTTGAGAAGTGACCCCGTCACGACTTAGGTGTGCAGAGGAAAACCAAGATGGTTAACCTCCTCCTTTTTTAGCCATGATGAATCTTCAATAGGTCATCCTTTCCATTTGACCAAATACTCTTCATATGTCATGTTCCTTATGCTTCTGCCAACATGACTATCTAGTATGTCTTCAATCTCCTTGATATCTGAACTGGTTGCTGGAATACTCCACTGTGCTATTGTAACCTCATCTTCAACACCTCCTTCATGATACTCTATCAAATTCAAAATGTTAAACACTAGTGAAATATTTAGCTTAGTAAGTAATTCTACCTCATATGCATTTCCTGAATCATGCTTCTTCAGTATCTAACATGGCCCAAACTTCTTCATTTTCAACGTGTTATATGTACCAACTAGAAATTGCTCCTTCCACAAATGAACCATGACTTCATCTCCAACCTGAAATTTCTTATGCCTCCTTTTCACATTTTCTTTAGCCTTATACTGCACATTCATCCTGGTAATATGCTTCCTCACCTCCTTATGGATGTTCTTCAAGTGTTCCACAAAATCTTCAGCTTCAGCACTACTTATTTCTCCTTTATCTATCTTTCTCAATTCTGATGCATTTCTGGGACTACTCCCATGTATAATCTGGAATGGTGATTTACTAGTGCTCCTATTGACAGAATTATTATATGCAAATTCTGCCTATGGTAAAATCAAATCCCATCCTATTGGCTTATCTCCAACCAAACATCCTAGCAAATTTTCCAAACTCCTATTCACCACCTCTGTCTTTCCATCAGTCTGTGGATGATGTGATGAATTGAACTTCAAATCTATCTTCAACTTCTTCCATAATGTATGCCAGAAATATCCAATGAACTTAGCGTCTCTATCTGAAAATATGGTCTTTGGCAAACCATGTAGTCTCACTACTTCTCTGAAAAACAATTCTGTTATATGAACAACATCATTAGTCTTCTTCCAGGGAATGAAATGTGCCATCTTCAAAAATATGTAAACTACTACAAAAATTGAATCATGTCCCCGCTGTGTCTTTGGTAAACCAAGAACAAAGTCCATACTGATATCCTCCCAAGGCTTCTCTAGTACAGGTAATGGCTGATACAACCCTATATTCTACTTCACTCCTTTCACCATCTGACATACTCTACAACTCTATACAAACTTCTTGACATCTTGTTGCAACTGTGGCCAATAATAATTTTCACTAACCAAAGCAAGGGTTTTATCTCGACCAAAATGTCCAGCCAATCCTACACTATGCTTCTCCTTGATGAGATTCTCCCTCATAGAACTTTATGGAATGCACAACTAACTCCCTCTAAATAGCATATCATCTTGAATGATAAAATCCAGCCATTTCATCCTGTCTAGAGTAACAGGTTCTTTACAAGCTTTCCAAGCTTCACCAAAATCAGGATCCTCTGGATACAAATTCTTGAGTTCCTTGAACCCAACCACCTCAATCTACATCTCTGTCAGCAATAGTTGCCTTCTGCTAAGCGCATCTACAACCTTGTTAGACTTTCCACTTCTATGTTTCAAAATAAATGTATAACTCTGCAAAAACTCAACCCATTTCAAATGCCTTTGATTCAACTTTCCTTGACTATTCAAATATTGCAAAGCTTGATGATCAGTATACAAAACAAACTCCTTAGGAAGTA
The DNA here is from genome assembly GCA_027943335.1 of Chamaecyparis obtusa. NCBI lineage: Eukaryota > Viridiplantae > Streptophyta > Pinopsida > Cupressales > Cupressaceae > Chamaecyparis > Chamaecyparis obtusa. The sequence goes on along the minus strand of BSBK01001624.1, from coordinate 111,706 downwards.
GATAGTGTCTCCACTTCTTCAATGCCTAAACTATAGCATAAAATTCTTGATCATAAACAGAGTATTTTTTCTTGGAATCATTTAACTTCTCATTGAAATAAGCAACAAGTTTACCTTCTTGGCTCATAATAGCTCCTATTACAGTACCACTAGCATCACAGTCTACTTGAAACACCTTATTAAAATTTGGAAGTGCTAAAACAAGTTGTTCTGTAACTTTTTGTTTCAACAATTGAAAACTCTTTTCTTCCCCATTAGTCCACTTAAACTCTTTTCTATCCCCTCTCATTGTTTCAGTCAAGGGACCACAAATACTGCTAAAATTTTTGATAAATTTTTTGTAAAAACTAGCTAGACCATGAAAAGATCTTACCTTGGTAGCACTCCTTGGAGTAGGTCATTCAAGGATAGCCTATACCTTCTCTGGGTCCATTTTTAGACCTTCTGTTGAAACTATAAATCTCAAATACACTAACTCTTTCTTCACAAAACTGCACTTCTTCAAATTAATCAACAATTTCTCATCTCTCAGCTTCTCAAACACCATATGAATATGCATCATATGCTCTTCCAATGTCTTACTAAAGATCAAAATATCATCTAGGTACACAATGACAAACTTACCCAAAAATTCTTTCAGAACCTTGTTCATGAGCCACATGAAAGTGCTCAGTGCATTGATTAGCCCAAAAGGCATGACTAACTACTCATATAGTCCTTCCTTTGTCTTGAAGGTAGTTTTCCATTCATCTCCTTCTCTGATCTGAATCTGGTGATATCCACTCTTCAGATCTATCTTTCAGAAATACATAGCTCCACTAAAACAATCTATAATATCATCCATTCGTGGCAATAGAAACCTATACTTGATTGTGATCTTGTTTATTGCTCTGGAATCTGTACACATCCTCCATTCTCCATTTTTCTTTGGTGCCAATACCACTGGTACAACACAAGGACTCAAAATCTCTCAAATCAACCCCTTCTGCAATAACTCATGTACTTGTATGTTCAACTCTTCACTTTCTGCTAGTGTCATTCTGTGTGCTGCCTTGTTTGGAAAACTGGCTCCTGGAATCAAATCCATCTGATGACTGATCTTCCTTACCAGTGGTAATCCATTAGGTACATTATCAGATACAATATCTTGAAACTCATTCAATAAATCTACAACCTCTACAGGTACATCCTCTACTTCTTCTTTACCAGCTTTTAGAATTAAAGAAAAACACACATGCTCATGCCTCATACCATCTAAGAATTTTCTTCCATCAACAAATGTTATTCTTACATTACCACATACCTTTTCTTTGGTCTCCTTCAATGGCCTTATCTTATGTTGCACTCCATCCTTTGTCAGGGAATAGGTATTCACATGACCATCATGTACAACACATCTGTCAAACTGCCACGGTCTACCCAACAACATATGACATGCATCCATAGATATGATATCACATAGTACCTCATCTTGGTACCTACCAATCTTGAACTTTACTAGGCACTGTTCACTGACCATGACCTTGTGGTCATGCTACACCCAAGAAATCTGATATGGATGTGGGTGTTTCTATCTCTTGAGCTTCAACTTTGTCACCATCTCTTTTGACATCAAATTGTCAGTGCTTCCACTATCGATAATCACATCACAGCATTTACCCTCACACTTGCATATAGTGTGAAATAGGCTCCTCCTTTGTTCAGGTTCATTCTCACCACTCAATAAGACTCTTCTATTAATCAACATTTCTCCTCTTTCAACATTTTCTAAATTTGATGATCTGGCATCTTCATCTACATGTGCAACTCTGGCCTGACCTTCATTCCTACTATCTATCCTTCCTTAGCATTAAGGACATTCAAATGCCCTATGACCTTCTTCTCCATAGTGAAAATATTTTCCACGGAAGCCTCCTCTTCTTGAACCTTGTCCTCTTCCTTTTCCTCTCTAATCTCTATTGTTCTAATCTTGGAAATGATTGGAATTATTTCCTCTCTGATTTTGACTACTACTAGCCTCATCTTTCTTTTTTAGATCTTCATTTCTGCCTCCATATGACCATCCACCAGATCATCCACTGTGACCTCTTCCATTTTTTCTGCTCTTAAAATTCTTGTTCAGCTTTTCCTCCACTTTTAGGGAAAACTGGTATGCCTCTTCAATATTGCTCATTCAAACTAAATTCAGCTCCTCCTAAATGCTGGGCCTCAACCCATTAAGGTAACGAGAAAATTTCTCCTTATCAGCTTCTGCATGGCCTGTTCTGATGAGGATTCGATAGAACTCCTCTGTATACTCCTGGACAGATCGTCTGACTTGCTTTAAACTTTGCATTTTCTTCAGTAGGTCAAGCTCATAATCAACAGGGATGAACTGTCACTTCAATTTATCCACCATCTGATCCCATCTTGTGATTTTATCTTTCCCTCTTCTATTTCACTCCAATTGAATCTATTGCCACCAGATCTTCGCATGACCTTTTAGTTTTGACTTCATGAATTTGACCCTATTAGGATCCTCAATATCTTCATACTCAAAATATTCTTCACATTCATTGATCCAGTCGATCAATTCTTCTGGGTTAAGATTTCTTGAAAATGCAGGAACCTTAATCTTAGGTCTTTTTTCGATCTTGAAAATGGCTCGAAAAAGTCTTTCTTCCTCCTCGTTCACAACTTTGAATTCTCCTTCTTGATCTTCTTCTTCAGCTTCATCCTTTCTTTCATTTCTGACATTGAGATTCATTCTTCTGTGAATCTCCTCTTGCAATGCTTGCACTTGTCTTTGGAGCGCTCTAACCTTAGGTGTTACAACACCAGCTCTTCCACCATGTTCTCTTCATGGAGGCATTTTCACAATGTATGCTAAAACCCTAACCACGGTCCTAGTGCAAACTACCTCACAGTCGGCGATCTATTTACAAACTCAAAAACTCCTGCTTTGATACCACTTGATGAAGGGTGCTCCCCTTACATAACAGAAATAGAGAAACAACAACAATATGCAAGAACAGAAAATTGGCTTCTTATTATCTCCACAAATGTGGAATTAAAAACTTTTAGAATTACAATATGTAAAGCCACATGGGCATTCTCTTACAATATTCTGTAGGATAGAGCCTCAAATAAATACCTAGATCTACTACCCAGAACTGCCCTTGACAACACTACGGGCCTTCTTTATATAGGCATTTTCCACCACTCGAGAAGGTTCCAAAAATTTAGCCCCAAGGGCTGACCAAACTTAGAATTATTTTATTTTTCAATTTATTACATCAAAGTCAGCTCAAAATAATTTTTGAAACCCAAACAAAAATTTTGAAGGAAAATTATTTTCTACCATTTCAGGTGGCCGGACTTCCAGAGACCATAAGTCATCACTAGCTGACCTAATTCACTATTATAACCCCATTTCAGAAATGCCATGAAGTGCTTTATAGGCTTGACTAGCACAAGTGCTTGTCACCCAAATTTTTGACCTCATTCGGGCCCTCTAAAGCTTTCAAAACTGAGTTCAAAGTTTCTGTACCCTACTGCCAATACCAAAAATCTTCAATATCTTCAAAACTAGACCTGATCTAGCCATGAAACTTTGCTGGTAGGCTGATGTGATTGAGATGAACCTCCACATGTAAAATTAGAATATTTCAAGATTGTAAGACCAACTTACTAAAAATAGCAAGTTTCCATAAATAGCAGCTCTACACAAGATAGCCCTTATTGAAGACAAAAACATAAATATTTTTGGGTGATGCAAGATTGCGCTTACACCCAGGGTGCTCCTGCATCACATAGGTGAGGAGACTAGCTGGAAAGCTCATCTCAACCCTCTTTCCATTAGCTTGGATCAAGGTTGGATTCTTGTATTCTCTTGTTCTTATTTCTATGTACATTTTTACTTCTTTTCCTATGTTGTGTGACTGATAGTTATTCATGTAAAAGTTCATGGCTTCTTATCTTTATTTGTATGTGTATTTTCTTTTGTGCATTGATTCTTGGGGGTTGTGCAAGGCCAAGCTCACCCTTGGGAGGGAAGAGAGCCTTGATGGGTGAAGGGTATAAGTTGGGACTACTCTTCTAGTGTAGAGTCCTTCCTCTGGGAGGAAGGGGATAAAGTGTGGATGTATGGGCATCCATGTACCATCTTGTGTATACTTTTGGGGGTCATAAGGGTGTTGTTATGGTGAAGAGTATGAGAAGGGTGGATGGTTGTTTCTATGGCCTTGTGAAGGCATTTTGTGCAGATTTTAGAGCCTTGTTGAAGGCTGGTTTTCTATTGTACTTTGGCATTCTCCTAGTTGAGTAGCTTCCACCTTCACCCCTACTATGGGTCCAAGGTGACTCATGTTGTGCTAGCATTGGGGAAAGGGAATTTATTGTTTATGTATGTTGCTGGGGTATGTTTATGTATTTTGTTGAATGCATGTTGTAGCCCTATCCATCTTTGTTTCCCCTAGCTCAAGGGTGGCCATGTAATGGCCTAGGTTGGGAGGTGAGCCTCCATGGTCTATTTGTTATTTTGCAGATTTTATCAATGTCAAAGCTTGCTTGTTTGAAGGAGTTAAAGAAAATTTTGGGATTTACTTCTACTTCATGTTATCTGTTGTTTGGCCTTGAGCCCTTGTGAATATTGTTATAAACAAGGCTATGTAAGAAAGCCCAGCATAATATATGCTCGTAATAGATAAAATGTTGAACTATTTTCCTTCCTTTTTATTGAATTAAAATATTGTTGAGAGAGATGTTTGATCTTCCCTTTATTGAAAAATTGTGTTAATATTGATGGTTGAGGTTAAGGTGAAATCAAAATGAGAGTTAAGTTGTTGTTTTAAGTGCTTGCAAAGAAAGGAAAGGATTACCTTAAATATTGTGTAACCAAAGCCTTTATGAACATTTTCATTTCCAATAAATTTGTATTCTTCATTTGTTTAGGATTATCAAGAAAAGATTTAATCTCTTTTTATGAAGAGTTTTCAATTAAAATACAAGTGTAATATAATGATTGTTTGACTTAACGCTTAGTCGGATTATTTTGTGTATATATATAAAAAAAATAAATTAGTTATTGTAGTTAGAGTGGCTTTATATTATGATGTTCCAGTTAAAAATGTATAAATATCTAAATGTTAATATGATACTGTTTATATTTACATATAAATATTTCAATAAAATATATTCTTGAAATTGTCCTTAATTTTCTAAATTTCTTATTTGGTAAATTTTTGATAGTAATATTATTGCTTATATATTTTGTGATATATATATATATATATATATATATATATATATATATATATATATATATATATATATATATATATATATACTTTATGTTTCTTTTCATAAATAAGGAGTATTCAAAATTAATGTGCAAATATATAATCATCCAAAGGTAAGTATTAATATAATACACTTATCTTCTAACCCAACCCTACCGAAACATAAGGAGAGTTATCGATCTATACTTCTCTGCGTAGCAAATAGCATAATCACAAGAAACTTGGATTAATTTTAGTATACTATGTTAATGCGTAAATTAATGCCTTGACTTAATGACGAGTTGGGTTTCTTTTCCCTCCTGTCACCGTGAAACCCTAGCGCGGTTGTGGTGTGCCCTGTCACCGATAGTGAATAGTGGCATCACCACTAGTGCAGTGGCTAAGGCCACTGCTCAGTGGTGGTGCCACTATGAGTAGGGCCATGCACTGCCACTACAAGCAGAGCCCGCGCTCGGCAGCTCAAACCCCCATACGCATCGGCATTAAAACCCTCCTCATTAGTCTATTTTATTTTTATTTTGCATGCTTCATTTTAATCAATTTCGCTTTAAAGATTATCCGTATTGTGTTCTTCGTAATTTATTGTTTTAAATAAAATATTTTATAACAAGACTATCATTCCATCTTTAAAAGTGTATACATAGGAATGATTTATTAGTAGCTCACATAATAATATCGCATGGGTTAAATGTAATACCCTACATGTGGATTGATGACAGAGAAAGGATTTACACTTTCAACTCTTAGACATTTGCAATCACTGATTTTGATTTCAAAAAACAAAAAAAAATATTGATGCAAAGACTATGATCTTAGCAGAAATAAGATTAAATTAATACTAGATTTGTGAGCAAGAAGAAAATTATTGGGATTGGTAACTTCAACCATATCTATATTTTCTGGTATGCATCACCCTAAATAATTAAACTTTCAGGAAAAGTAGAACTTAATACAACCAGAGACCTTGCACCCTCCTGACTATTGGATCTATCGGATTCTTCTTCTTGTAACCCCTGGTATTTACTCAAGTCTGCACAAGAATGTATACACACATGTGCATGCTTGGGTGAATACTCACCTTGAGTTACAAATTTTTTCTTGGCCCTCTGATGCAGCTTGTTAAACCCTTCAACAATGGAAATTTGGGTCCCAGGCTAGGTTGTAATAGACCTAATCCCTAAACTCAGATTAGGGTTAGGGCTAACCTAGAGCCATAAAAGTATCATTTCTCATTATTTTATTTGAATTAGTTTCCTTAAATGGGTCAATGGATTCTATTATTTATTGACTTTTGATAATTCCTATTTTATTTTACTTTTTTATAAAAAATATGTAACTCTTTATTAATGATGGCCATGTGATTTTTTTGTAATTGATTTGATTTTGAATCAAATTGTTATTTTGATATTTTAATTCCAATTTGATTTTGGATTATAATGGATAACTTATTTCTATGTCATTTCTTCTAGTATGTATTTTTTTGAACCCTTCCTTTTATTTATTAAGACATTTCTTTTTATTTTAGTTGTGTTATTTAATTATTGCACCCTCATTATGTTAGCATTAATTATTATTTTTAATGGGGTCTTGTTATTTTTAATGCCCCTTATGATTTTCGAAGTCTATTATTCCTTAATAATAATAATTATTAATTAAATTATTATTATTAATAATTATTATTAATTAAATTATTTATTTGAACAATACTATTTTAAATTCCCCTTGTTACATTTAATTCCTTTATAAATTAACCTAGGAAAGATTGATATTATTTAATAGAGTTATTGTCAATGTTATTGCCTTAAAATTTTGGAGTGACTTGGTCTAGGGAATCTTTCCTCATGTCCCCGTATGGTTGAACCCTAGTTAGCAATTACTTCGACCTAGTGCACCTGATGAGTTTGGGGATGTCGGCAAGCCAGCGCATGCCTTGAATTCCCTCAAGAGTTGGGTGTATAGGTTGATGTTTCGATCTTATGTTTCTGTTTCAACCTTGCTGTTGGTAACTTTTAAAAAAAAATTATTGTGTGTTTTGCCCTAATTTTTGGGCATGACATAAGAACTGGAGAATGCCTTTAGTCGCTTATTCTCTGAGTGGCGATAGAGTCATAATGAGTTTCAAAGATCATCTGAAGACTGTTGATCATTTTTAGGATCAAGGGTAGTCGTTGAATCTCCAAAAGGGATCATGGGTGAGAAAATCTTTCTGAGATTATGTTAATTGCTTTGTTTGCTGGATCTCCAAATAAAGCCTGAGGTTAACTTTTCATTCAGAGATCACGAGACCCTTTGTTCACTGGATCTCTGAATCATGCCTAGTTAATTGCTCATTAAATGAAAGAGTTAGGTGTTGTTGCTATGTGGACAAGTACACTACCAAGTTGGAAAAAAGTAAAACACCATCCAATTAGATTTAATCAAGGGTTTTTATTAGTAATGAGGGTTTTAAAGCTAAAACACTGATCATTGCTTTTTTTCTTTATATCTGAGTTTTTAAATTAACCTGTCAATATCCAATGATAGGCTAGCCTTGATTTGAAAGTGGTGAATGTGTGGAATTGAATGAAGAAGTGATTGAAGATAGATTTGTAATGATTTTGGCAATTGTACACATTCAATTTCTAATGATATAAAGATAGGACTTCAATGCTTACAACATTCAAAGTTTTCTGAAGTTGTGAATATTATCAGAGCAGTTGCAGAGAGCTTCAGGGTGTCCAGGAATTTGCAAAATTAAAAGATACTCAGGTTGTAAAGATGAGTCAACCAAAGCTGAGCATGGCATCTTCCAGTGGGGAAGCCAAAGAAAAATGTGGTGAAGAGAAGGGAAAGCCAAACTATTCAGATGAATTTCTCAAGCTGCTCCCAGGTTCAAACCAGAATAAGAAGGGTATTGATGTGGCTTTCGAGGACTTGATGGAGAACTACAGAAATGCTACCACCCCTTCTAGTTTAGGTTACATTATATTTACCTAATTTTACAATAATAGAGATAAGGGAATTCCAATTTGCAATGCTTGGGCTTTGGGAATGGTGAACTTAATTATTCCTATTGTCTTCTTAGATGTAGATTTAATCATTGAGTTGGATAGGATGTATGACCCAATTTCCAAGAAATTAGAAAGGGTGACCAGTCTGCCTTAGTGACTTTGGATAGGGGGTCATTCATGAAGGCCTTTGATTTCTATTCCTCCTCCTCCACTAAATAGATTTGAAACAAGAAAAGAAAAAGTATGCCAATAACATAGGTTCAGTAAAGAGTCAAATGGTTAGGCACATTCCAAAATAGGGTAAATATATAGCTCCTCTCCCTAAAAGTATGAATGCCCCATATGAGTTCAAGTCTATGAACTTCTACATGAAGTTTTTATGTCATGGGTTGTGCAGAGTTCTAGGAATGGATGGAGATGCAAAAAGATTGCCTGCTGACCTGTTGATGATAATTCTTGACATTCAGAATTCTCATGCCAACAATGATTATGATTACATCCAGTATGTAATTGATAGAATGCATGAAGGCCTGGTATCTATCAAAGAAAATAAAAGGCCCATAAGGTTCATGCATTACTCCCTCTTGATGCACTTGATCCTATACTTTAACATCAATAGTCTGGATACAAGGGTACTGAAGCCAAGGTTCATGTTTGAGGGTCGGCATAATCTAGTACAATATTGGTTCAGGGTCTAGAATTACACTTCCAATGAGTGTAATTTTTGTATTTTTTAGAACTTGATAGTCCACCCAATTCTCAATTTGATAAGATAGTATTAGCCAGTGCCACCTCAAGCTTCTTCAAGGGAAAGTCAAATGAAGTAAAGGCCAAGCTAGCCATGTTTAATTAGGGTTATAGCAAGTACTTTCCCTCAATTTACAAAGATGATGGGAGTGTGCTAAGTGTGGATGAGTGGAAATTAGGCATGGGCCAAGAAATGATCAAACAGGAGGCTTTCCTCAGCAATGATGGTTCTTTAGACATGAATGGTTGCAACAATATAATTGATAACCTATTCAAGGTTGAGAATGATTGTGTTAAGTTTTTTGCAGATATTAAAGTCATCACTGACTCCAGGGGAGATAGGAAAATTATGTTGTTACAAGATTTTTAGGGGTACAATTGGCCCTCAAAAGATGATGCAACATAATGGGACAAGAATACAAAGAAAAAGAAGAAGAAGCTAGCTGTCGAAGAGCTAGAAGCAAAGGAAGAAGAATGAGCCACACTTGGCACCTAATCCTAAAAAATAGGGAGAGAATTTATCATACATAAAATGATGTAAGTTAGCTTGTATTGGTGGTCATCATTCGTGCAACAACTTCAGGAAACTTCTTTGAAATATCCTCAGACAAAGGTGCTAGCTGTAAAGTTTCCATTTGTTGGGAAACTACTTTCTACTTTGCTAGTTTTTCATCATCATTTTGTACTTTTGTCTGTAGTACAAGTCACTATCCTAGCTATCTGAAGCTTGTTGCATCCTTTCTTTGAGGATTCCAAGATAGCCAGTGATATATATAGCATGTTTTCTTCTTTTGTAAGGGTGGTGGATTTTACTTTGTAAAGAGAGTTCTAATAGTAGTATTTCTGTCTTACAATTCTCTGTCAAGAATGTACTGATGCAGTTGAATTATCAATACAATATACTGGAAAATCCTTTGTTTATTTCAATTGTCTTCACATATGAATGTTTGAATTCTTTTATGTATTAATTTGCAAGGCATTTTAGTGCATTGTTTACAAGGTAGATATAGGGGTTAAACTTGGGTTTCTTTCAAGGAAAGAATAAACCTTAAGGGAGATCTCTGGGAATTTATTATCCATGTATGAATTTGATAGCAGATTTAGCAACTAGGAGAATGGAGTGTAAGGCACCTCATTTGAGTTTAAGCACTAACACAAGGAACATTATTCAAATGAGAACATTCCAAGGGAAGATACTATCTATATGGAGATTCATGTCCCAATTAGTGGACAAATCTCAGCCGTTCACCAAGATGATGCATAAAGGATTCAAATTTACATGGGATGAGCAATGTGAGAAGAAATTTACTCAAATCAAACAATATTTAGAAAATCCTCCAATTCTAATGTCTTTGATTCAAGGAAAACCACTCTTATTATACATATCAACAAGTGACACATCACTAGGAGTATTTCTAGCACATGAAGATGAGACTAATAAAGAAAGAGAAAACTACTACATCAGTAGAACACTAGTCTCATATGAACTAAAATACTCAATGATTGAGAAAGAATTCCTAGTAGTGGTTTTTGCATCTCAAAAGATCAGACACTATATGCTATGACACAAGGTGAAACTAATTGCAAAAACATATTTAGTCAAGTATTTGCTGAACAAAGCAACATTGATAGGAAGATTAGAAAAGTGGGTCCTAATATTAAGAGAGTTTGATAATGAGTACATTGATATGAAAGAAATCAAAGGACAAGTGATTGTAGATTAGCTAGCTGAAACACCCTTGATAGATGATAAACCAATACACATTGAATTTCCTAATGACATAATCATGCATCTCACTGAGCACCCATGGAAGATGTACTTTGATGGCTCTTTCACACAACAAGGGTCAAGAGTTGGATGCATATTCATTACACCTCAAGGATATAAGATACCAAAGGCTTATAAGATGATCTTTCCCTGTACAAATTTTTTTTCCATAATATGATGCCTTGGTTAATAGATTAAAGCTTTTTTTAGAGTGGAAAATTATTGAGTTGCACATCTATGGAGATTCACAAATAATAATCAACCAAGTAAATGATCATTACTAGATAAAAGATTAAAAAATTATGCCCTACAAGATGATGGTTGATGACCTCAAGAATTTTTTTTTTAATATCACATTTGAGCAAATAAAAAGGTCATAAAATAAGGTTATTGATGCGATGGCTGCTTTAGCATCCATGTTACAACTAGAGGAACATAAATTTTTCTATGACTTCCTGGTAGAAGAATTACCCTTCCCAACCTATGATTCTCCTAATTCCCAAATTATATGTTCTATTGAACCCCAAATACCATCCCTTTATGTCCATATTTATTCTTATCTCAAAGACCAAACTTTTCATGAAAATTACTCAAAAAATGAGAAAAGATGCCTAATAAGAACAACATCCCTCTATTTAATCATTGTGAATGACTTGTATAGATGTTCTTTTGATGGAATGTTATGTAGATGTTTAGAATGTGAAGAGTCAAATCACACATTAAAGGAGGTCCATGAGGGTGTATGTGGGTCTCACTCAAATGAATTTTCATTAGAAAAGAAAGTTGTAAGAGTGGGATACCACTGGACCAAAATGGAGAAAGATACTATTCACTATGCTAAAACATGCAAGAAATGTCAAGTACATGGAAACTTGATACATGCTCTAGCTAGGGAGTTAATTCCTTTCATCACACATTGGCCATTTCAACAATGATACTTTAATCTAGTAGGATAAATTTATCCAAATTCATCCAACAGACATAAATACATTATCATGATCACTGAGTGTTTTACAAAATGGGTTGAAGAAGTTCCCTTAAAAAATGCTACAGGGAAATAATTATCAATGTTTATCCTCAACTACATCATTTGTAGGTATGGGGTACCCTCATCAATTGTAACTAACAATGGGGGGAAATTCAAAAATAAGGATATGGATTACTTATTTCTACACTTCAAAATCACATAGAAATGTTCCTCGATCTATTACCCTTAAGGTAATGGACAGGCTGAAGCATTAAACAAGACTAACCTCAAAATCCTATAGAGAATAGTAATAAAATTAGGGATAGATTGGCACTTTTAGATTAATCCAACACCATGGGTGTACCGCACCAGTATCAAAACACCAACATGAGAAAATCCTTTCACATGTGTCTATGCGTAAGAGGAAGTGTTACCGATTGAAGTTGAAATTCCATCACTGAGAGTTTCATTAAAAAATCTAGTCACTGATGAGGACTATAGAATCTCAAATCTACAAGAAAGTGAAACCACAAATATTTTAGGTAGGAGACCTTGTTCTAAGATAAAATGAAAAGAATCAACAACACCGAGAGAAAAAGGGAAAATTTGAACCCAAATAGCTAGGTCCCTTTGTTATCATAGCTTCCTAGGGATCAAGTGCCTATCAAATGGCTATACTTGAAGGTGAATTCCTATTAGGTCCAATCGACATTCTCCACATGAAATGGTTTTGTGTGAGGCAAGACCTGTACAACAAAAATGATCTTGAAGAAATCCCAAAATAGTGAAAAATTGATCCCGAAGAAATCCAAAATCAGTGAAAAATTGATCTTGAAGAAAAAGAAAAAATAGTGGAAAAGCAGAAAATCCAAAAATATCAGAAAAACACTTGAAAAAAATGATCATCTTGGTGAAAACCTAGCAAATAGGTACCTTGATGAATTAAAAAAAAGTGAAAAGTGCTTCGGTGAAAACTTGGTAAACATGCACCTTGGTAGAAAAACTAGAAATTTTCCAAGTGGTGAAAACCTGGTAAACAAGTTATACTTGTAATTAATGCTCCATCTATCAATACAATGCTTAGATATCTAACATTTTTAGTTTGAGATGTTGTATAATATAGCAAAGTACTAATCCTAAGATGTCAATATTAAAACTTGGAATCAATCTATGTCTAAAATCTAGGACACTTTTATCTAGTGGCATTTTTCTTAGCAGTCTCAGGAAGTTATCAGTCAATCAGTTGTCCCTTCACCTACATCAATTACCTATGGCTCTGGGAGAGGAATTTTTTTTTCACTAACAAAAGTGTTTCTTAACACTAAAACATCTATAGGTGTTTCTCAACACCAATATATCAAAACACCAACCTAAAACCAAATAAATATTTCTCAATAATCAAATCTAATAGTGTTTCTAAACACCTATCATAGAGATTGAACCTAATCAAAGGTGTTTCTAATAACCACACCCAAAAAAACACAATTAGACACATTCAGAAAATAATATTGTATGCACGGAAACATGCTTGAGTTATAATATCTTTGCACAAACAAAATCAATCAAAGGTGTTTCTCAACACCAACTATCAAGGAAAATTTATCATGACTTGTGTTGATCATGTATTTTGAGTGTCTCGAAGATGTCCTTGGACTAGTAACACGAGGAAGGAAACATAAATTTTCTTTGTATTCTATCTATTATTATCAATTGATGCTCATTATGTCTTCTGAGCAACTCAACAATGTCTAAAAAGGACTAGAGAAGAATGTACATGGGATATGACATTTTTTTCTTTTTTTTGCATGTGGTGATTGTTCCAATTATCTTGAATCTTCACATAAAATAGGTATCTATGGTAAGAGCCACCATCTTGATTGAAATGCCACATATACCTTGACCCTCTATATATGAAAGCTACAGTGAGGTTGGAACAATCTCCTTGTTTGTTTGTTTTCCTAAATAATCTTCTTAGTAACATGCACATGAAATTATGTACCCAAGGATATGAACATCAATAAAAGGGTCATTACAAGTTACATATCATTATATTACACACAAATAGAATAAATTTATCAAATAAAAAAGAAAGTAACTCAAAAGTAATCTTGGCCTATATGACTTGATTCTTAGGTTCACTTTCAACATTGCATTTGATTTAGGTAGTATTCATATCTTCATGATTTCTGAATCTATCAGTGAAGGTTGTATTAACCTACAGTGGCCGTTACAAATCTCTATGATGAAAATTGATCTATTCTAAATAACCAATGATAGTCCTAGAGTTCTTAATCTAGTTGCATTCATTCTTAATCTAGCTATATTCATTCTTAATATAGTTGTATTCATTTTAAGTTATCATGAATATTTAGCTTTGAATGAGGTTAATCATAAACAAGATTAACAATCTAAAGAAGGAGCATGAGATCTAAAATCCAAGTTTTACCACTTAATCAAATAAAAAATCAAAACAATCAATGAAAAAATACTTATTCTCACTAATATAGAAACACCTACCACTTAATCAAATAAAAAATAAAAAAAATCAATGAAAAAATACTTATTTGCACTGATATAGAAACACCTGCATAGTCATATTATTACCATCACATTATCATTTGCATGAGTGCATCCATAGTCATAATAAAAAGAGAAATCCATTCATGACATCATATCACATATCATAAGAGAGTCTCACATACATGCATATCATAAAATATCATAAAAAGTGAGTAATCCATACATTGATATAGTAACTACATCCATACAACTATATATGCATACAAAAAATACAAAACATCCATCATGTGCATATCCATATAGACAAAAATCAAAGTTGTAAATCTCATATATATCAATGAATAAATACAATGATGTCATCACATGAGTATAATCAATATCAACTGACCAAGTCATCAAAATATCAGAATGAGTCAAAAGTGTACAAATATATCATGAATTCAAAAAATGTGATACATCAATGTATTAGTGTACATCAATGGATCATATGCATAAGCATCAAAATAGAGTACAAAATATCAAGACTCACTCCTTCCCTCTACATTAGTACGAGGGGCAGGAGGGGAAACATATGCTCTAGTGGGAGGAGGTGGAGGAATAACATCCTTGATTGTGAAGAAAACACTAAATATGACAATGCCCTCACAAAAGCTAAAACAACACCAATATAAAAGGAATAATAATATGAAACCCTTTGAATCTAGTATGTGGATGCATGTTATGCATGATCTCTCTTGATCATCAACTCCATAGTATGGTGGTTTCTATTCGTCAATTGCACCTCCAATGTAGTCACCCAAGCGATCAACTGATTTCTCTCCTCTTGGCATCAACTCAGTGTGTCACCATCTTGTCTAAGTAGATTCTATCCAAGAAGTTGTCTCTTCTCATCTACACCCCCTTTTTCTTTCTATTGTCTCTATTACTGTCAAGGTAAAATTGGACCAAGATATTTTTGGGGAGGAACAACTCTTAATCGAGTACATATTCCATCTCTACCATTATCACTGCCATTACCACAATCACCACCATCACCGCCACTTCCATCATCTCCGCCATCTCCTCCATCACCTCCAACTCATCCTAACCCTCTATGTTCATCTTGAAGAGGATCCCTACCACCTCTTTGTCCACCTTGACCTCCTCTTCCCCACTGTCTGGTATCATTAGGATCATAGTCCAGGGGTCATCAATGTGAGGAGCTATCTCCTTTGGAGCTATCAATTTGGGAAATTGATGTTGCTAAACATAGGTCTGGTACTCCTTAGTTAGCCCAACATGAAGAATAGTGGTGTGATAATGCCAAATACAATTAAAAATCCACTCCTATGAAGTAGTCTCATAAGAAATGTGGGCACCCCAAGGAGACTCCTTATCATGAATAATTGCATAGATAGTCACATCCTGTGGTATCCCTTGAATATGCCCAAATTGATGTAATGCCTGAGTAAAAATGAATCTCTCAATAATATAGCTAGTATGGCCTATTAGATATTGGCTCTAGAAGAAAAATGAAGCCTCAAAATGATCTGATCTTTATGACTCACAATCTACATAAGGCCTCCAAACTACATTTGTACAATCATCTAAGACCCACCACAAATACTCTAACTTTCCCAAGTGGGGCTGCTAAACATATTCAAAATACACATATGCATAGGGCTGTCTAGACTCTCTCTCCCTATCTACAATAAGCTGAGTAACAGGGATATGCTCCCATGCCCAAATTTGTAAAAAATATATGTATGTAGTCATACTATGAGCATGCTGATAAACTACCTCATGCAACTCCCAATACATGTGCGCTAATATACATGATCCCATGAAAATCTCTAAGGTCTATCCAACATGTCCTCCAAAATCTAGGCCCAACCACATGAAAACCCACGCATACCTCTATCAAATACTAAAATCCCTCTTATAACAAATGCCAA
This sequence comes from Chamaecyparis obtusa, assembly GCA_027943335.1. Lineage (NCBI taxonomy): Eukaryota > Viridiplantae > Streptophyta > Pinopsida > Cupressales > Cupressaceae > Chamaecyparis > Chamaecyparis obtusa. The sequence goes on along the minus strand of BSBK01001624.1, from coordinate 95,501 downwards.
AACTGAAGGAAGCACTAGATAAGTGTCATGCATATGGTCCCATGTAATATGGACATTAACTATGCCCTCATCATGGAAAACTCATCAAACAACAACCATCCCGACCTATGGATCCTAATCAAAATATACAAGGTCTCCAACCATGAGAATTCTCAATATCCAACATATGTTCTCTCGAGTCACTTTCATCTCTCTAGTGGGTAGGTGAAAGGTGTTGTGCTCTGAGTTCCACCTCTTAGCTAGAGTAGTCAATAAACCTCTATTCACTTGAATACCAGACAAATCTAAACAACTAAATAATCCTAATCTACAAATGATGTGAGTCTCTTCATTAAATAGCTAGGACACCATACTCATGACCCTCGACCATGAACCTCAAAATGAAAAAATAGTGAGATCTCATTATAATCAAGATAACAAGAGGAATAATGAGTCCAATATACAAGCAAAATGAAGGAATAACAAGTAAATCAATTAAATAGACAGACCAACAGTGTGAACAAGTCAAGAATGCAATCAAACAAGGTTGAAAGACATACAAAATACACCATGTGACTCATGACAACCTAAGATTGACTCCAAAATGGGATACAACTCAATATTTCCCAAATATGACTTAGGAAATGAGTGAAAACAAGAAATAACATATTAAAAATAGGATGCGACTCAGATTCCTAGATACGATCATTGACAGTTTGGATACAAATTTTTGATGGAAAGGGATAAAAAGGCCTAAATCTAAGAATGAAATACAACTTTCTAAATCCTAGAAACAACTAAATAAATGAGGCAAATCTGATACGACTTGGGATGGCCAAAAAATGACTCAAGATATAGGTTACGACTCAAAATTTAATCTAGAATAAAATGATTAAAACACGTGCTAAAAAGGAAAAGTCAAAGTCAAAGGAAAGGTATAAGGCCAACTCATAGGTGGACCATGCTTTTTAGGTCGTCGATTCCTCTGAGCTTTCTCAAATCGATGTTTCTCTACTAGGACCACCATTTTCGTGTACAAAGCTCTAAAATCAGGAAAGTGAAAAGTCAAATTGCGTGGATAAAAAAGTAACTTTTGACCTTATACTTTTCAAAATAGGGTAGTTAAGTCAACTTTTTGACCTAATCAAGTCAGAATGCAGAATTAGTCATCAAAGCACCTATCGGGACTGAAATAAAAAGTAAAAGGCCAAAATCAATTAGGGAAGCCTACAAAGAAAAAGACAACCCTAATATGTAGAAAGTCAAATTATGGTCAAAATATATCTGTATTGTAGTTAACCATGGGAAAAATGACCTTGAACAAGCACATAATTGATGCAAAATGCTTTCAAAATATTTCTAAATGATATTTGAAAGTCAACAAAAGTCAAAAAATGCTGAATTTTGGTCAAATATTGGTCAAATGGGGTTCAAAGCTAGTCAAAATTGGTTAGACCAGCTACAAAAGTTTATCAAAAGCTATTTTTAATCCACAACATCAAGTCAACACATCAAAATCTTGGTCAACAATAGTCAAAATTGGTCAAACTATGTTCTTATTAACACATAATTAATCCAAATTAGATTCTAATCAATCCTTAACACATTCTTAGCGATCCAACTATATTTGATATCAATTTCACGTAAATATCAAGGCCTGAAATTGATATTTCATCAAATTTAATTTTGATTTCACTCCCAAAGGGGCATGATCATACCAAAATCAATCACTTTCTCATCAAATCCGATCAAGGATTAAAATCAAAATTATTCTATCTATCATCAAATCAACTCAGTTAGTTATCAAAATCAAATTTCAATACCAAGGACATAAACTTAATTAGGAATCATATCAAGTTGAGGATTTCTTATTCATCGACATTATCAATTTTTGAACAAGTAATTTCATCAAAAATCATATCAAATTACTCAGTCTTATCGATCAAATAGGGGAATTTTAGTTTCCTTTCATAAAGTTGGCACTATCAGATAATTGATTTCATCAACACTCATATCAATTTAAGTATCTATGTCTAATTAAATTATCTTGTAGAATTTAATTAGTTTCATTGCAACAAATCAAACTGGCTATTCTTTCATATCAAGCATCATTGCTTTTGATATCTTTTCGACATTGACCAATTTCATCACTTCAATTAAAGTTGATTATTTGTCATCATCATTATCATTCAAATTTTTAATTTCATAGCTCAAAATAAAATTGAATGTTCAGGTTAGCTCTTATCAATCTTCATCCTATCAATCTTGGAATTGGTATGGTCAGCTCTTGTTCAATCAAGTTCAGAATCGATAGCTACGCATCTTCAATTTTGGAATAGTTTCATTGCTTCACATCAAGTTGTTCTCTAATTCCCTCTTATTCAAATACAATCTATTCTTTGAATCAACATGCCACTCACACATTGATTCAAAGAGGGGTAAATGTAATCATGTAAAACTTGGCTAGTCTAGCTGAGAGGCCTATTTTCCCTAAAACTAAATCAATTTCTTGATTATGTTAGTAAATCAAATCAACATGCTAGCATAATTCATAAAAAATCACTAGATCAAGTAATCAAACCTTAAGAGATACTTAAATTGATCAACCATTAATTAATACTCCTAGCTTAATTAATTAAATCAATTTGATATCATGGCTAGAGTATTTAATTAATTCAATTTCTAAAAATCCTCCAATTTACACCTCATCACTAAAGGAAAATTAACTTAAATCCAACTAATTAGAGCTAATGACATGGATCAAAGGGGAATTGATATCAACCCTTCATCATTAATCAATTTCAACCGTCCAAATTGATCTAAACTCTATAAAAAGGCCTCATTCAAAGATCAATCCAACCACTTTTCCATGCTACTAGCTACATTCTTCCATTTTAAGATCTCAATTGCATTCTAGCTTAATTGTACTTTCATCTTAGAATAATTGCTCTTCAATTCAGAGCTAAATTCATCATGCATTAACTTAATTCATTCCCATAGATGCTTGATTGCATTATAGAAGTTAAATATTTCATTCTAGAATGTAATGTCATTGGTTCGGATCATAATCTGAGAGCTAAACCATGAATTCTAATCATACTCTTTATATATAGGAAGGAATATGATGCTCTTGAATCAATTATTTTCACTTATTTAGGATTTGTGTTTGTACTAAGCATTGAGTCTAATGTCCTATTGAAGTGTTGTATGTGCAGATACATGTGCAATATTGATACACACACCCCCAAGAAAGGACAAATCAAGGGAAATGAAGTACATGACAAAAATAGAACATAAATGGATTTACTAACTTTGGAGTCAATTTGACCATACGAAAACTCATGTATATCAAGAATTATAGCAAAATGCAATGACATTATCCCCCAAAGGTAGAAAAGTTACAATAGGTCAATTCCTTTATCCCTTTGCGATAATAGAGAAACATGAATCATCTAAATAAATCTACAACAAGAAACACATCATGGGGGAAGCACAAAATAATAAGAAAATACATAAGATAAATCATCTACAAGAGGATCTAGTTAAGCATATCACCTATCCCCCATATTTCTCTTTACCATTTAAGGAAGGTGAGAAACATTTAAGGAAGGTGAGAAACATGCAAGAGGTACAATGTCAAGCAAGATAGATGGAGATATCACAAGTTCCAAAAAAGGACCATGCTCTAATGATGAGTCACTTTGTTTGTCACTATGATCTAAGGATTAAATTTATAAAAATCTAGTAGATAAGTAATGTTTAACATCACTAATCCCAAACATATCATCAAATTCATTAGCATTAACATCATTTTCATTAGAAATATTGTAATTATCATCATCAAGAGTATCTTATTTAGCTAAATTAATCATACTAGGATCTTTGATATGAATAGAAAAGTCATGTTTATTCAATTTGAGTTTGATTAGACTAATTTCCTCCCTTGGGCTATGCATAGGTTGGTCAAAGATTAGAGGGTGTCTTAGGGGAGGAAATATTTTGGGAAGAAATCTCATGGGCCCTAAATCAATGTCTATGGCAACAATCATGATCATGTTAGTTGCATTTGATTTTGCTTGAAATTTGAATCATCTTAGGATCAAACAACTTTGAGTCCTTTTCTCCCTTGGGGGAAAGAATAAAATGAACCTCTCTAGGTTAAGAGATAAAGGATCCAGTTAGTTTTTAAAATATAAGAGGTGGAACTGAAGCATAAATAAGATGAATGGAAGGTGTGGGAAGGAGTCCAAGTCTAGGACAAGGAGATGGGACATCCTTAGATTTTCTAAGTTCACAAATATTTTTGGATTTGAATTTTTGATAAGGTAAAAAGAAATTATCTTGGAAAGGTTGAATTGGTTGAGGTATGTAAGGACAAAATAATTCTAGGTCAAAGTTCCCATGATTCTCTAAAGGGTGATAAAGACTGGTTAATCATGATGATATTTCCATTATGGGAAAATTTTAAGAACTTATTGATAGGAGAGACAATAGCTTTCATGTAATACAAAGTCTAAATTGAAATTGATTAGAAGTTGGGATGAAAATAAAGGTGACATCTAAGGTTTTCTTACTAACTTATAGAGAGAAGGTAATGGAACCATGGGTAGGTCAAGTAAAACTATTGAAGTTCCTAGTCACCACATTTGATTTTTCATAGGAGTCTTAATGGAGGTGTCATGTGAAAATATGTTCTTCAGTTATAACATTCACCATGCAAGTAGGATCAATAAGGAATTCATGAGAGAAAAGGTAATTAATCTTTGTAGTAATGTAAAGAGGACCATTAGATGCCCTAATAGTCTCCTTAGGATCAAATGTAATACAAGGTTCACGTTTTGTCTTGGGTTTAGGTTTGGATTGATCAATAAGGTTGACAATGTTGTTAGCCTTAGTACACATATGATCAAAATTGATAGTAGTCATAGACCTAGTACATTTTGGGTAAATATGTGACTACGTGACTAAAACTTTTAGTCACATGACTAAATTTTTTAATCATGTCACTAAAACTGATCAAATTGTACTAATTTTTTGTAAATAACAAGTATAAATGACTAATTTGATCATCGGATAAAATTACAAGGTCAGACAAATAAAATGACTAAATAAAAAAATAAAAAATGATTAAATAATTGGTCACTAATAATTAGTCACCCAAACAAAAATGAGTAAATTAATGAATGATTATTACTCTTTTATAATAACACTTGATAATATCATATATAGAATTATATACTTTGAAGTTCCATTTCATGCCCAGTAATGCTTGTTCACCAATAGGTTAACACTATAAAGGACTAAAATATTCAAACAAAAAATTGTTGAATCCATGATTATTAATGGTGCAGTGATGAGAGAGGTCAAATAATAAATTGGTGACTCCAGTCGACTATTGGGTTATAGAGTTTTGAATCTAAAATAATGTCTAAGAAATGAATATGTGATCTAGAGTTGGAAATTTAAAATGAGGGAAACAAAGAGTCAACTATGCATCAACATATCTAAGATGCACACTGAATTATATGAACAAAAGACATCATAAGAGATTGTATAATTGTCTAGATCAATCATAGATAAATACATGTTCATACAAGACTTTTAAAAAAATACCTTTGCAACCTTGATAGTGATCAAGTTATAATTAAACAATGCTATTGACTCATTCCAAAGCATATAATTTTAATTTATAGAGATAGTCATATTCTTACAAAGACACATTAAAAGATCCCCTTTATCAAATTATAAAATAAAGTTACAAAATAGAACCAAAATTCAAGCTTAAATCATTAGAAAACTTTCCCTGATTGAGATACATTATAAAGAGCACTAGACTTAATATAACTCCTAAAGAGAATTAATGGTTGTCATTAGTATCATTCAGTCATAGAGTTGGTAAAAGAGACAAGGCATAATAGTCATTCAGTACACACAGTCTATACACTGAGAAGAACATAAGGAAGATACCTAAGCTAACTAAACATAGCTTTGACTGAGCACTCTTACCAAGCTAGATGATTACCAAGTACCGAGCACAATAGTCACCAAGAATTCAAATGAACCAAGCACCAGTTAATTACTAAGTGATGAATATAGTATACACTGAGTGAAACAAGAAATGACATAGCAGTTTGGAATGTCACAAACTATAAGGCAAATAGTTTACACCAATTAAGAAAATGGTTTACCAAGATCGAGACAACATTTAATATGGATGTAATCATTGAATTGTTGATGATTTATATGAAATTTTGATCTAGGATATTCATTTATACCATAGATCTTAGGTTTTCTAAGATATTGTAAAATCCTAATTAGGTCAAGCTCAGTTTGATATAAATTTGTAAGGATATCATTTTGACATGCAACACACATGAAGTAGCCATCGTAGTGGAAGGCATATGAAGATTAGACAAGGTTTTTAATTGACAAAGAATTGAAGGACTATTCAGTTTTATTAGAAATAGAAGGCTACCAAGAAGTATTCATTGAAGAGATCAATCACATTAAGGTGATAACAGATTAGTACTTTACAGATCTGAATTAGATAAGTTTGAGTTACTATAAAAATCTTATTGTTACTCTTTAACCATTGTAGCAGACTTTAAATCTCCTAATAGACTGGACTTAACCATCCTTAGTAAAATATCTTAACCAAGTGTACACTTGATTGTGTTGCTAAAATCCTCTAACTAGGTAGATCTAGCTAATATCATTGTTACTCCTAATAGGGTAAGATCACCAAGTGTGATCACAATCTTTGTAGCCTTAATCAACAAATTTGTTACTACAATAATGAAGCTTTGTGGGTGTCATCCCCACCATAATTTTTACCTTCTAATAAGGGTTTTTGCAATACCAAAATACTTGATTTATGTGTATGAAGTTTCATGAATTGTTTATTGGTTATATTACATACATTTATATTTCAGTTATGTTTTGGATGTATGTTGGATGCAATTGATACAGTCAGTTAATGATATCTATACTCACAAAGATTCAGTTAGAAAAAGTTTCAAAATGGTACTGATTCACCCCTCCCCTCTCAGTACAAACCTTTCCATAATCCCAACAATTGGTATCAGAGCTAGTTTTCTTGTTTTGGAATGTTTAATCACTAAAGAGAAAAGATCTTAACGATGAAAAGGTATAAGCTTGCTAAAACTATTGAGAATCAAAGAATACATATGCAGATCTACATTGAATAATTCAAGGAAGCCAAAGAAGAATAAAGAAAGTTACTGATCAAAAGGAATGATATGGCATTTCAATATAATGAGACTTATTATCATGAAGAAGAGATATATGATCCATTTCAGCCATCTAGATCTGGATATGGTAGCATATCTGATGCATCTGAAGGAACCATATCAGATCTATCTAAAAAGAATCAACATCTTACTGAACAAGTGAAAGAACTACATATTGGTCAAGAGTCACAAATGGTCAGAATGATTGATGTAATAAATAATGCAAGGCAAGTTGAACAAGAAATAAATTTATCCATTTAAGATAGGAGGAAAATGAATGGTAAGTTGGAAGAAAAGGAATCTAAGATAATGAGACTCACCGAGCATCACTTTGAAATCTCCAATTTGATATTTATCATGAGTTAGGAAGTCAACCGAGTAAATAGTGAACTTACTAGGAAATTGGAAGACAACATTGAATTAAGAGAACAAAATGAAAGATTGAAGAATGAATAAATATTCAACAATAACATAATGATATGATCAAAAAATCTGAAGAAAGTATGAAAAGAATGGATGAATTCCTAATCAGTTAGAAAATACTTGATAACACTATTGGTTTAGGCTATATAGAGTAGGGAGAGTCATCAAGAAAATTTGAAAAGAAGAGTGCCTATGTTAATCTAAGGCCAAAGAAGCTCTCATGCTATCATTGTGGAAAACCAGGCCAGACATAAAATGTTTGCATAAGCAAAGAAAAAGGTATTCCTAAATCTACTCCCAGATTTAATGGTTATTGTTATAACTGTAATAAGTATGGACATCAAGCGCATGAGTGCAGATCAAAGTTGAATAGGATATCTAAGAAACCTTATATGGAAAAGCACCGTCGCACTTGCAACATGCCTAAACACGTATCACAGGAATGAAAGACAAAGATCAAGCAAGTCTGGATATCGAAAGAACAAAACAAGACATATCAACTGAGAAGGCAAGGTTATGCATATACTTGGTGTGTGTGTGAATTTTGTACCTAGTTGTAGACACAACACTTCAGTAAAACATTAGAGGTTAGCCAAAAACCAAAATCATGCAATGAAATGGAAACTAAACTAACCAGGCAATTTATTGCCTTCTAGTAGGTGTGAGTATGATACTCTCAGATCAGATCGAGACCAGTGACAATGCAACACCTAAATGAAGGATTTGAATGCAAAATATGAAAGACTATGAATGCAGATTAAGCTATATTTTTGTATTTTTCTATGCAATAATATGAAATCTATATGAATCTAAGCTATGTGAATAAAATGGAATGCAAATTTAATCTAAGAATGCTATTAATGAGTATAAAATCTATGATATGAAAATATGCAAACTATGAAAGATTATGATCAATTATGAAAGATCTCACAAATCGCTTGTCGCAAGTGCTCAATCCTTCAATTGCCAATTCACTAGAGTAATTGTGCAAATTTGAGTGTTTTTTTTTAAATGAAGAGTTGAGCCTTGATTTTATAGAAATCCAGGGCTTTGAGGATGCAAGAGAAAAGCCATAAATCACTCTTGATAAACTTAAGTTGATTTTTGAGTTATCAGGAATTTAGAGATAATTAACTCACAAAAATCATGCAAAAGTAGAGTTTTACTCAAAATAGAGTTTTAGATCAAATTTCAACTCATCATCAGATATTGAGTTTAATTTTAAAATTGATTGTTAATTTCTATTCGCTTTCTTTTCAAATTGTGCATGATTTAATTATAAATTAATTAAAAATAAAGTGATTTATTCTCAACTTAACTGATTTTTGAAATTAAAACAATTGATTTATGGGTTAATCAATTATTAAATCAAACTTTTATTCAAAAACTATATTATTAAAAATTGACAACTGACATGAATTAATTAAATAAGAATTTAATCAATTAGTCATGAGATTTTAGATTTATTGTCAAAATGAAATAATACAACTTAAGAATAATTTAATTAAATTTAATTAAATAATTAAGTGGCAGTATTAAATCTAATTAATTAAATATTCAGAATATTCAATTAATCAAACTTTAGGATAAATTAGCTTTATCGCCAAATAATTATTAAATTAAGAATAATTAGGATACAATAGGAATATTGCTATGAATATTCTTCGATGCAGAATTTAGGATAATCAATTAAATTTGATAATGTGCAGATGTGCCTTAAGTTAGGACTTTTTGTATCAATTTCATTCGATTTGAAGATGTAGGAGGTTAATGAACCTATAGCCCATTTTTGGGGTATTACACTTGGTATTACAACACTTGGGTTAATTACACATGTGGAAGATATGGACATATTGCAGAAAAATGTATGAGGAAGAATTAGAGAGGAAGATATCAAAATTAGACAAATTCTGGAATGACATGTTTGCACTGTGATAAGGTCGGTCACTTGAGAAAATATTACAGAGACCGAGCACTAGCAATAAATGTTGATACAAATGGAAACACAATTGAAGAAATTATGAGGATAAGAAATCAAATGTGGAGAAAAGAAACAAATGACAATGCTGGATCAAGTACTATAGTCGGTGACACCTCAACTTTTGGATTAGGTGATTTCACCACCTCCACCTAAGAAATTAAGGTATGCATGGAAATAAATTTTAACCAGTTATATCTTACAACAGTTCCTTATATCTAGTGAATGAACATCAAATTGACATGAAATAAGATGCACTGTGGTATTATACATTTAGAACTTAAAATGTGTACAGTCGGTAAAAACATGACTGAGTAAAATTTTTCTAGTTGGTGACTATTGGAAAGGTTAATCGAGTTGAAGTATCAACTGAGTATGACCAATGAACCGGTGATTATGAAAAAGTGCCAAAATGCCTGATTCTGAACCTTTTGATTGCAAAGAAGTGAGTGACTGATTCCAGACCTAATTATCCCAAGAGAATCATATTGGTATCACATCCTAAACCCATTAGTTATGAAGAACCAAGGAAATAACACTAATGAACTGATAGTTACAAAAAGCTGATACAGTTTACAAGATAGATTTAGGATACCAGATTGACATGGATCTCGATGAATCTGATATGCCCCAAGAGATAATAGATTTTCCCCAAGCAATGAGGACTTTAGATGAATAAGTAACTAGACATGGTTGTTGTCTTGATTATTGAGGAAAGACTGATTACAGATTTAGATTTACAGACTTGAATGATGTGCAATACCATGCCCCCTTCGGGATTAAAATTGAAATTTGACAAGAAAACTCAGCGTTATAGTTTAGAAGCTTGTTAATTGATTTGAGAAGTAGTTATACACATTTGGAAACACGTTTTGCATCATTTATAGGTTTTGAAGACCAAGTTTGACTAGGTTTGACCATGAGTTGACCATGGTTGACCAAGTTGAAATTTTGATAGTTTGATGTAAGATAATCAATTAAGTTGAATTATGGATTCATTTGATGATTGAAGGTTGAATATGCAAGCAGTTTACAATATAAATGATCTCAAATTTTGATTTTGATCCTGAAAAAGGATTCTACTTGCTATTTCATTGGAGGAACCTTCATACAGTGCTCAGTCCTTGAGTCATGTTTAGCATTTTTGGTTTTGAAGAATCGTTTAAGTGTTCAAGCAATTTGTGAGATCATGCAAAGTGCAAAATGAAATGCAGAATGAAATGCAAACCTAGGACCTAGGACCTAGACATTGATCATGTGTCGATCATTTATCATCATTGAGTTTTTAGGTAACCAAATAAATCAATACAATGTCTAGTAGTTATGAAACTATAGACATATGAATATCGATTTATATGCTCAAAAGTCAATACAATGCCCACTGGCTAGACAACCATGGACATGAATATTGATTTTATTTTTGGAATGTCAGATTAGATATAAGCACCAAGGCATAAATGCCAAGATGGTCTGAATATCATGTCCATTTTGATATAGCAATTTGTATAAGCATCAAAACATAAATCTTGTGATGACCTGAATATGCCTTGCATTACAAACACATCAAGCAGTCAAGAGATCATCCTAAATCTAGTGTGAATTACCTGTAGTGACCCTTTATCGTTCACATCCTTAAGCAAGATCACATTTCACAGTAGGAGAAAGAACTCACTCAAAAAGACAATAGTTAGATCAAACTTCCTTGAATTTTCCAGGTATCAATGGTAGAGGTACTCATGGCCATCCAATTTGAGATAGAGGCTCTTACAGATAGACACCATTTCAATCCAGAATTTCCAAAGTTGTTATATTTTCACATACAAGAAGAAGACAAAGAAAAGATTATGCCCCTAGTCATCACTCTCTAAATCCTGTAAAAGACATCATTGAAGAGCTTGAAAGGACACAATATGAAAAAATCTCAATGTGAATCAATAAGCATACAAGGAGATAAAAGCATGAAGAAGCATAGATTATTTTCAGTTTGTGTTTGGTGTTTGATTGCATTGTTGTAGATGCAAAATCTTTTTTAGAGAGGAGACAGACCGAATGACTCAGATGAAGCTTCAAAGGACTCTAACTAGATATGACTCATCTAAGATGTACTGGAGGCCATAGGATATGACATTGATGGCCCCCAAGTGTTAAGAATTGATAGGATATAGACGCTTGAGCTGGTTGGTGTACAAACTGACTTATTGAAAATAGGAATGCAGAAACAAGCGAGGAGGTATGTACAAACTAAAGCAAGATTGAAAGTTGGGAAAGACCAAGATTGTGCTGATAGATGGAGCATTTTGAAACAAGTGGCACCCATTTACCGGGTTTTCACCATCTTGGTAGAGATTCTATTTTTGCTACCAAGGAGCCTGTTTCTAGGTTTTCACCAAGGCACTTTTTCTTTTTCTTCATTTTTTGTATTTTTCATTGTTTCAATTTTTTTTGATATTTTTGATATTTTTTTATTTTTTTGTGAATCATCAAGGTGCCTATTGCTAGGTTTTCACCAAGATGTTCATTTTTTCAAGACTTTTTCCAATTTTTAAGGTTTTTTCAGGACATTTTACCATAGACTGAATGCCTTAGGCATAGAATTTCTTTAGATGGAGAATGTTCATTGGTTCTCAGAGCTGTTCTCCTTCAGTCATTGAGAGTTGATAGGTACCAGAGCCAAAAGTAGCAGTGATAACAAAGGGACCCAACTAGTTGGGTTCAAACTTCCCCTTGCGCTCTCTATGTGATTTATTTTTAGGATTCTCTCTCAAGACTAGTTTGCCAACCTGAAATTATCTGTGTCTAAATTTCTTGTTATAGCCTCTGGACATTCTTTTCTAATACACTCTAAGATGATCATATGTTGCTTGTTTGTGCTCATCTACTAGTTCAAGTTATTGCAACCTAGACACTCTGTAGTCATCATCAATTACTAGACCATGCATTCTGATTCTTAGTGATGGGATTTCAACCTCAATAGGTAGTACCACTTTAGACCCATAAACTAAAGTGAATGGTGTAGCCCCAATGGGCATTCTGATACTTGTTCTATAGGCCCAAAGAGTTGGATTGATCATGAGATGCTAGTATCTTCCCATTTTATTAACTGTACGGTGCAAGATTTTTAATAGATTCTTGTTTGAAGCCTCTACTTGTCCATTCCCTTGAGGATAGTAGATAGATGACCAATGTGTAATCTTGAATTTGGCACATAGATCATCTAAGTCTCTATTCTTGAATTTTCCACCATTATCTATGACTATAGAGTGTGGAATACCATACTGACATATAATGTAGTTCAGAATGAACATTGAAATTTGTTTTCTAGTTGCTTGAGTCAAAGGGAATGCTTCTACCCATTTTGTGAAATAGTCTGTAGCTGTAATAATATGGGTATGTCCATTAGAAGAATGAGGATGTATGGATCCTATAAGATGAAATTCCCATTGGTGAAAAGGCCATTGTGTAGTAAAGGGAATTAGATCTCTCCCTAGTGCATGAATTAAGTTACCATGTACTTGGCACTTTTGACAGTTCTTAGCAAACTTGATAGCCTCTTTTTCCATTTTAGGCCAATAGTACCCAGCGCTAATAAGTTTTTGTGCTAGTGTTAAATCATTCGAGTGTGACCCACAAATACCTTCATGGACTTCCTCTAATGCACGTTGAGACTCTTCCCATTCTAAAAATATAAGTAGCATACCATCTAGACCCCATTTGTACAGATCGTGACCAATGATAACATATTGGGAGGCATTGCGGATAAGGTATCTCTTTTCATGGTGGTTAAAGGTATCAGGAATGATTTGGTCTTTGAGATAGGGGAATAGGTTTATATATCTAGATGAATCATGACCTAAAATAGTGCAAATCATGTGGGTTTTATGGGAATCATATGCAGGATAAGATAGTTCTTCCACTAGGAACTCGTAGCATAGTTCATGTTAGGGCTACTGTAATAAAGTAGATAATGTTGCCATTGCATCGACAACCTTGTTCTCTATTCTAGGTATTTTCTCAAATGTGATAGATATGAAATATTTCTTTAGATCATCTACCATTATTTTGTATGGAATGAGCTTTTCATCTTTCATCTGATACACAACATTGACTTGGTGGATTACAAGTTGTGAGTCTCCATGAATGTGTAATTCTATGACTCTCCACTCAATTGCTAGTTTCATGCTATTAAGAAGGGCTTCATATTCAACAATATTGTTTATGCAAGGAAAATTGATTCTAAATGCTTTTGGGATTGAGCATCCTTGAGGAGTTATGAACAATATGCCTACTCCAGATCCATTTTGTGTATAGGAGCCGTCAAAGAATAACTGCCATTCTCTAGAAGAAAGATTCATGATAGAGGAATCTAGGAATTCCATTTGCATTGGTGTATCATGAAATAAAGGTGTGTCTTCTAACTAATAAAAAATAACCTATCCTTTTATAGCTTTTCTTTCAATATATTCAATGTCAAATTCACTTAAGAGCATGACCCATTTAGCTAATCTACCCGTGAGGGCAGCTTTTCTTAGTAGGTATTTTAGTGGATCAATCTTGGCTACCAAATGTGTGGTATGAGCCAAAATATAATGTCTCAATTTTTGTGATGCAAAGATCACATCTAGACAAGCCTTTTCAATCATAGAATAGTTCTTTTCATATGCCACCAATGTTCTACTGATATAGTATATAGCTCTTTCTTTCTTGTTCTCATCATGCTATGCAAGCAATGCCTCTAGTGATGTATCTGTAGTGGAGACATATAAGATCAATGGCTTCCCTTGAATAGGAGGCATCAAGATAGGAGGATTTGATAGATATTTCTTGATATGATTAAAATTCTTTTCACATTCCTCATTCCATTCAAAAGTCACACCTTTATGTAATGTCTTTGTAAAAGGCTATGATATGTCTGCTAGTTGTGATATGAAACACCTGATAGATTGTAATCTCCCTTGTAATATTCTCATTTGACTAATATTCTTTGGGGGTTGCATCTCCGTGATAGCTTTTACTTTAGTAGGATCAACCTCAATGCCTTTCTTTGAAACAATGTATCCTAAGAGCTTTCCAAAAGTGACACCAAAAGCACACTTCTTAGGATTTAGTCTAAGACTAAATTTTTCCATTCTATCTAGTATCTTGCTCAAGTCATTTAGATGTTCAACACTAATCATAGATCTTGCTAAAGTATCATCAACATAATCCCCCATAGTTCGGTGCATCATGTCATGGAAAATAGATGTCATGGCTCTTTGATATGTAGCACCAGCATTCTTAAGCCCAAATGGCAGGACATTCCAATAGAAGGTACCCCATGCACATGTAAAAGTAGTTTTCTCCTGATCTTCTGGAGCAATTTTGATTTGATTATATCCAGAAAAACCATCCATTAAAGAATACATCTCAAAACCTGTAGTCATGTCCACTATCATATCAATGTTAGGTAGTGGAAAATCATCCTTAGGGCATGCTTTATTTTCATCTCTGAAATCTATGCATACTCTTATATATTTGTCTGGTTTAGAAACAACTATAATATTAGAGATCCACTTAGCATAATCAATAACACAGATGAATCCGGCTTTTAGTAGCTTCTCTAATTCAACTTTTACCAAGAGTGTAACATGTGGATGCATCTTTCTCAATTTTTTCTTAACAGGTTTAACATTTGGAGCTATAGATAAATGGTGCATTATAAGATCAGGATCCAACCTTGGTATATCTGAATATTTCCATGCAAAGTTGATCTTTTTTTCTATTATGAATGTTGTAAATTTTTTCTTCTCTTCTTTTGAAAAAGATTGTGCTACATGAATCAACTATGGTTTCTCTACTTTTCCCAAGTTGATAGATTGAGTGGGATCAATTAGAACTAGAGATCTATCCTGTAAATGACTCAGAAGGACATCAAATATCTCATCTTTAGGCACCTTAGAGAGGTTTTCACCTTTAGATACGCCTTTTATTTTTACTTTTGTAGGTTCTGAGACTGCCACAAAGTGGTTTTCACCCTCATAAATCCTTTTCTTTTTCTTTTTATTCTTATTCTTTTTCCTAAGATACTTGATGTTTGACTCCATCATGCTAACGCTTGGTTCACTAATGGAAGTCCTCATAGGCTCAACTGCATTTAGGTAGCAAGCAAGGGCTTAGTCATTCGGGAAGGTATAAATACCATAGCTCGGGTTTGTGGAAGTTTGATCAAGAAGGTCAAGGCATTGGATAGTCAAAGTGGTGAAAGATTGGGAAAGAGTGTTTATGGATATGGATCTATCATCATTGGTCCTAACCTGATGCTTGATTTCAAAGGTGATATTACAACTTAAGACATTCAATTCATGAATAGGCTCAATGTCATTGTGAAAGTCCACTTCAGCCATCGGTGGATCAGACTCGTTAAGCTCATCATTTTTCTCTAGAATTACATTGGGTTTAGGTGCATATTGGTGAATAACATCAACATGTTTCTCTATAATTAGCTCATCTTCCTCTAGAATGGCTCCCCATTCATAGTCATTAGATTCTTCATCTATACCTCTAGGAAATTCAAGAACATGAGTAAAGTTAGGATGAATACCCCAAGAAGGGTTTCCCTCAGATTCTAATTTGAATTCATACTCATGGGAATCTATCTCAGAATAACTACCACCTTCCTCTTTGTCTGTTTGACTATCTTCAAGATTAGTTGGTTCTTGTGTTGCAACTATCTCTTGCTCTATAGTAGGTTCTTGTGTTTCTACTACATTAATTATTTTTATTGGATCATCTTTAGCATCAAGGAGGTCTTTGATTTCTTTAGGCAAATGCTCATAAGGAATGAGCTCATCAGTGGTATCTGAATCATCACTATCAGATTGTCCTATTGTTTCTCCCTTTAGTTGATTTGTTGTGGATGGCTCAATCTGTTCTAGTACATGTGGGGAGTTCTTGCTAAGATAGAAAGGCTTCTTCATGTATCCTAGACCTGTTGTATTCTTGTTTTCTCATCCACAATGGTCAAGAGGTGATAGAAAACCTTTACCCTATAATCCTAGAGGTCCTTTTCCTTTATATCCCATTTTTGTGATCAATTTTCCCCCTGGGCCATATGACTTAGAAGGGATCTTAGGAGTTTTAGCATCACATTTTTGAACAACTTGAGATTCAGGTTCATCTTTGTATAACCATGTAAGCACAACTTCATCTTCTTCAAACTCTTGTTTAGATACTTGTTCTGCAACAAAATTTCCTTTATATGCTTCAAGAGGTTCTTTAGACTCTAGCTTGGATTGTTTCAAAGTTTTCCCATAAGACTTAGGCAAGATAGGGAGAGATGTCAAAGATAAGACTGGCTCCATAGTATATTCTCCCATACCATTTTCTTTGATCTTAACCTCTTTAGCAATGTCTTCCATCTTGGATGTTGAAGCAACATCTAGCTACTTAGTGGAAGATTCTCTATTATTAGGAACAAGTTTATCAGAACTTTCTTATAATGTACTACAAGTTATATATAGGTCAATTGGAATTGTCACTTCTACCCCTTCATAAGGAAATTTCAAACATTGATGATATGTAGAAGGAATAGCTTTCACCTCATGTATCCAGGGTCTCCCTAGAAGGATGTTGTAAGCCAAAGGTAGATCAAGAACTTGACATATAGTATCTCTGATGACAAGACCTACTTTGATAGGTAGGATAAATTTTCCTTTTGAAGATCTTTCTTGCTCATGATATGCTTTGATAGTTATCTTCTTTCTAGGATCAATGGCCATTTCTGAAAATCCCAATTGTGTAATCAAGCTGAAAGAACAAATGTTTAGACTAGCGCCCCCATCTATCAACACACGTTTGACATGATGATTTTGGATCAAGAATTCAATATGAAAGGGCTGGTTATGTGGGTGACTCAAGGAGTTATCATCTTCCTCTGAAAAGGAAATATATTGCGGAGACGTAAGATGACCAACCATAGACTGGAATCTATCTAAATCAAGGTCATTAGGAACATTAGATCCGAGAAGAGATTTGTCTAGAATGGCTCTATGAGCTGGAGATATCCGAAGCAACTCAAACATTGAGATTTTAGCATTTGTGTGCTGGAGTTGTTGAACAATATTGTATGAAGTAGGCCTTGTGTCTTTAGGATTTGAAGATTTAGATGTAGCCTTCTATTTAGAAGTAGATGAAAGATTGAAAGGAACCTTAGGGACATTGGATGAATCTGGTATTTGTCCTTGTAGGTGTGCCTAAGCTTGTGATCAAGTAACTGCATTAGCTGATTGATTTTCTCTATCTTTTCTCACAATTGTGATGACATTGCAACACTTAGATAGACATGGTTCAACCATATTGATGACAACATTGTTTCCAAAGTATGCATAATTGACTTTAGCACCCATATTAGGATGAGAAGAAGAATCTTCTTTACCATGTTTAGGAAATGGTTTTGTGAATGTTGTATGATCATTATTGTGCTTATGATTGTCAATCATGATGTCTCCATTATCAATTTTGTCTTGTATGATGTGCTTCAAGAAAATGAAGTTATTAGTCTTATGACCTTTATTGGGATGGAATTCATAGAAATCATTCTCTCTCCACCATTTTGGTTTAGATTTAGGATCAAAGACTTTCATCTCAGGCAAGTAGATGATTTTTTTTGCCAATAGAGTTTTCATAGCAGATTCCAAGGATTCTCCAAGAGGAGTGAATTTGTGATTAGGATTTGTAGCCCAAGGTTTGTAATCAGATGACTTTTTATTGGACTCTATTGCTTTAGCTTCGGAAGCTTTTATGGCTTGGGTACCAACAGTGAGATTGAAGTAGGTGCCTTAGATGGGGCATAGATATTATCAACAATGCCATCTATGACAACACCTTTATTCTTGTTCCAATTTTTGTTCTTGTCCTTGGAGCTAGATCCAAATTCATACTTATCCTTTTGAAGTGTGATGTCTCCTTTTTTCACAAGTACTTTCTCAATTTTGATTGCATTATCTACCATCTTATCAAAAGATGTATGATTTTGCATTTGTAAAGGCTAGTTGATTTCTGGAACAAGATTATTGATGAAGATTTCTAGCTTCTTAGTTTTTGGAATGGGTCTAGCATATAGAGAAAATTTCTTCCTCCATCTTTTAAGAAATGTCAAGAATGGTTCACCTGGATACTATTTCAAATTGTAGATGTTGATCATGGTGACTGAATGTTGAATATTGCAAGAGTATTATTGATAAAACATTTTGATTAACTCCTCAAAAGTTTTGATAGTAGGAGGCATTCTAGAGAACCAATGAATGGTTGATCCTCCCAGAGATTGAGGGAAAAGACACATTAAGTAAGTTGGTTTGTGCATAAACTCCATTGATTGAGTATAGAATTCTCTGACATGATCTTGAGGATCAGAGTTTCCATCATACTTATCATATTTAGGCATCTCCACTCTTTTAGGGAATGGTGGTATGTGCAAGTATTTATCAAATGGAAAAGGGCATAGAGCTTCCATGGAGAACTCCTTAGGTTCCTTTTCTTTTTCAAGTTTGTTAAGTTTGACTTGC
The DNA here is from genome assembly GCA_027943335.1 of Chamaecyparis obtusa. Classification (NCBI taxonomy): domain Eukaryota; kingdom Viridiplantae; phylum Streptophyta; class Pinopsida; order Cupressales; family Cupressaceae; genus Chamaecyparis; species Chamaecyparis obtusa. The sequence continues at coordinate 76,332 of BSBK01001624.1, read as the reverse complement.
ATGGCATGCATTTGTTTCATCATAGCCATGATAGGAGTTTCTTCCTCATGTGTAATGATATCTTCAACATTAAATTTTGGAGGAAGTTTAGCTCCTTGATGAGCTAACTCTAGAAAGTATGCTTCTCTATCTTCTTTCAAGAAATGTTTCATCATTCTTTTGAAGTTATCATCATTTTGATGTTGGGCAATTTTAGAAGGTGTAGGTTCTTGATCCATACCATGTTGATATTGATGTCCTTGGGACCCATGATGTGTCCCTCCATGAGACATGTTAGGATTTTTAGGACTCCCTGGATTAGATTGAGGTGGAGTTTGTTGAGTACTTTCATGGGTTGATGGAGGGGGTAGATAACTAGTTTTCAATTGAAAGTTGCCAAGACTGTCATCTTCATAAAGACCAGAATTGTAGAGTTGCTCAAGAGTTGGAGGCTATAGAGTATTCAAAGGTATGGTATGGGATGCTTCTCTAGATTTCTTGTAAGAAGAAGCTCTAGTTTCCACCATTAACCCTCGGTGAAGCAAAAGAATAAGATGAAGACAACTGAAGAATGAATTGATTCAAGAAGATTGAATGACGCAACCTTGTCAAGATTGAGTTGATTAAAGATTAGATCAGACATAAATGAAGGATATTGTGCCACAGTAGTGTGGGTAGATGCCCAAAAAATGGTGGACATGAGCTCACAACATTTAGCCATTTTATCAAGAAGAATGAATTTGAAGATAATTTTGACAAGGTTTTGACACAAGATGAAAAAGACTCAAATCGACAAATCAGAAGGCAAAATCATACTCAAGAGCACACTTGAGGAAAATGAATGAATGTTTTCTAGTTTTTGCTCTATTCCTGACATAGTGATTTGTTCAACATATTCTAGAAATAGGCTGTAAAAATTGGGTCTCTAATAATTTTGACAACTTTCTAGCAATAAAATTTACAAATGACTTTCTGTAGTATCGTATGATAGTGGGTATGCTATGAAATGACAGTTGACAAAATCATACAAAAATTGCAAAGCTCGCATGATGATTGATAGCAGGATTTTGACTTTTTGCTTTTGACTGGTGGAAAAACTCGTATGATACTATACAAGATATCATACGACAATACAGGGGTTCTGAAATGACAATTGCCAAAACTCGTACGACGTTCTGACCTAGTGGGATGAATTTTGACTCTAGAAAGGAATTTTACTTTAGATTTTGTAAATTTTTGGTTTTCAGTTTTAGATTGTTCACAAATTTTTTGGTCTAGTTTTGAAGATTATTCTAGGATCATTCATATTTGGTAACCAAATAGATAAACAAGCACACAAAACAACAAGCAAGTGATTCCAAGCATGTTTGAAAATAATGAACAGGGGACAAAGCAACCCTGGGCATGAACAATCAAGTGACTGAATGTGCTAATCCCTAGTAGTGCTAATTGTGTATGTTCCAAAAAAAATTTCAATAATGCACATATTCCTAGGAAAAATGAAAATTTGGCCTCACTAGGGTTTGTAGTAATGGTCTGACTCTACAACTTTTGTGATCTCAAGAGGGAGAACTCCAATCTAGGCACACTGGGGTTTTGATATAGTCTGAGAAATTAATCAATCAGGAGCTGCTAGGGAGATATGATAGCCCAACAAGAGACCACACCTGTGAAGATTTCCTCCATAAGGACATTTATATAGTGGTTGTTGCTACCATGGTGAAAATGGCTATTATCGCTTGAGGTTTTGTCCATGTGGTTGACCCAATTAAGGGAATGTCCACTATGGTTAACCCTCTCTAAAGGTGACTCACAAAAGATACCACATGGAGACTAGTTCCAGATTCAAGGATCTAAGTTTCTAATACCACCCAAAAAGGGAGTAGAGCATAGTCCTCTAGCCTTTTCACTTTTAACCAAAACAAAGTAGACATATTAATCTGACATGCTAAGACCAAGATTATCTCACAAAGATCTATGACGTCAAACACTTATGATCTATCAACCCCTTTGAAGAGAGAACGTATCAATCAAAAGTTGAAGACACACAAATCTAGTAGAACGTGAGACTCTCTCAATAACCTCCCTACCTACAAGGGGATCTGTTGTCAAGAAGAGCTCCACATGCATGAACTAGTAGAAGAAGCCCACTCTCTCGAGATCATCCACAAATAGTGTTCATAGTGCCTATTTACTATGTGTAATAGATATGCAGAAAGAAAATCTATGTTCATTTTATAGCCCAAAATGAAGTCTGTGATATGAAAGCAAGAAAAGTCACACAAGCTTGACACATGAGAGTTTGTTTTAATCCAAATTGAAATGTTATCAGCTTCAGAAGAACACCTAAATTCCTCATAATGCGCTTAGTAGATTTTTACCTATTTTAGCAATTTAGTTACACTTTTTCCAATCAGATTCAACAAATATCAGTCAAAAATAGAAAATTTCAATTGTTAGGGTTAGTTGTTAGTCCAAATCTGAAAATCAAATCTAAAAAACTACCAAAAATTTTGAAATGACAATTGTATTCTGGAGTCAAAATTTGTATGATAGTGGGTTACCTCCCAGATGATAGTCTTGAAACTCGTACAACAATGGGTGTTTTCTCATACGACAATCGAGCTGCCAAACAATAGTGTGTACTTTCTGATATGAACCTTGATAAGATCACCTATTGTGCGACAGTGGGTACCTCTTGATACGACTTTCTGACAAAAGTTGTACTAAAAAGGTACAGACAAAAAATAAAAGATCACAGTTTTAACCAGAAAATGATAAGAAATTGATAGAAATTGAATGGAAACCTATTTTAGGGCCCCACAGTGGGTGCCAAAAATGTGCGTGTAAATTTTTTACCTAGCTGTAGACACAACACTTTAGTAAAACATTAAAGGTTAGCCAAAAACCAAAATCGTGCAATGAAATGGAAACTAAACTAACCAGGTGATTTACTGCCTTCTAGTAGGTATGAGTATGATACTTTCAGATCAGACTGAGACCGGTGACAATGCAACACCTAAATGAAGGATTTGAATGCAAAATATGAAAGACTATGAATGTAGATTAAGCTATATTTTTGTATTTTTCTATGCAATAATATGAAATATGTATGAATCTATGCTATGTGAATGAAATGGAATGCAAATTTAATCTAAGAATGCTATGAATGAGTATGAAATCTATGATATGAAACTATACAAACTATGAAAGATTATGATCAACTATGAAAGATCCCACAAATTGCCTGTCGCAAGTGCTCAATCCTTCAATCGCCAATTCACCAGAGTAATTGTGCAAATTTGAGTGTTTTTTTTTAAATGAAGAGTTGAGCCTTGATTTTATAGAAATCTAGGGTTTTGAGGATGCAAGAGAAAAGCCATAAATCACTCTTGATAAACTCAGGTTGATTTTTGAGTTATCAAGAATTTAGAGATAATTAACTCACAAAAATCATGCAAAAGTAGAGTTTTACTCAAAATAGAGTTTTAGATCAAATTTCAACTCATCATCAAATGTTGAGTTTAATTTTAAAATTGATTGTTAATTTCTAGTTGCCTGCTTTTTAGATTGTGCATGATTTAATTATAAATTAATTAAAAATAAAGTGATTTATTCTCAACTTAACTGATTAAATTGAAATTAAAACAATTGATTTATGGGTTAATCAATTAGTAAATCAAAATTTTATTCAAAAACTATATTATAAAAAATTGACAACTGACATGAATTACTTAAATAAGAATTTAATCAATTAGTCATGAGATTTTAGATTTATTGTGAAAATTAAATAATAAAACTTAAGAATAATTTAATTAAATAATTAAGTGGTAGTATTAAATTTAATTAATTAAATATTCAGAATATTCAGTTAATCAAACTTTAGGATAAATTAGCTTTATCACCAAATAATTATTAAATTAAGAATAATTAGGATAAAATAGAAATATTGCTAGGAATATTCCTCGATGCAGAATTTAGGATAATCAATTAAATTTGATAATGTGCAAATGTACCTTAGGTTAGGACTTTTTGTGTCAATTTCATTCGATTTGAAGATGTAGGAGGTTAATGAACCTATAGCCCATTTTTGGGGTATTACACTTGGTATTACAACACTTGGGTTAATTATATAGCATGTGGAAGATATGGACATATTGCAGAAAAATGTATGAGGAAGAATTAGAGAGGAAGATATCAAAATTGGACAAATTCTAGAATGACATGTTTGCACTATCATAAGGTCAGTCACTTGAGAAAATATTACAGAGACCAAGCACCAGTGATAAATGCTAATACAAATGGAAACACAATTGAAGAAATTAAATTAAATGTGGAGAAAACAAACAAATGACAATGCTGGATCAAGTACTATAGTTAGTGACACCTCAACTTTTGGATTAGGTGATTTCACCACCTCCACCTAAGAAATTAAGGTATGCATGGAACTGAATTTTAATCAATTATATGTTACAAAAGTTCCTTATATCTAGTGAATGAACATCAAATCAACATGAAATAAGATGCACTATGGTATTATACATTTAGAACTTAAAATGTGTATAGTCAGTAAAAGCATGACTGAGTAAAAGTTTTCTAGTCGGTGACTATTGGAAAGGTTAACTGAGTTGAAGTATCAACTCAGTAATATCTAGTGTTAACCAAGATAAAGCCTTTGAAGTGTTAACCAAGCATAGCTATGTTTACCAAGTTGTGGTAGGTAAAACATTTAATGTAGAAGTTTGATTGGTAAAATAAATTTTAGGTATAAATATGTGATGAAGTAAGTCATTTCATCACACATCGATCATGAGAAGAACTAGAGCGACTTGAGTGATTTGAGAAAAGAATTTTTTGAGTGTTTATCAAAGATTTAAGGAGATCCCAAGTGAGTTCATGACTACTTGAAGTAAGTTTCAAGCTACCGAGTTATTTTAATGAGATTTTGTGAAGCCCTAAAATTGAGAAAATGATAGCGTCTTCATCCAAGGCTGTGATTTCAAAGTCTGAGAGTAAAAATAAGGTCACATTGATTAAGTCCACAACTTATGAGGAACCCAAATATAAGTTACACCTTGAAATTACTTCATAGATTGATCAAGCAGGTGCGTTTTCTAGTATACCACATAGGGTTTTGTTGGTGCATGACATATGTGCATATATCCACTGTAAAATTAGTGAGATCAGAGATTTTGAGCTTCAATCAACTAACCAAGAGCTAAGTGTGAATGGAAAGCTCAAGGATGAGCATAAACACTTGGAAGTGAAAGGATTGATCAATGCCCTATACTTCTCGAGAGAGTTCAAATCTAAATGGATTAGGGTTATTCTTAGCCAAGTGCATGAAGGTAAAATATGGTTGGATGAACTGATGAAACTATCCAAGGATATCATTCATGTGGTTATCGGTTACCCTACTATCAATAAAGCTAGGGCCATAAGGAATGCACCAAGGGAAGAGACTGAGAAAATCATAGGATCTGAATGGGATGGTAGAGGAATGATATTCAATACCACCATTGACCCAAAAACAAGGTTTGGAGCCTATGTCATTGGCTATAAGATTTTTCAATCTAGCAGGCCCAAGAGTGTACCTTGTGGAGCTATAGATATTGCATATAAGATTGTCAAGAAGGGTCTTCAATTGGACCTTGTTGAGCTACTACTGAAAGAGCTAGATGAGAACATGAGAACCATTTGGGTAGAAAAGACAAACACATGTAAGTTTGGTTCTCTATTGGTTTGTATATTTTTCTACTTACAAAACTATTTCCCATATGTCGGTAATGTTGACTAGGATGTCAACCAACTAGTTATTGTACAAATAAGTGAATTTATTCAGAATCTAGGTCAAAATTTTGTCATTGTTATGGTTGATTACTTTGGACAATTTAAGGATATAATGCATAAAAGAAGCATGATTCCAGGATAGTTAGTTAAAAAATACAAAGAAGAAATATGTTTCCTAGTTAATATCGACACCACTTTAATCAAGGTAGTTGAACCAAGGAATGCTTGGTTACCTCCAGTGAGCTATGAACTGGATGTTGACTGAGCCTATAGGTCAATTAAGGTACTTCTAGCCAAGCCCAAAGATCCAAAAGCTACTAGGTTTGGAACCTATAAAGAATCCAAGTTAAGGATAAAGATGAATCTAGTCAGAGTAAAAGTAAATAGAAAATATAAAAGATGATGGAAACACTAGGAAAAAAATTTGGAGATGATGAAGAAGAAGAATCAATAGCTAAGATGGTTGAAGAAGAAACCGAGGAACAATTTTTTATTGGGAACAGTGAACATGAGGATGAAAGTGAGTTAGATAAGGACATTCAAGCCACACTGATAAAGGCCATAGGGAAAAGGAAACAAGAAAAAACACCTAAAAGAGAAAGGAAAAGATCCTCCATAGCTACTTCTCCACCCCTAAATAAAGGAATAGAAAAAATCACAAGGCTAACTCCCACAATGACTTATCTAAAAAATAAAAGAGGTGCCCAAGTCACCACCAAGAAACCTAAGAAGAGGAGAAGGTTGATAAGAGCTAAAGATGATGTAGACTCCAAAGAAGAAGATGAAAAAGGTAAATTTAAGGTTGTCAATAAGAATCCATTAGTAGATGAGTTAGCTAAAAATATAAAGGATTCAGGGAGTCTAACTCACCCTAAGATGATTCGGTATGTACATATGTCTACCGGGGATCAGGAGAAAATAGAAGAAGCTATCATTTAGATGATGATCAAATTTAAGATATTACCTATTGAGTTTGTAAGATATGTTCCTAAGGAATTACATGAGAATATCTTGGCAAGGTAGACATATGTCTTGCACCCTGAAAAGAAAATGAGGGAACACTCATTAATTTTGGCAATGCCCACCTTATCTATTACTGATATTGAAGAGATGATGAAGCCGTATTCCAATCAATTTTTTATGAAAGGTAGAGCACTTAATATTTTGGCAGGTAAACTTGAGGAGGTTGATGAGAACAAAAAGCTTCCATGGGCTAAAATTTTGGAGTCAAGGGCATAAGATGATCAACTTGCACTGGCTATTATACCAAAGAAGAAAGATAAAAGAAAAGGAAAAGGAGTCCACTCGGATGATGCTGACATAGAAAAAAATGTACCAATTCATATATCTAATATTGAGATACCAAATGACACATACGCTGTGGATTTATACCCTAAAAGATGTACTAAAGAGGATACACATGATGCTCCTGAGAAATTAGTAACAACTAGGACAAATGAAATCTTGATTGAAGACATAACACATGGAGAACTTGATTATGATGCAAAGGAAGATGAAGTCATCACCATAGCTACAGACAATATCAAAGAGAATCAACCTATTGATGCATCAACAATTTCTATACCAGGTAATCTACCAATATTAGTACAAGCAATTAAGATTTCTACACAAGGGGAACCCAAGGGCTCTACACCTGAGCAACAGAGGGACACTACCAAAGGATAGGGTGCAGAAGAGAAAAAAGATATAAATGAGCCTAAAAATAATGAGGTAGAAAGAAAATAACCTGAAAAGAATACACATAAAGAGATGTCTACAACAGACACCAAGAAAGATGCCCAAGGACAAGACACCGAGACACGAGTCATAGGGTAGGGTAACGAAGAAAGCGTGTCTAAAGAGAAAGATAGGATGAATCTGGACACCAAAGCCCTAGTACCATATGGGAAATATCCCACACCTGATAAAAATAAAAAGAAGAAACATGGTAAGGGTCCAGTCACATTAGATAAAATTATAGAAATTCTTACATGTGACCCTAGGACTCTAGACCCTGAAGCCTTAAGAAGGTATGGTGAATTGTGTATAAGAAAGGCTGCACAAGAGAAAATAAGACAAGAAAGTAAAAACAAATAGGTCTTAGAGGATTTTAGAGACATTTTGATGCAAGTAGTCCCAGATATTAATGTTGATGAGAAAACTCCCATCACTGATCAACTTGCTACTCTAATCGGCCATATCAATGCCCCTAACATAGATGCAGAGAAGAGAATGGAAGAGTGAGAAGAGGCCAAAATTCAATTGAAGTTAGTAGAGAAAATAAGCCAGGTAGTAGAAATAAATAAATTCAAGCTATCAGAGGTCATCGCTGAGCTTGACACTATTATTCTACAAGTAATTACAATTTTGTATAATTTATGCACCATAGACCACTTCACTACCAAGCTTAGTGAAAAAAAGAAGAAGCTATATGAAGACATAAAGGTTAATGCAAATAATTCTTTAACCAAGCCCAATGCATTTCATAAGCATTATACAAAAGTTTAAGAACTCCATTGGTTAAGGATTGACTTGAGGAAGCAAGAAGATACAATCAGAGAGCAATTAACCGAGCTTTAGGCTGAAATGCTTCCACATCTCAAGGTAATGCAATGAAATGTGAATAAGGAAAGATATCAGTATTAGAGAACATTTTAGATATGCATGCACAAGTCAGATTAGAGCACATTTCTCTTGAGAACCTTAATGAGGAATGAGAAAACCATTTGGCTACACTGAAGAAAACCCATTAGAATATTTTTGACAAGTTGTGAGTACATTATATTTGGAATTAATTTCAAAAGAGGGGGAAAAATATATGTATATATATTCTTTTATGTACGTCACATCGAGAGCATGTACAAAGTGTGAGTTCACATAAGATTCATTTAAAAAAAAAGTTTAAATTTTGAAGTCGGTGCTTATACATAAAGTTTTTGATACTAATGCCAAAGGGGGAGAATGTTACTCCTAAAGAGCATTAATGGTTTTCATTAGTATCATTCAGTCATAGAGTCGATAAAGGAGACAAGATAGAATAGTCAGTTAGTACACATAGTCTATACACCGAGCATAACATAAGGAAAATACCTAAGTTAACTAAACATAGCTTTGACTGAGAACTCTTACCAAGCCAGATGATTACCGAGTACTGAGCATAGTAGTCACCAAGAATTCATATGAACCAAGCACTAGTTAATTACCGAGTGATGAATGTAGTATACACCAAGTGAAATAGAAAATGACATGACAGTTTGGAATGACACAAACTACAAGGCAAACGGTTTACATCGATTAAGAAAATAGTTTACCAAGATCAAGAAAAACTTTAATATGGATGTAATCATTGAATTGTTGATGATTTATATTTAATGTTGATCTAGGATATTCATTTATACTGTAGATATTAGGTTTTCTAAGATATTGTAAAACTCTAATTAGGTAAAGGTCAGTTTGATATAAGTTTGTAAGGATTTCATTTTGACATGCAACACACTTGAAGTAGCCGCTGCAGTGGAAGACATCTGAAGATAAAATAGGGTTTTTGATTGACAAAGCATTGAAGGACTATTTAGTTTTATTAGAAACAAAAGGCTACTAAGAAATATTCATTGAAAAGATCAATCAAATTAAGGTGATAATCGATAAGTACTTTACATATCTAAATTAGGTAAGTTTGAGTTTCTATTTACAGATAAATCCTACTGTTACTCTTTAACCATTGTAGAAGAATTTAAATATCCTAACATATTGGACTTAACCTTCCTTAGTAAAATCTCTTAACTGAGTGCAAACTTGATTGTGTTGCTAAAATCCTCTAACCAGGTAGATCTAGTTGATCTAATTGTTACTGCTAATAGGGTAAGATCACTAGAAGTGATCACAATATTTGTAGCCTTAACCATAAAATTTGTTACTATACTAGTGAAGCTTTGTGGGTGTCATCCCTACCACATTTTTTACCTTCTAACAAGGGTTTCTGTGATACCAAAATACTTGAGTTATGTGCATGAAGTTTCATGAATGTTTTATTGGTTAGATTACATACATTTATATTTTAGTTATGTTTTGGATGTATGTTGAATGCAATTGATATAGTCGGTTAATGATATCTATGTTCACAAAGATTTAGTTAGTAAAAGTTTCAAAAGGGTACTAATTCACCCCTCCCCTCTCAATACAAACCTTTCCATAATCCCAACAGATCGTATATAAAATCCTGGCCAAAACTATTTTAATTATCTTTATAAATTAAAAAATAATTAGGAAAAAATAAATATAGCACCAATGTCTATATAATATAGATAACCTATAATATATTATTTATCATAATTAATAATTAATTAAGTAAAAATGAAATTCAATCAATCAATATTTTGGGCAAACTAAGCTTTCCCGTGGCAAGGATTGAGCAATGCACGTAATGTGAAAAATTATATTTAACCTTTCTGTATGCGTGGATTGAACTATTTGGTATATTTCCAATTGCAAAAATGATATTTTGCATTAGCTGGAGGAAAGGAGAGTTGGATTCACAACAACATATTTCTCAAAGATTTCATTTATCTCCATTTTTTTTGATTCAATCTTCAAGGTAGTGAATGTGTTCCCTTTTCTTTCTCGAGAAAAGGTCTTTTGTTCCCTTTTCTTTCTCAAATGGGATTGATCTTAGTTTAAATGGTTTTGTTTATAAGAAGAAAATTGATGCCTAGGAAGGAAATGGATTGTTCACCTTGTAACCATTGCATTTTGTTTGAGATCAAATGATTATGATTTGGGTGAGATCTTCTAGGCCCTAATGTGACTGTTCCATGTTCTTTCATGACTGTAGCAATAAACTCAAAGATTTTGATTGATTTTACTTAAGTTATGAAGTATTAAATCTTTTAAGGGGTGAAATAAGATCAAGACAAATGTAAGAGGCTCTTTGTATAGCAGGGAAAAGATCTTGAATGTCTTTTGGGGTCTATTCTTATTGATCTCTGTCAAACTTCCAAATACAAGATAGTCATAGTTAAAGTTTATCTAATGTTTTGAGATCCTTTTGAAGATTTACAAATGAATTATTATTGGAGTTGTGATGGTTAAGGAACCTAAGAATCCATTCCTAATCATTTTTGGAGTCTCTATGCCATTCCAAAATTTCAATCCATCAATTTGGCTACCCAATTTGTCAAATAATTGAACAATCCCAATTGTCAAAGTTCTATAGCAGTGACAGTCTTATAGTTGATTGGTCATAAATTAGATTTTTTGACATCTTACAGTATTGAAGAGTTTAAGATGGTTTTCATGAATGTTTCCCATATTCCTTAAGGTTCTTTCCTATGTTCAAGGTATAATTTAATCTAAATTCATCTTAACTTGTGATTATTATAACCATACTATTTCACTATCCCACAGTCAGTTTGTGATGCAGAGGCTACAAGGACTCACACAATTCAACTAGATACAATGTCATCTCTTCAAGTATGTTTTGTAACAAAACCTAAAAGGTTTCTCAAGAGGAAACTACCTTTGAAAATTAGGTTTCATAAAGGCTCTTAATCAACACCAATATCTTGTCAATATTAAAATTGAATTAACATTTACTTATTCCTCACAACACCTTTAGATGAGGATCAAGTGGATCAACTTCATTGATTGATTACAAAAACTTTATCAAAAAACTTCCAATGCAAACTTACCTAATATCTGATCATAAGAGGGAATTTCTCCAATCCTTGGTGAAATAAAGAACTCTAGTGAAACACATCAAACTCATATTTATAATGCATCCAAATTGTACATTCAAGGATAACATTCATTTGAAATGTAATAATAACAACAACTTGTTAATTGTTAGAAAGTAAAGTCCACCAAGATAGCTGAGAGGGGGGTAGGGGGAGTTGGTGAATTAGTTATCAGATAAATGCAAATTTTATCACCTATAATGGATTTAAATCATGTAATCAATGTAATTAAAAACCATGGAAAGATATACATACACAATAACATAATAACACAAGATATGTTGACTAGGGAACCTCTTGATCAAAGAGTAAACCCCGGTGGGAATGATGCCCACAAAAGATGCACTAATATGAAAGTTCCTTGTGAGAGGATGGAATCTGTTAGGAGCCTTATGAAATAAATTCAGTACATATGAATCTATGTTAGGAGACTTTGAATTCTAGTTACAAGATTCTAACCCTGTTAGGAGTTATGGAAGACAAAAGGACCCACTGTCCAAACAGCTTCAAGGGAAAGACCATTGAACACACTATCCAAATGATCTCTATATTACTCAATAGAATAATACCAAAATATTACTGATCTCAACAACTTATCACTTCTCCTCTGACTGTGCCAAACCGCACCAACTGCTTCATCAGATCTCAATACCAGATCTCTATACTTCACATATCCTCTTACAACAAGTATTGCTCAAATCTACAATTCACTTTCACATACTACTACAATTTGTTATATATTAAAATAAGGACAAAATTCCTTCCTTTATACCATATTCAAATAATTAAAAATGAGTCGGCATACAAATTACAAAATTAAATCTTCCACACATTACACAAAATTCCATAATTACATAAAACTATCGGCTTCCAATTAGGATAGTTCTTCACTCATGTGACCTCTGACCTTGCTATCATGTCCACATCATAATTATCATGTCTTCATCATCTATACAACCTTGCATGCTTAGATTCTATCTTGATTAGGAGATATCATCCGATTTCCACAAACTACTTCTCAGGAACACTATCTGAATACTACTTCCACTGAATTACACATAACTGTCATGAATAGATGAATTTCCATATGTGCTCTTAACCACAATCTTAGAAAAAATCATAGATTAAGTCCTCAAATCCACATAGCTTGATATTGAATATCCCACGTGCGCTAATACAAACACTGTCTACTTCTCTGCTAATCTTCAGTAGATCACTATGTTGACATCAATGACAATCAAAGTCATGAATGCAAAAAAAAATGCTATAGAATGGCTACAAATACTCCTACATAGGATATATTAAGCATTCATTCCTAACAATATCCCCCATTGGCATTGATGGCAATATAGATGAAAAATCATCCAAGTTCCATGAATATCAACACTGTAACACTACTGCTCTGAAATGTTTTCAAGTCCTCTTCATTAATCAAATCTTGCTTTTTTTTCTTGTTCAATTCTTTTAGTTTTCCATTTTGTATTTCTTGTATCCTTCTCCCTCAAATTCTCTTCAATAGATGATTTTTCATGTATCCTTCTCCCCCATTGACATCAATGACAGATGCTACATCACTATGTCAACAACAACTTCAATATCAAAAGACACTTTTTAGAAAATACATTCACTCGAGTCCTTATGACTCAGCTCAGAAACACATACTCCCCCATAGAGGAAGTACCAACATCCAATCCAGAAAAAGATAAGGCTCATATACCACTGAAGTGGTGCAATAATCTGCATCACTTCTCAAAAGTAGGCTGGGGCATAACCCCAAGCATACCTCTCAGATACTCAAATGTATCCTTAGGAAAAGGTTTTGTAAATATATCTACAATCTTCTCTTTTGTTCTTATGTACTCAAGTCTGACTTCTTTCTCTACAACTTTCTCTCTCACTACATGATACTTTATTTCTATATGCTTTGTCTTAGAATGTAGTATAGGATTCTTAGACATACTCACTGTACTGGTGTTATCACAGTGTATAACAACAGGCTCATCAAATTTTATTCCAATATCCTTCAACATTTGTTTCATCCATATTATCTGATTACAATTGTTTGTTGCTACCACATATTGCTCTTCTTTTGTACTTTGTGAAATACAATTTTGTTTCTTTCTCAGCCAAGAAACCAATCTTCCTCCAAGAAAAAATGCTCCACCAATTGTACTCTTTTTTTCATCAACACTACCTCCCCAATCTGCATCTATATATGCACATAGGGTAAAGTCATTAGATTTTTCATACCACAATACATATTCAATTATGCCTCTTAAGTACCTTAGTATCCTTTTTACTGCTACATAATGTGATTCTCTGTGATTAGCTTGAAATCTGCAACAATTCCAACTACATGTGATATGTCTTGTATTGTATGAGTTAAATATTGTAATCCTCCAATCATAGATTTGTACTTCTTCTGTTCAATTGTAGGAGTCCCATCTATGCTAGATAACCTGTGTCATGTTACCATAGGTGTTCCAACTGGTTTACAGTTCTCCATTCCAAATATCTTCAATAAGTCATTCAAGTACTTTGTTTGAAATAAGAAGATACCATCACTGTTCTGTGTTATTTGCAATCCTAAGAAATATTTCATCTCACCAATCATACTCATTTCAAATTCAGTCTTCATTTCATCTACAAATTTATCACTGGCTTCATCTTTTCCTCCAAAGATAATATCATCAACAAAAATAACTACAACCAACAAACCATTTTCAATTTCTTTCATATACAAGTTGTTGTCTATTGTACCTTTAGTAAATCCTAATTTTATCAAATACTTATCCAGTCTTGCATACCAAGTTCTAGGTGCTTGTTGTAGTCCATATAAAGCTTTCTTCAGTTTACATACCATGTCTCCTTCATGAGTTAAAGGAAAACCTTTAGGCTTCTCAATGTAAACTTCTTCTTCTAACTCTCCATTCAAAAATGTTGACTTCACATCCATCTGATACAAGCTGCATAAGCCAAAAACATTCTTACTAGTTCAATTCTTGCTACAGGTGCAAAATTTTCTTCATAATCAATTCCTTCTTGTTGTGAGTATCCTTTACATACCAATCTTGATTTATTCCTTACAAATTCTCCTTGTTCATTCATCTTGTTCCTGAATACCCATTTAGTTCCTATAACATTCTTATCTTTAGGTCTAGGGACCAACTCCCAAGTCTTGTTCTTTTCAATTTGATCTAGTTCTTCCTTCATGGCTTTAATCCAATGTTCATCTTCATAGGCTTCACTAGTAGATTTAGGTTCAATTTGAGAAATTAAACACAATTATTATTGTACCTTATTTCATGTTAGAACTCCTCTATCTATGCTTCCAATAATCTTCTCAACAAGATGATTTCTTGATAGATTCCTATTAGGTGTCACTTTCTCAGTTCTTGCTTCAGCTATAGGTTCTTCTATGATTTCCTCAATGTAGCCTTCATTCTAAAAATTACTATCAGTTTCATAGAATAATTCAACATTCTCTAGATTAGTTCTAGGATGAGTTCCTTCATCTGATTCATAATCAAGCATTCTTTCCTGAATGTTGAAATTTTCATCAACTTAACATTTGCGCTCTCAACAATAGTTTTAGTTCTTTTATTGAAACATATATAAGCTTCTCTCTTCAATGAATAACCAATAAATATACCTTCATCACTTCTAGGTTAAAACTTTCCAATGTCATCATCTCTCTTAATATAACATTTCCTTCCAAAAATTCTGAAATACTTAATTGATGGTGCATATCCAAACCATAATTCATAAGGTGTCTTGTCTGTGTCTACTTTGATCTGTACTCTATTCATTGTATATACTACTATATTCAATGCTTCTCTCTAGAATATCTTCACCAAATGATTTTAAAATAGCTTATCTCTTGCTTCTTCAGTTATTGACCTATTTCTTCTTCCTACAATACCATTTTGTTCAGGTGTTCTAGGGGCTGAAAACTATCTCTTAATACCATTCACTTCACAAAAAGTGTTAAATTATTTTGAAGTAAATTATCCACCTCTATCTGATCTCAAACATTTAATCTTCATTCCAGATTCATTCTTAACTTTGTTCTTAATTACTCTAAACTTATCAAATGCCTCATACTTTTCTTTAAGAAATGCAATCCACACCATTCTTGTAAAATCATCAACAAGAATCATAAAATACCTTTCTCCATAGAATCCTCTAGTCCTTGTGAGACCACTCAAATTTGTATGAACAATTTCCAACTTCTTTGCTATTGTAAATTGCTGGTAAATGAGCTTCTCTTTTGCTTAGCCATAATACATTCCTTGCAAATCATGTTACTGGGTTTCATAATTTTAGGCAAATCTCTTACTACAAGTGTAGTACTCACTTTCACAATATTATCAAAATTTATATGACAAAATATTCTGTGCCATAACCAACTGTCATCAATCTTATTAATCAAGCATGTCATCTCAGTAGGATTCAACTAAAATACATTACCTCTGGTTCTTGATCCAGTACCAATCAAATTACCATCCTTGTCTTTGATTACACAAGTTTTCTCAGTAAACCAAACTTGATATCCCTTATCAAATAGTTTTCCAACACTCAAAAGATTATGTTTCAATCCATCCACAAAGTAAACATCATCAATGTTAGTCTTTCCATTAAGAGTAATAGATCATATTCCTTTGATCAAACAAGGTGCATTGTTTCCAACTCTAACAATTCCTCCATCACAACTGTTAAACTTTATGAATTTCTTCATGTCTCTAGTCATATGATGTGAACAACCACTATTTATAATCCAATCAGATTTCCTTTTTACTTGAGAAACTAAAGCTTTTTCTTCCTTAACTTTTGTTTCAAGATTTTTTTCTTTTATTGCTACAAATCCTATATCATCATTCTCATTATCACTTTCACTTAGAAATTTCTCCATACTAGCTTCAAATTCTTCATCATTGGCATAGAAACATTCTTTAGATCTGCTAGGTTTAAAGTTCTTTCTATACTTCTTTACTCTCTTAGGACATTTAGATGCAAAATAACTATATTCTTGACAAGTCCAACATTTAAAAAATTTCTTACCATTTGGTTCTCTTTTCACAAGAAAGGCAATTCTTTCTTCTATCTTTCTATCTTCTTCATTCCTAGATCTACTGCTACTAGCATAATCTCTGCTCACACTAATTCTTCTTGACAAAGTAGGGCAAATACTCAGTGTGCTGAATGCTATCTCCATTCTAGGTAGATCTCCTGATTGTCTCAAGTTCATCTCTACTACTTCTAGTCTTCCAAGAAGGGTTTCTCTGGTGAAATTCTCAATACAAGGTATAACTTGTTCAATCATATGTGTTGTCTGCTTAAATGCAGGAGTCAATGTCCTTAGAATTTTCCATATTACTTCATTCTCTGTCTTGATTCCTTCACATGATTTTATACTTGCAACAATTTCTGACATTCTACCAATATAGCTTCTAACAAATTCATCTTCCATCATTCTTATATCTTCAAATGCACATATCCAATTATGTAATCCGACTTTCTTTGCATGTTCATCACCTTCAAAAGTAGATTGTAAAGCTAACCAAATTTCATGAGATGTTTTTAGATATTTTACCTGACTGTACTCATTTTCTGGAAGGGATGACAAGAGTGCTTCTCTTGCAAGTATGTTACACATGAATATATCTCTCTCCTCATTAGTACATTCTTCAATTTTGTATTCATCAATGATAGTCTTCTTGTTCTTGGTGATTAACCAATATCCTGGTCCTAAAAAAAGAAAATATGTCTTCATCTTTTCTTTCCATTTGTCAAAATTTACTCCATCAAACTTAGGGCTTTCTTTCCTGAAATGACTCACCATGGATCTCCTCAAGTTGTTAAACTTTTCCTTCAAGGACCTGCTTCTCTGATACCAATTTCTAGAAAGTAAAGTCCACCAAGATAACTGAGAGAGGGGGGGTGGGGGGGTGAATCAGTTATCAGATAAATGCAACTTTTATCACCTATAATAGATTTCAACCATGTAATTAATGTAATTAACAACCATAGAAAGATATGCATACACAACAACACAATAACACAAGATATTTTGACTAGGGAACCTCTTGATCAAAGAGTAAACCCCGATGGGAATGATGCCCACAAAAGATGCACTAATATGAAAGTTCCTTGTGAGAGGATGGACTCTATTAGGAGACTTATGAAATACATTCAGTACATATGAATCTCTATTAGGAGACTTTGAATCCCAGTTACAAGATTCTAACCCTGTTAGGAGTGATGGAAGATAGAAGGACCCACTGTCCAAACAACTTCAAGGGCAAGATCATTGAACACATGGTCCAACTAATCTTTGTATTACTCAAAAAAATAATACCAAAAGATTACTAATGTCAACAACTTATCACTTCTCCTCTGACTATGCCAAATCGCACCAACTGCTTCATCAGATCTCAATACCAGATCTCTGTACTTCACATATCCTCTTACAATAAGTATTGCTCAAATCCGCAATTCACTTGAACACATACTACTACAATTTCTTATATATTACAATAAGGAAAACATTCCTTCCTTTATACCATACTCAAATAACTACCAATGAGTCAGCATACAAAGTACAAAATTAAATCTTCCACATGTTACACAAAATTCTATAATTACATAAAATTGTCGGCTTCCAATTAGGATAATTCTTCACTCATGCAACCTCTAACCTTTCTATCATGTCCACATCATAATTATCATGTCTTCATCATCTATACAACCTTGTATGCTCATATTCTATCTTGATTAGGAGATATCATCTAATTTCCACAAACCACTTCTCAGGAATGCTGCCTGAATACTGCTTCCACTAAATTACACATAACTATCATGAATAGATGAATTTATGTATGCACTCTTAACCATGATCTTAGAAAACATCATAGATTAAGTACTCAACTCTGCATAGCTTGATCTTCAATATCCCACATGCGCTAATGCAAACACTATCTTCTTCTCTACTAATCTTCAGTAGAGCACTGTGTTGACATCAATGACAATCACAGTCATGAATGCAATAACAACTGCCACAAAATGATTGTGAATACTCCCCCATAGGATATATTCAACATTCATTCCTAACATTAATCATGAATAAGGTTTGTTATATTCTGAATGACTTCTCCCATTACTCTTGAATGATCTCCCACTACAAGGTTGACCAGAGAAATGAAAACATATTAATGTGGAACTAATTTATACCTTAGTTCAAAGTACACGTAAAACCACAATGGAATCTAATTGATTTTTTCAATTTTTGTATCAAGCAGATTAATCTCATTTTGATCTCTTATTCTGATCAATCACAGTACACAATCATCAATTTATTTTTCAAAACTAAACATTATCCCAATTGCTCTAGTTAGGATTTAGATAACCTAGTTACAAAAATTTTCCCCAACTTTTAACCCGATCCAATGGTTGATTCAAAAGTTATGCCTTTTTTTTTCCCAAAACTAGTAACTAGAAATTCATCAACCACATAAACAATAGACCTAGGGCATCAAATATCTTTCCAAATACATATCCATTCAATCTAAGACCAAGAATAAATTGAAAGATCACTCAAGATAATGGTAAATCTGCAAGTTATAGAGTTTCCCAATGGTTGATTGAGGAGAAATGAATAAATCTTTTCAAACTCTTACCTTCCAGAGTTTCTAGATAGTTTTGGAAGAAATGCACCATTCTTTCACCTTTCTTAACGACCAAGTCTCAAAAAAAGTCTAAAATGAAGAAAAATCATCCTAATTTGACCCCCAAGTGATCCAAGAATAAATTCAATCCATTCAAAGGACATAATAACGTCTAATCAACGAGTTTGGCAGGGAAATGACATTAAAAATCACTATTTTTATTAAGTTTCTTCCTTCAAACTCCACCAAATTCCTACCCTTGACCCAAAGAGGGTTATTTAAACATCAGTTGACCAATTACAACTAATCCAACCAATTCTCAAGTTGATTGATTAGTTGGTCTTCTTAATTATCAATATTTTTGCAAATGTTACAAAAGTTGTCAAGCAACTTTTGCAACATTATTGCAATTTTTTGACATCTTGACATTTTGACTATTAATTGGACCATATTACATCTTAAATGTGCCAAATAAATGACTAAATAGTTATTCACTAATAATTAATCACCCAAACAAAAATGACTAAATAAATTACAATTGCTCCTTTATAATTATAACATTTGATAATATAATCAGACTAATACAGATAGATGAATTTATCTTAATTTTCACAACCTATATTAAATTGACAATATAGATAGATGCTACCAAGGGTGTTACATCCCATGAACCACATAAAGGATAAAACTCCACTAGGAGCATTGACCCCAAATCCCCACTAATTTCCAAAAATTCCCATGGTCCTAGTTTGCAAAGTGTGATTCCAAGTTCACCATTATCACGAGTTTGGAAAGTCTTCCTTGAGTTACTTGATGTTTATTTGTCATCCAAAAGTTAACTTTTTCTTTTGGAGGATGATGTAGTTATTGGAAAATATTATGTTATGATAATATGGGTTATTTAATAATGTATTACTTATTTTTCAATGTTAGATAATTATAAGCATTGGTTGGTCGATGATTGGTTCCTCTTATTAGGTCCTTCAAATAAATTGATCAAGAAAAGCAATATGGTCTAGTCATGTTAACTCTAATCCCACTACTTCATAAAGGGGAATTTTAAGACAAAATTAAATTTTTATCTTAAATACTTAAATTATTAGTTTGATTATTATAAATAAAAATAAAAACTATTATTATTGTCTAAAATTAAAACTTAACACCATAAATAAAAACTATTAAATCTATTATAATTGATTATTATTATTATAAATAAAAACTATTATAATTGATATTTACTATTATAAATAAAAATAAAAGCTATTATTATTCATTATTATTTTCATTTTAGTAAAGAGGGAAGACATAACACATTTTCATTTTGGTAGTAAGAGGGAGGAGAGCACAATGTTTTCATTTGCACGGTAAGGGATAGAGGAGGGCAAGAGGAAAATGGGATTATCTTGATCTTCAACACTTGATCTTATCACTCCATCAATAGAGGGGATTTGACTAGTTTTACCTCCTCCAATCTCTACAAGGAAAACACTCAAAAAGTGGTAAGATACTAGGGTTTATTTTTCATTTTGCATTGATTTTCTTGTTTATTTGATTATGATATAGCCCTGTTGAACTAGTGACTAGCATGAATAGATTCCTGGGCTTCTCAATACATCAATTTTTCTTAGTTGAGCTAGGGAAAAGATTAATTTGAACAAGAATACATCTAGGTATATTCTTAATTTTTCTTATCTTTCATCAATCTCCTTACTATTAAAAATTTTTCACACTTGACTACTTGTGCATAGATTTTCTTTGATCACTTACAATAATGAACCTCTTCACTTAAGACCATGTCTATTTGTAAGGTATCTGAGTATGCTTTATAATGTCCCAAGAACTTAAATTTTCCCATGACCTTACAAATAAAGATATTCACAAACCCTCATCATCCACTCAGTATTTGAGGGATTCTTGCAAGTTTTTAGTAAAATCCATTATTCATGCAGTATATTTCACATATAAGGATAAAATTTGATCCCTTGAAAAGTAAATTCATTTCCTTCAACATTAAAATATTTCTTAACCTTCATTGAATCCATTTGTTAGTGGAAAAATACTTAAAAAATAATAGGCACCCGTGATATGAGAGAATATAGTCAAGAAGAATGAACCAAATCTATACCTTTACTTACTAAACCTCAACACCAATTCCATTAAAATGGAGAATGATTTATCTCCTTACTCTTCTTGAAAAAAAACATGAAGATTCATAACCAAAAAACTTCATACCATTAACCTAATTGTCATCAGGATTGCAGTCATGGTATGACAGTTAGAGGATTTATTGAAAAGATTTACAAATACCTCAAAACTACCTAACTAACTCATATGTGACCATTTGATGTCTTTTTATAGCCTTCTTGGAAACAAAAAACACTCCCCATGATTCATGACCTTTCAACTTCCATACTTGACAACTTTGGTGCAACTTTGTAAAATGCAATTTTGCAAATGTTGCACTTTTGCAACTTTTTTTTGCATTTTATAACTTTTGACTTGAAACTTTACAATAACCTTCCTAAAATGTCTTAATGTATAAAATAACATAAATTACATCATTCTTGGCCATCCTTGGTCATTTTTACATCAATTTGACCACCAAGGCCTAATAAGGACCTATGAGAGCAACCTTGACATTTTGTGTCAATTTCATTACAACATTTGACATAATGACATAAATGAATTCAAATGATTTCAAATGACATTAAAATATGATATTATAACTTATTAACCCCTTTGATCAACTTGGTATTTTTAGGAGCTCCTGCACCACTTGTGTACCTAGCATATACTAACCCATCAAAGAAAAGATTAGAACTAAGGAGAACATAAAAGGGATAGTTAAACATGACTGTTGCAAGATAGCCAACTATGCGATCATACTTATGTTACCAACATGATACAATCAAACATTAGGAGTTTTTTGGAACCATTACCTAAAGCATGAGAAATATATACTAAATCCCTTACAATATATCTATGATACTTTCACCCTTAGATGTCATTCACATGAAGGAAATTGTTAACAAAGAGATGGATTGTTGTCCCAATCATTAAACTTGGTACATATGACTGTACATTGCATAATTAGGCACCACAACTAGATAGAATCACTAATCCAAGACTAAATTCATATACCCTTCCCCTATGACAACATCATACCCTTTGACAACTCAACAAACAACTTATGACTAATTCACCTTACTCCTCATTGCATACTCTAATATATGTCATCTTTACCCTATGACTGATTGTATACATTTGTTTGACTAATTTCATTCTACTCCCATTTCTTATGACATTATACATAGGCTATTACTTGAATAAAACCCCTTGATCCTTGGAGATTTTAATTCCTCTCAACATTCAACACCCTATACTTTTCCCACTCAACATGTGGACTGAGAATAAATGATGAAAACAATACATTTAATTGTCAAAAACATACAAAATATGTAAAAAACAATATATTTAAGTGTTCTTTTAGTTCCTTCATCCCAGAGTGATTAAAGATAATAGGTCATGTCACTATGTAGGATGTGTAATTTTTTTCAACTCATAATTGCTAGGAGAACATGGTTAGTTGACTTAGGAGTAGGCCTTTAGTCATGTGGCCTATGATATTGGTAATAGTTAACCTGAATGATATTGCCTACTAAAAACTGTTAGAAATGATCAACATAGAAAGCCAATTTGGAGTTGTATAATGTCCCTTCATGTTTTTAGGCCCACAAACAATATGAATCACTTAAAAGTTTAAATTGATACTAGAAATAAAAAGTATCAAGAAATTATGATAATGCCCCCACCTTTCTCTCTCTACATATACATATACATATACATATACATATACATATACATATACATATACATACACATAGGCATATACATATGCATATGCATATGAATATGCATATCCATATGCATACATATACATATGTATATACATATACATATACATATACATATACACCCAAGTATCATTAGTAATCAAATCAATAGATCATAGTGCCTTGATATTATGATATGGCATATTCCTCATAGCCAATCACACTGTGAAAATGCTTGCGAACATTGTAATGTCCCTTTTTGTGATATTTATAATTTCTTTACCTTAAGAAATAATTATTCCTTAAAAATGATTATTAGTATTAATAAATTTATGAAATATCAGAAATTCAAGATATTAAACAGTTCAACTGATCATAGAACAATCCTTAAAATCAATCAAATCATGAATTACTTAAGAATTAACTTGCTTGGAGCATGAAAGGGTCCAAATACCTTCCAATTCCTAGCCCCAGAGCATGAAATGATTACAACCTTTCAACTCCTACAAGGAACTTCCTCAAATTAAAACTGATTGTTTGATGAATTTTCTTGATTAATGTTGCTTGATATTTCTTGATGGATTGACAATAATTCTCTTGAATACTATTTGAATGTCAATATAGAACATCCTTGAATGAATTTTTGAAGCTATATGTGTTGCTGGACATTTATCCATATTTCTACCCTGAATTGTTTCTATTGATTACTTCCACTAGTAATAATGTTGTGATCTGTCCACATTTAATCAGATAACTCTTACATGATGTCACAATCACCAAGACTATTCATAATGCCTATTACTACCCTTCAAATATAATCAGAGTTCATGGACCTAATTTTTTTGTCTAGTGCATATTTTTATATCTTTATATTTTTTAGATGTAACTTATTATACTAAATTTTACTTTTAAATTTTACTTTCAATTCTATTACCCTCATCATAGTTATTAACATTTGTTATTGTCATGGATAGGTATTGAAGACCTTTCACGGGCGATAAAGCTTGTTTGGATAGTAGGACTTGGAGACTTTTGAAAAAGCGGGAAAGGAATTTAGAGTTTTTTGTAAAGAATTTGAAGTCAGTGAGGCCCTCTGCAACAAATTTAGAGGCAATTCAGAACCCAAAACACATATTTCATTCAGATTAAGTTAATGTAAAATAAATGTAAGATAGATCTTAGGAAAACTCATTATATCATCTTCTTTCTGTTACGTTCTCTGTTAAAAGTGACTACTTTCAAAAATGATTTGGCATCTCTATTTTTAGATTTATGTGTTTTTCCTTTAGATTAGAAACTAAATTAATATTGGAAATATATGTAAACGAGAGATTTGTATGGTATTCTTTTAATCTAATTTACAAGTAATAAACATTTTTAGTTTTCTCTTATATCATTTTTATATTTACAAACCAGTGTATATTTTTGGTCACCACATCTCAAATTGTCTTTGGAAATGTCTATTATGCTGATATTGGAAAGTCTTCTAAGGCTGCCAGACAATAGCGAGTGTGCTGATTACAAAAGCATGTATTTAGAAAACTATAGGTTTTCTTAGATAAGTAGATAGTTTTGTTTTAATAAAAGATACACATCTCATTTCATAGTAAATTTGGGTTTCATTTAGTGCATATACATTTTTCTTTTACTTCACATCGGAAGTAATATATGTTCATTCATTATTTGAGAACAAAAAAATTAAAACCATCAAATTTATAATTTTATTTATAAAAAGGAGGAAAGACATTTAATCATTGATGCATTCATCCTCCATGGAACATTTTATATAAAACTTTGTGAACTTATTTATAAATAGTGAACAAGACTTATGAGAACTATGATGAATGGTAAAATAATCTTGTGTTTGAAATTTATTCAAGGAAAAATGTATATCAACTAAGAAGCCACAAGACACAAGGAAATTTATATTGCACAAACTATTAAATAATTCCTATAATGATTAACACTTCTTACTTTTTAATACAAAAAACCAAAACCAATACCCATTGCTTTAGAAAAAAATAACATAAAACACAAATTTGCATCCATCTAGACAAGAAAATAGGTTATATTTTATAGATATAAAAAAGAGTAAGTACAATTCAATTGAATCCAATTTATATCTAAGACGGTTGTGGTTTCCCCTCCAAAATCAGGGGAAGTGAAAAGCTTCCAACCATTTACATTCCCATGATGTTTCAAAAAATATAATCATAATTACAAAGGTTAACATTTATAAGAAAACCTACACATTCTAACCATTATAGTATCCAAAAGGAAGCCTTTGTTCAAGGATTTTCAAAAGGGGGCCATAGCACCTATGTGCATATGGTTGAACATTCAACTATTGATAGGATCCTCTTCTCCCAAGATGTCCTTAGAATAGGGATTAAGGACTTCCTTTAAGGATTCATCTCTACTAGGAGTGTCAAATGAAGGTAAAGTGATATTAAGATAAGTATCTATAATGTTCTCTTGCTCTAAAATATCCTCATAAGGGGGGGATGTTTTAGGAGAAGGGTCATTATCATATATGAATTTTTCATCTCTAGAGGGGATAGGAGAAATTTCATCCAGTATATCATCTTCTTTTATCAAGGTTGCTTCATGAGGAAAGGAATAATCAATGTCCTTATCCAAGGGTTTTACCCAAATAGGAGAACCATCAAGAGAAGGAATATTGTGTTGAATAAGGAACACTTTAGAAGAGAAATAATCAGAGTAATCTTTAAGAAACCCCCTTCTTAAAAAAGATATAAAATCTTGGCGAATATTTCATTTTCTTGAAATTTTTTTTAATTTCTATTGGTGAATCTCTCAATTTTTTTGAAAAAAAAAAGTATTCTTATTGGCGATTATTTCTAAAAAATAATTTTTTTTGTAGAAAATATTAGTGAATTTTAGAAAATAAAAAGAAATAAATTAATCACAATGGTGAATACTTCTATTTAAAAAAATAGAAGTCTTATAGAAAATTATTAGGCTTGATGTGAAAATCTTTGATGGGTTTAAGGAATAGACTCTATAATAATTACTTGCTACCATTTATTTAAAATATAATCTAATAACCTCATGTATTGTGTGAGATAAATGTATTTATATTTTTAAATACTAATGGGGCCCAAAATTTCTTCAAGACCATTGATTTATATTGAGATCAACAATCTGAAAGAACTTTTAGCTCCCATAAGCATTACAAACCAAATAGTAACATTTTTACCTCATAAAATATAATGAGGGTCACTAGATTATACTTTAAGTTAGTAATGGTAGCTAAAAGTTGGTGATAGATCCCTATAGTAACTAATAATCATGATATATTATTGGAGAATTAATTTAAATTTCTACAATAACTTATAAAATTTTGGTGAATCAAATCTAATCATGTGTCGAATATTGTGGCGAATTTTCAAGTTCAAGTTTTTTATAAAATAAATTATTTTGCGATTTAAATATTTCTTAATCAAAATTTTATAAAAATGTGGTGATTTAGGTTGGCTTAACTCTTGAATTATTAGCCAAATTTGGATTCTTAAATTTCCAAAATTAGCCAATTGGCAAATATCAACCACTAAAAATTACCATGGAAATAATCATGACTCAAAATGTTTTCACGAGGCAAAGAGTAATCAATATCCCTATCCAAGGGTTCATCCAAAATAGGAGAATCATCAAGTATAGGAACATACCTATGAATAAAGCACATTGTAGGAGAGGCATAATCATGAGTCACTAAAGCGTGATCCCTAAAGGAGGGATATTTGAAATAAATAGAAGGTGAAGTAGCATCCTTAACTAAAGTATGCTCATAGATAAGACTAATATTAGGAGAAGAGTTCACATCAATCCCCAATTCTCCTCCAGAAAGAGAGATAATTGAGAGAAAGGTTAAAGTCATCTTCTTTCTCTAATAGTTCCTTATAGAGTGTTAAGATAAGAGAGGAAAAAGAAACATCGCATGCATTAAATTGATTCTATTTTGGGGTAACATAATGTAAAGTCAAGATAATAGGAGGATGTTGTTTTATCTCAAAATTGATAGAATGGTTTTGGAAGAATGCTTTAAATAACTTTTTCAATATGAGAAGAAAGAAATAAGTGCATAGAAGGAAATTTGGATGTATCTAAATGCATATAAAAGAGTCTAACTACCAATGCATACAAAATAGGTTTAGATTAAAAAAATGAATAAAAAGAGATGCATATAATGTAATAAAGTAGATCTAGATAGAAAAGAAAATATAACACTAAAATCAGAATGGAGATGTAAGAAGTCAAGTTCACAAAAGTGTAACATATAAAATGGTGAGAAATGCTAGGATATCTCACTCACCAAATCATAGGTACATATAGGAATATCCATGTGTTGGAAAGTGATGATTTGAGAGCACTATGGATAACTTGAGGGTTGTAATTTATGGAAACACATATGTTATAGTGATCTCATGTAGTAAGTATGAGTTTTGGAGACACAGTCATGAAAATGAATAAGTACAGAATCAAATTTACAAAGTAGTACAATATTGTTTTGGTCATCGAAGATAGTATATGTTATATGATGGCTTGTGAGCTTAGAGGAAGATATTTTGGGATATATGTTCTTCAGTTAAGGTCACATGTGTTTTGGTATTGATATTAGCAAGTTACAGTGATATGAAGATATGTGAAGACAAAGGAATAGTGAAATAGGGCATATGAATAGTCACGATGATTAAGAGAATGATAGATGGAATGGTAATGTGATAAGTTAGATAAAGATTGTATATTACCAACACTTCGGTAATACAAGATCATTGACTCAGTATTTATTATTTACATGAGTAGTTATTATGTTTTGTATTGTATTTGAGAGCCGAATGGATGATAGAATAGATATAAATAAAGAGTATTTTGTGAAAGCAATAATGAACAAGATACATATTAGATATGGATGCAAATTTGGGATATCAGTAATGGTTGATAGTAGATGGGAGATCATAGATTGAAAGAGACTATTGAAGCTATAAATCAAACTATCAAAGCATAGCAGATGCTTGTATTGTTCACTCTTGAGAACACTTTTGTAACTAAATTATTGATTGTAAGAGATGTAAGCTCAATATACATTTAATAGGGTTTTTGTATACCTTTAATAGGGTTGATATTCCTCTAACAAGGAAATGTACTATGTAATACTCAGCTCCTAATAGGGCTAGATCTCCTAACATGGATATTATATTTTAGTACATAGTTGTGGGTACCATCCCCACCACAGTTTTCCATTGGCCAGGTTTTCCTTGAAAACAAATAATGGTTTTATGAGTTATGTGTTATGTGTTTATGTTCTTTTCATTTCAGTATTCATATGGTTTATTAAGAACTAGTTTAATTTTAATTTAAAGTTCTATAATACTTATTCACCCCCTATCAGTATTACTCAATCGTAACAATTGTCATCAGAGCTATTGGACCTTGGAGAGAAAGTCTAAAAGATTAAGGGAGATCAAAATGGATTCAGAAAGTTTGCAAGAGAACTTTGAGGCAACACTTGATGACCTGGACAAAGAAAAGGATAAGAATGGTGATTTGAGATTAAAATTAATAAGAGAAGAAGGTTTTATCAAGAAACTTAAGGAACAACTTGAACTTTCAAGAAGTCAGAGACAAGACCTTATGGAAAGATCAAGGAGGATTCAGACAATGATACATTAGACCAAGTAAAGAAGCTAGAACAAGAAAAATAATAAATTAATCTTCTAATGATTAAAGAGATTTAACATGAAAATGATGCAAGATATAAAGTTGGAGAGACTCTCAAAGGAGAAAACAAATAGATAGGAGAAATGAAGATTGAACTTTATCACTACAAGGATAAATGCCTCAAATTGGAGAAATACAATCAGATCACTAAAGGTGAACTCACTCAAGCCAAATTACACATTGAGAAGTTGCATATGAGTAGTGATAAGATTGATGAAGAAAGAGAGAGATGGAAATCTAAAGGTGACATGACTGGAATTGGATACAATGAAAGAGAATGTTCCAAAACTCATGAAAAATCACATGAATCAAAGATTAAAGAAAGACCTACTCTTGAGAGACCTAGAGGTCAGACCAGACCTTTCAAAGATAGATGTTATGGATGTAAAAAACTTTGACACATTAAAAGAGATTGTAGAGGTAAAGCCCCTTTTAGACCCTTCACTAGTTATTGTTATAACTGTTATGCATATGGACACAAGAAAGAAGAATGTAGGAAACCTGATCAGTCAAGAAACAAACAAGATTACATCAGAGAAGAATCAATAGCAAAGATCACATGCTAAAAATGCAATAACCTTAGGCACACTACAAGGTATTGTAAACTACAAATTAATCA
Organism: Chamaecyparis obtusa; assembly: GCA_027943335.1. Classification (NCBI taxonomy): domain Eukaryota; kingdom Viridiplantae; phylum Streptophyta; class Pinopsida; order Cupressales; family Cupressaceae; genus Chamaecyparis; species Chamaecyparis obtusa. The sequence continues at coordinate 46,976 of BSBK01001624.1, read as the reverse complement.
GGATAGAAGGCCACCCATATGTTAAAAATGCAACAACTTGGGACATATAGTGAAGTTTTGTAGGTATAATAGAATGGACAAAAGAAGAGAACCACCTCCTATGGTTATAAAGAAGAATATTAGTGACAATGGTAAAAATTTGAATGAATACAAAGATGAATTCAAGAATCATTTTAGAAGATGATTAGATGAAGATGATGGAAATATAAGGAAGGTAAAAGATTTCAATAAGGCATTAGTTCAGGGAGAGACATTAGATGTTATTATGTCTTCACATGATCTTAAAATTTCCACATCAACCTAAAAGGCCGAGCATGGCCTTAGGGGGAGCATTGGATGAAGACAATAGATTATATCTAGCCCCTAATTATGTGGAACGATCTCATGCATGATTAGATATAGTATATATAGACACTATGGAGTCTATATCTATGATCGCATCACTTGGAGATTCATATCCTATGAGTGCGAGATTTGTGTTTGACTAGACAGTATGTGAAGTTGAGCTAACTATGATAAATGCATTTACTCACCTAGTGATGGATAAAAGACCTCAAGGCATATCAATTCTTCACCATTTGATAAGCAGTGACCAAGGAAATCAGAGTTAAGAATCACATCAGCTACCTAGTAGCCACATTGCGTGATTGATTGAAGCAGAAGTTTCAAAATCTAGCATATTCAAGGTATTTAGACTATTTAATCAATCAAGAAGCTATGGATACACCTATGATCTATGATGTTTTTGATAGGACAAGGAATAAGTTTAAAAGACACCCTTTTAAGTCTTGAGAGGATGATCCTGAAGGAGCATTTTCACAAAAACCATACAACATCCTTCATGTAGAGGATATTAGGACTTACATTCATTGTAAATATGAGACCATAGGGGATGTGGAGATATATAGGGAAATAGATGAGATGATATAATCTGATGGGAAAATAAAGGAAGAATTCAAACACTTAGAAGACCAATCTGTCATAAAGCTAACCCTCCTAAATGAATTTAGCAAGACAAAATGGTTTAAGATTATACTAAGCAGAGTGCATGATCAGTTCATCTAGATATGAGAGCAGCCTATGAAGATATGCAGTCAACTAATTCATGATATAACTAGATTGGACAACACTTGAGCTATCCCTATGGTAGAGAAAAACATTAAGAAGCAATTAGAAACCCTATCACATTTCAAATGGGACAAGCGAGTGATGACTGTCAATGATATATTTCAACAAGATGTGAGACTGGTAGAAATGCTACTAGGATACAAGTTATACTACAGTAGAAAACCTAATTCTATATCAGTAGGAATCATGATGATGGCTTATAGAATGGTGAAAGAGAACACCAAGTATAACCTATGCAAAATTCTAGCACAACAACTCTTGGAGAATGTAAAGATTATTAAGAATTAGGAAAAATCAGAAGCATTTAGATTTGGTTCAATTTTGATTCATATGTACATTCACATTGAGCACAAGTTTTCCAGAATGCACCCTAGAGTATGGAAGGATAGAATACCTACTGGTATTCAAATATCAGAGAGCTACCAAAGATAAAATAGTACATGGGTAGATGCAAAATTATTTTCTATGATCAAGATTTTGCAAAGGCAAATGAAGGAAAGGTACAGAATTCTTGAGGAACTCGTTGAAACATATAAGGATACAATCTATTTCATGGTTTAAACTGATTGTGTATTCATTGAAGCATTTGAGCCCATGAAGAAATAGTGCTATCCTATGGGATATGAGGTCAGTTTTGAGGTTCTTATAATGTAGATAGAGCATGTGCTAGCATCAGAAATTGACACATTTGAAGAGAGATGGGGAACATATCAAGAAAAGTTAGGCAAGGTAAGAGAAGAGCATGATAAAGGAACAAGGAAGATGAAGATAGAAAATATGGTTGATGACATGGCAATGAAAGAAGGAATAAAAAAGGAAAAACTAAAAGGTATAAGGACTAAGATGATAGAAGGATCTTTTAGCATGAAAATTGAAGAACCTCCTCCTTCTGAAGTAGAAAAGATAGTAAGTCCTACCTTTGACATAATTGATTTATCAATCACCCCTAAAAAGATAGTACAAGAGAATGTACCCGCAAACACTCCTAGGAGATCTACAAGATCAAACAGACCTAGCAGCCCTAAGAAGAAAATGGTTGAAGTAGAAGAAAAGAGAAAAGAAGATAAGGTGACAAAAAATAAAGAAGAGAAAGTAGAACAAAAGAAAGGAGAGAACCTATGGAAACCAAACATTAAAATATTGTAGAAGAGGATAATAAAAGATGGTAACTTGAAGACTCTAAACATATACTATGAACAGTATGATTCTACTAATTAATCAGTGATTGAAGATATAGTGATTGAGCACCTTCTAGTTTATAAAAATAACTTATTGGATATTGAAGGCAGTATTCCAAAAGATTTTTATGGGAAGCTAGAAATCAAAAAATATAGGATTTGAGCAATACAAATCCACAAAACCCAAAGATCACCTACATACAAAAACCTATTACAAGGAAGTAGAGACAAGAAGAGGGCAAGGGTTTGACTCAAAACTATGAAGAAGAAAATATCATCAATTAATGAATGAATTGAATGTACAATGGATCATCCATATAAAGGAGATCAAAAGCCTTGAAAGGCAATCCTAGTGCATGTAATAATTAGTTAAATTATTACAAGACTAATGCATGCAAGTTTATATTTAAACAACTAGTGCATAAGTTTAAATCAACTAGTGCATGTGTGTTTAAATATAAACAACTAAAAATAAAAGTGTTGACATCTTGAGAAGGGACTAAATTTAATTAATATAATTAATACTTTAGTCTAGCACCCCACCTTAAGATGAGCAACAATGCAACTACAAACAATGCAAGAAGAAAGAAAAGGAAACTACAGTGCTGAAAGCATAAAAATGGATCCCAGCAACATGGCCTGATGAGGTACCCAACACAACCAAATCTCTGTAAAATGGAGAAATAGAGAAAACCCAGTGGAAAAAAACCCTACTCCAAAAAGAGATATAAAGCCAAGAAAAAGAAAAAAAATAACTTCAAGAGACTCTCTCAAAGCCATAAGTACAATGTGTGTTGCCAACCCCCCTGTGAGAGAGGATCGAGGCTCCAAAGAAACCTTGGAATGAAGGAACCCCTAGATCAATGAACAAACCATTGTGACTTCAATATAGAGGAGTGAAAGTCAATGGACAATGAAGAGGTAACCTTGAAAGATGAGGTTCATTGGAAAGTTGAGCTGATGCTCAAAGGAGTAAACGCGAGGATCCTAAAAGGGAATCCCCAATGTAGGTGGTGTGACAGGTGTGCTAACACTATCATGAAAGAGGAGATGAATGTCCTCTACAGAATCCTAACCAAGTGCACCTAATGGCTCAATGAATGGAGCTAGAGGGTTAGGTAGTACTAAAGAAGAATCTTGTTGAAGAGAAAAGACCTCAACAGGATGTGGTGTGGCATTCATAGCAGTGATCTTGGGAACAATACAAAGGCTCAAGTGACTTGACTGCACCACATGATGCTCTCACAAAAGAGGAGATATGTGCTCCGATAATGGAGATGGTGGACCAAAGTGTGAGAAGGTGTAGAGATGGGTGGTATGATCAATTGTCCCTTTAGCAACAATGCCTCCTATTGCACTATCCCGAATGAAGATTGAATTTGTAGTGAACTCAACTATCTTCCCTGATCCACTATGTGTAATCTGATAAATTGAGAGAAGGTTTACAGATAGAGATGGAACATACAATAACCCATGAGAATATGAAGAATGGGAGAAGCCTCAACAGTAGAGAAGACCCCTTGAGAAGAGGCCATATGGTGAGAAGCACCTGAATCCATTATCCAAGGGACCTGTGAAGGTGATGTAATGGATGCCCATAATGCATGACCCTATCCAAAATCTTGTTCAGATGTCGAAGAAGACTGAAAAGCAGACCGCTGTGAGGTAGAAGAGGATGGAGAGGAAACAATGCTCTTCTGAAGAAGAGCTTGCAAAGTTGCAATCTATTTCTCATGGCCATCAAATCTCTTCTAAAAATAATGTGACTCATCATGAGGTCCCTTTTGACAATAGGAACATGTAGGTCTCTTAGTCTTCTATTTCTCCTTCTTAGAAGAAGATGGTGGGTCAATAGAGTGCTGAGAAGAGGAATCTGATATTTGCTTCGACTTCTACTTTTGCTTTCCGTTGGATGGTTGGGCAACCAATGCTTGGTTATTTGATCTTGTTAGAGAGTCCAACTGAGTAAGTTTGGCATGTTCTCTAGTCAAAAGATCTTAGAACACCTCAAAAGTGGGCATGGTGACTGTAGGTCCCAAAGCGTCCATGGTAGAGTGAAAGGTAGAAGAGAAGATTTGAAAGTTTCCCCTAAGCTTAGATAGAATTAGATAAATGCACTCTTTATCAGTCTTTGCCTTTCCACATCCATGTAACAAAGATCTTTATTGTTTGAACTTCATCAGAAAGTCCTCAATAGAGGGAAAGAATCAGGTACAAGAGAGGTAAGCTCTGCCTCAATATGAAGTTCTCTAAACTCATTCACTGCACCAAACATGGTGTTTAGCTTGGTCCACATAGCTAGAGGGGTATTGCACCCATCAAGATGAAACTACAAGTTGCCTGATACTATAAAGCAATCAACCCCATAGCCTCATCCATCTTGTTCTGATGCTACATGATCTCAAAGGGCCTCTATAATGCTGGCTGCACTGCATCTAGACAAGACCAGAACCCTTTTGAACGGAGAAGCCAAGTCATTAGGCTTTTCCATGTGTGATAATTATGTGGGGTTAGAAGTTATAGACAAGAAGAGGTCTCAGCCATATTTTTTAGAAAGGGTTTTCATTTTGATAAATATCTAGTTTAACTGATAGAAACAAGAAAATAACACCCCCCCACAATCCAAATATCGAACCCCTAAGTCTAGAATGATATGCTTTATCAAGAGAAGATAAAAAAAGTTTCAGATCTGAATCTTGTGTACCTTGAAATTTTTTTGATTAAAATAGGTAGAAATCTGGATGGTGCTCGAGAAGAGCTTTCTGACGCTTCTTTCAGATCGAAAAACAGAGCTAATTTGAGCAAATTAGCCCCCCTGGAATGCAAGAAAGAGAATCTGGCTTTGAAAGAAAAAATAGAAAGCTTGATGACAAAAAAAAACCAGATTAACTTCCATGAGAGCATCAGGCTCAGAATCGGCTTTCTGGTGATATCTCATTTGCCCGATTTCGACACTATATGCTCACGTTATGAGCAAAATACCAACTAGTGCACTCGATTTGCGTGCCATTTTTTTTGTCCAGATTTGCATGCTAGACAACAAATTTTTGGTGTTGATTTGTGTGTCAAACTACACAAATTTCACCTCAGGAAGCATGCCAATCTATACAAATTCCACCTTGAGAAGCATGCCAAGCATCTGGTACCAAAAAAAGCCCCAAAATGCAAAGTTGTCCAAAATGGATGTGCATTATATCAAAATAGGGGTTTTTGGGTTCTGCGAGCTCAACGGTGAGGTCTGTTTGAGCTCAAAGTGCACCAAAATTTAGGGATCCCATAATTTCAATAAAAAATAACCAAAAAAGCCCTATTATGAAATAGATGAATTTCTAATCTCTGAATCCTTCAAACGCAAACAAGCTATAGCAGATTAGGCTCTGATACCATGAAGGATTTGAGCAATACAAATCTACAAAACCTAAAGATCACCTACATACAAAAACCTGTTACAAGGAAGTAGAGACAAGAAGAGGGCAAGGGTTTGACTCAAAACTATGAAGATGAAAATATCCTCAATTAATGAATGAATTGAATGTACAATGGATCATCCATATAAAGGAGATTGAAATCCTTGAAAGGCAACCCTAATGCATGTAATAATTAGTTAAATTATTACAAGACTAATGCATGCAAGTTTATATTTAAACAACTAGTGCATAAGTTTAAATCAACTAGTGCATGTGTGTTTAAATATAAACAACTAAAAATAAAAGTGTTGACATCTTAAGAAGGGAGTAAAGTTAATTAATATAATTAATACTTTACTCTAACAAAAACAATTAGCCCAATCAGAGGATGAAACAATAAGGAACAAAGCCATTGAAGCTATGTTGCCTGTAGTTTCTATACAAAAAAGGGAGAAAATAATTAAGGAACTCAAATCCCTACTAAGGACTAAGGCCAGATTTGTAAAAATAATGGTGAGGAAATATAATGAGGTAATTGAAGACACACAGAAGGCATTGGATCAAATAGTAATGAGAAACATGCCTGAGAAGACTTCACCTCCCAGAGATACCAAGCCTACACCACTAGAATGGGAGAAAGCTCTAAGACAAATGAGGAGAGTATGGAAGGAAGTGAAGTTGACAAGAAACCAGACTTATTTGTTGCTGGTGTGCTTGTGACACTTGACACCATACTTGATGAAAGTGGATCTTTTTCAAGGAAACTAGGATAGTGTGGTGATAGAAGAAGGATGGAAAGAAGAAAATAAAAAAGAAGAAGATCAAAAGGAAGAAGGATAGGAAACAAAAGGACAAAAAGAGGAAGAGCATAAAGAAGAAATAGGGACAGATAAAGAAGAAGAGGTAAGAGTTGAGATCAAATAAGAACTTGATACTTCATCTACCTTATTGTTGGAAAGTATGGCCAAGCCTATGAGAACTGATGTGGAGAGTATGGATGAGGATGAATTAAAGAAATTATTCTTCATGGAATTTTCTAAGGAAAAAGAGAGGTCAGAAAAAAAGGAGATAAGAAGTTTAAGGTGATCGCTAGTGCTGGAATTAGGAGAGATAGGGTACTAAGAGGGGAGGGGTGAATTAGTGCCCACAAAACTTTAACACATCAACCTTTCAGATCTAAAATAGTAAACAATGTAACCTTCTAAAATAACTTGTATCTAATGCATGTATCATTCATCCATTCAACTTGTAAAACTAAATAACATGGAATCAACAATATAACAATCCCATAACACAAGTATTTTGGTAGTGCATAAACCCTTGTTAGAAGGTAAAAACTGCAGTGGGGATGACACCCACAAATTCTTCACTATTGCAGATAGAAAAGGTTTGTCTGTAAGGGATACAAGTTTTGATCACTTCTGGTGATCTTACCCTATTAGGAGTAACATATTAGATCAACTAGATCTACCTAGTTATAGGATTTTAACAACACTACTTGAGTGTGCACTCGGTTAAGAGATTTACAAAAAGACTGTCAAGTTTACTCTGCTAGGAGATTTTACCAAAACTCTATTACAATGATTAGAAAGCAATAGGTAACTATCTACTAATGACAACTTATATTGTTTGATACAGATCAATAAAGTATTGAATGTATATCACCTTTACTATGATGAATCTCTGCTCTGAACCGCTCAGTTAGCCTGCTCTGATTCTGCTCAATTTGATTTCCTCTAAATACTGATCTGCTATGTCTAACAACTGATAAAATTGAAGGTTGACTAGTAATTCAAGTGCTTCTTAATTCATACCTCAGTTCACAACAAAATGGTGTAAACAAACAATTATATAGTATACTACTTTATGCTACTTATACAAAATTAGGTTTCAACAACTTAGAGAAAAAACCCTAAGATCTACAGTGTACAAAAATAACCTAGATCTAACATTTACAAAAGATCTTCATCATATCTCAACAATAAAAGATCCTCAATCTTGGTAAAACATTTTCTAATTCTATTGTAACCATTTGCATAGAAGAATGTGCCATTCCTGATTACTATTTCATTTTCTTGTGATCCTCGGTAAACACTGTATAAACTACTCAGTGATTATACCGATGCTTGGTAAAATTGTCTGGTGCTTGGTAAAAAGAGTTAACCAACTGGCTCATGATGCTCGCTTTTACTGACTATGATAATATAGGTAATTGACTGATGTCTTTGATAACCTATGATACTAATGACAACCTTTAATGCTCGATAGAGATAACAATCTCCCCCTTTGCCATTAGTATCAAAACTTGAGTGTATATAGACCTTATGTCTCAAAACTTATATCTCTGCCATATACATATATATATGAAAAAGATTTCTAAATACTCCCCCTCAGTGCATACTCCGGTAATGTGTAGTATACTTAGAAAAAAGTTACATATTTGGCATAAACATGTTATCCCCCTTTATCTTCATCTTCTATATACACGTTTTCCCCCTTTTTGATAGTAATGCCAAATACAAAAAAAAATGTATACTTACAACTTGTCAAAAATGTGCTAATGGGTTTTCTTCAGTGACTCCAAGAGGTTTTCCCATTCCTCTTTCAAGTTGGTGAGAGAAATGTACTCAAGATCGACTTGTGCATGCATATCAAAAATGTTGTCCAATAGAGAAATATTTGGTGTTGCAACAAGCGTTTGTGCCCTGACAAGATGTTTCTCAAAAAATTTCAGGTATGGAAGAAGTTCTATCTGTAACTTAGTAACCTGATTAGTTATTTGCTCTTCTTGCTTCTTGAGATCTACTATCAACCGCCTGAGTTCTTGAACTCTAAGTATATGCTTAGAAAAATCTTGCAGCTCAGTTGTAGCTACATTTTCACTGACTGATATTTCATTCTCAAATTGTTTAATCTTTAATAAGCTCATCAATTGATCTTACCTTATTGCTAACCACCTTGAATTGATTTTGGTCATCTTCATTTTCTTCATCCTCAAGGTCTTCTCTGTTTCTTATCAATTTTATCTTTTTCTTCGGTGCTTTTTCTATAGCCTTGCATCCTTTCTTTACATAAATCTTTGTCGATGTAGCAGCCTTTCATTTTTCTACCTTCACAGCTACCTTCTTTTGTGGTGGTGAAGCTATAGTTGATGACCTTGTGCATGCACTTGTTTGCACTGGCAACTGCCTCTTCTATGAGCTTGAGTGGGAGAAACTGGTATTGGTTCTTGTTCTTCTTCAGACTCGATTTCTTCACTATCATATGGTTTGTTAGCCAACATTAACTAACCTTTGATTGCTGCTTCAACCAGTGACTCCTTAGATGAGTCCAATTCATTCCCAAACTTCTTAGATAAAAACTTCTTCATTTTCTTTTCTTTCCTTGTCATTTTACTGATGACATGACCAGTTTTAATTCTTGACTTAGATTCTTCAAAGGTTCCAAACCTTTCATCTTTGTGTCCTATAGTAATGCTAGCAGTTTCGTGATTGATTTCAAACTGAAATCATAATTCATTTCATAGCACATTGGTGCTAGCCATTTAATTTTGGGTTCTACGACTTTAATCATTGTATGGTCGGTGTTCACTAGGAAAGAGATATCCATATGAAATTTCTCAACCAATTCATTAGGAATCCTACTTCTTAGATTCATCTTAGCTTTAAAATCTTTAAAATATTCATCAAAAACTTTGTTCATATCATCTCCCAAACTATTCAACATCTCAAAAATCTGTACAGTGATTGGTTTATCTGTTGTCCAGTTCATTTTACCAACTCCTAGAAAATATTTTTGTAGATAGAAAAACAAACAAACAAGGAGTGAACCAAACTTACACTTGTTTTTCTTTTGTGACCTTATTGTCTTCATGTTCTCCTTTAATTGTGTCAACAATACTTCTGCAAGATCTACTTGGTGATCTTTCTTTGTCAGTTTGTATGCCACATCGACTGCACTACAGGGTACATTGTTTAATATGCTTGACTAAAATATTTTGTACCCAATTACATGTGATGCAAATTTTACTATTGGGTCTTTGATTGTAGATATCTTTAGTGTATGACCATCCCATGTTGCTCTGGTACTCTTTTCAACATCAGCTCAGGATGAGCTTCAAAAAGGTTTTGCTTTGTCAGTTGTAGGATAACTAGTAACCCTGCTAATCATTTTCTTTGTAATCACAACTGGTTTATCCAACTAGAACTTTCCATCATGGTACCGAATCAATACAACTCTAATCCATTCTATTTTGAATTTTTGTGGAAAATGTATGGTGCACGATAAACCTATTTTCTCAATCTAGTTAAATTCTGGTTTCAACTTCCCATTGTTGCCACACAATTGTTGATATGCAACAATAGTCTCAAAACCTCCTACTTCCCCAATCTTTCAGTGAATGTACGAACATATGTCTTCTATTAACAAAACCCTAGGTGGGATGCTTGAAAAAGTGCTCATTGAATCCATTTGAGATGTGATTTCGGGGTGAGGTTTGTACTTTGGTTTGTCAATTTTTTTTGAAACTATTAACTTAACTTCTTCTTCCACAACTTTAGAAGAACTCGTAGTAGATGCCATTTCAACAAGCTAGGTTTTCTAATAAGTATGAGAAATATGCTCGGTAGGGTTTCAAATTACGCAAAATGTATCAAAGAGTGTGCTCAGTTCGATCTACAACTGCTTGAATTTGCTTGAAATATTCTTGTTCGAACTCACTCTGTGAAATTTTAGCTCTTTGAAATCACAATGTGAAAAATAAACTCTATATTCCATGTATTTATAGAATTTTTGATATTTCCACTCAAAACTATATGCAATAAATGCTTGGCCTACTTTCTAGTTCATGACAACTATCAGCTCAATGACAGCTATAATCTTTCATCAGCTTGGTTAACACTAGACTTCTTTTCTTGGTTGATACTATTATTCGGTTAACCTTGAATAGTGATTACCGATGAGTAACCAATGCTCAGTCTAAGTTTTACCGACCATGTGACTTTGTTAGCTCAAAATATATAAACCATAATGCATCTTTATTCATGCAAATTTGGTATGTGCACAATATATATAAGGAAATGTATGTAAAATGTGATCATTTTGAGATGTCAGTCCCATACATACCTACATCTCCTTAGGCGGAGGTACCAATGTCACCCAATCCAGTGGATGAGGTTTCACCAACATCATTACTTGACTCAGCATTCTCATTAGTTGCCTTCTTCCACATGCCATTCCTTATTATCATGATATTGTCAATAGTGTTTCCACTCTCAAATACATGACCTTCTTCTGGTGCTCGGTCTCTGTAGTCTTTTCTTAAATGACCGACCTTATGACAATGCAAACATGCCATTCCAGTGCTTGTCCAGCTTCTTGATTGTCCATCCCATCTTTTCCTATTAAAATTCACTGTAATGTGCCCATATCTACCACATGCAACACAGTTAACCCATGTGTTATAATCCCAAACATAAGAATTACCTTGTCTCTTCGGTTGGTAAGGCTTGCATTGTGTCTTCTGCTTAGGAGTCCATACTTGCTTAATTTTTGCCTTACACTCTTGTGCAATGTGTCTATGCTTATTACAAGTATAACATAACTTCTCCATAGTAGTATTGTTAGCATTCTGTTTAGCTCTACATTCATAAGTTTGATGACCATACTTTCCACAATAATAGCAATATCCATTGAACTTAGGAGTGACAGGAGGTTTACCTTGTGCTTTGCTTCTACAGACATTAGATGTATGTCCCATTTTTCCATAGTGATAACATGTCAACACTTTAGGTCTCTGATTTTGATTTTTGTTGACTTGTTCAACTTGTTGTGATGATTCTCCTTCACCAGTATAGCCTAATCCAACTTTTCTTCCAAATCTTCTTTGATTAATCAGGAAATCATCAATCTTCTTGGAATTGTTCTCAGCTAGCCTCATCATCTGATTATGTTGTTTTTGTGTCTTTATTTCATTTCTCAATTTTTCATTCTCTTCTCTGAGTATTGCAACATCTTCAAGTCTTCTAGACAATTCTCCATTCACTTCTTCAATAGCCAGATTCTTTTCTTGCTCAGCCTGTCTAGCATTGTTCATTATTTCTACCATTCTCACCATCTAAGATTCTTGACCAATTTGCAGTTCTTTCACTTGTTCGGTTAAATGTTGATTCTTCTCTGAAAAGTCAGAGATTGTACTTTCAAATCCATCAGAAATAATACCTGAACTAGATCTAATGTGGTCAAATATATCATCAATTTCTTCTTCATGGTAGCCAATCTCATTTTGTAGAATAGCTAGGTTCTTCCTTTCAACTAGTAATTTCTTCAATCCTTCCTTGGCTTGCTTATACTATTCAACAAACATCTACATTTGAATCTTCTAATTCTCAATAGACTTATCTAACCTATACCTCTCCATGAATTATATCTTTTGTTAGAAAGTAAAGATCCCCAAGATAACTGAGAGGGGGGGGCTGAATCAGTTATCTGATAATTTAACCATTCAACTACTTTAAACAATATAATCAATGTAGTAATCAACCATAGAAAGATAACCATACACAATTTCACAATAACACAAGATATGTTGACTAGGGAACCTCTTGAAAAGAGTAAACCCCAGTGGGAATGATGCCCACAAAATGATGCACTAAAATGAAAGTTCCTTGTTAGAGGATGGACCCTGTTAGGAGTCTTATGAAACACATTCAGTACATATAAATCCTTGTTAGGAGATTTTGAATCCCTATTAAAAGATTCTAACCCGGTTAAGAGTTTATGGAAGACAGAAGGACCCACTGCCCAAAAAACTTCAAGGCAAGAACTCTGAACCCATTGTCCAAAAGATCTTAAAATTATTCAACAGAATAATATGAAATATATTACCTCCTTCATACTATGCCAAAACTGCACTCTCTGATACACAAGCTCACAATTCCAGATCTCTGTACTCACAAGTCTTCCTTCATCACTGAATTAGCTCTTTTCTTCACTTCATGCATATATTCGCATCTCAACTTTCACAATTCAATCCTCTCTACTCAATTCTCCTTTTTTACAATTCTCATATTACAAAAAGGAAAACATTCCTTCTTATATACCAAACTCAAATAATTACAAATGAGTCAGTCCTCAATTACAAAATAATAATTTCTACATGCTACACACAAAATTCACATAAAATTATCGACTTCCAGATACTGTAACTTTCTCCAAACATATCCTCAAAGTTTTCACTATGAACCACATCATCATTAATGAGTCTCCAACATCCCTTTAACTGCACAAAATCAGATTCCATCCCAGCTAAGAGATATCCTCTGAAATCTGAAAATTGCTACACAGAAACACTGTCTAAACACTGCTTTCACCAAAATGCTCATAACTCTCATGAATGAATGAATTTATTTTTGTGCTATTAACCATAGGTTAATAACACACCAAAGAACATACCATCAACTACAAAAAATCCAATCTACAATACAACATGTGCGCAAAACAAAACTATACCTACTTTCCTGCTGATATCCTAAATATCACTGTGTTGACATCAATGACAATCCAAGTCATGAATGCAACAACAACTGCTACAGAATGACTGGCAAAATACTTTGCATTCATTCCTAACAATCTCCCCCATTGGAATTGATGGCAACATAGATGAAAAACATCCAATGTTCCAAAAATCCAATACTGCAACATCACTGTAAAATATCAAATTAAATCTTGCTTCGTTCTCCCATTCAGCTCTCTCATACAATCCACAATGTTTTTCATGTATATCTCCCCCCCATTGACATCAATGATAGAAATTCCATCACTAAGTCAACAACAACTTAATGTCAAAAGACAATGTTCATAAAAATACAATAACAAGAGTCCTCACGACTCAGCTCATAAACTCCCCCATAGAGGAAGTTCCAACATCCAATCCAAAAGAAAGATAGGGCTCATATACCACTGGATGGATGCAATCATCTGCATCAATTCTCAAAAATAGGTTGGAGCATAACCCCAAGAATACCTCTCTAATACACAAATGTATCCTTAGGTAAAAGTTTTGTAAATATATCTTCTATCTGTTCCTTTGTGCTTATGTACTCCAATCTTACTTCTTTTTCTGCAACTTTCTCTCTTACAACATGATACTTGATCTCAATATGTTTAGTCTTAGAATGTAAAATAGAATTTTTTGACATACTCACTATACTGGTTCTATCACAATGTATAACAATAGGCTCATCAAAATTTATTCCAATATCCTTTAATATCTGCTTCATCCAAATAATCTGATTACAATTATTTTCTGCTGCAACATATTTTGCTTCTGTTGTACTTTTTGAAATACAATTCTACTTCTTACTTAACCAAGAGACCAATTTTCCTCCAAGAAAAAAGGCTCCACCACTGGTGCTTTTCTTGTCATCAATGCTACCTCCCCAATTTGCATCAGTATAGGCACATAAAGTAAAATCATCAGAATTCTCATACCATAATCCATAATCCATTGTTCCTTTCAGATATCTTAGTATCCTCTTTATTGCTACATAATGTGATTCTCTAGGTTCTGCTTGAAATCTTTCTACAATCCCAACTAAATGTGCTAAATTAGGTCTTATATGTGTCAAGTACTGCAATCCTCCAATCATAGATCTGTACTTTTTTTGCTCAACTGCTGGTGTCTCATCTTTGCTAGATAACTTATGTCCAGTTACCATAGGTGTTCCAACAGGTTTAGAATCTTCCATTCCAAATATTTTCAATAAGTCATTCAAATACTTAGTCTGACTTACAAATATACCTTCCTTGCTTTGTGTTATCTGTAATCCCAAAAAATATTTCATTTCTCCAATCATGCTCATTTCAAATTCAGTCTTCATTTCATCTACAAATTTGTCACTGGCTTCATCTTCTCCTCCAAAGATAATATCATCAACAAATATAACTATAACCAACAAACCATTCTCAATTTCTTTTGTGTATAAGTTACTATCTGCTATTCCTTTTATAAATCCCAATTTCAATAAATACTTATCCAATCTCACATACCAGGTTCTAGGTGCTTGTTTTAATCCATATAAAGATTTCTTTAACTTACATACCATATCTCCTTCTTGTGTCAAAGGAAAACCTTCAGGCTACTCAATGTAGACTTCTTCTTCCAATTCACCATTCATAAATGCTGACTTCACATCCATCTGATACACTTTGAATTTCTTGTAAGCTGCATATGCCAGAAACATTCTCACTGCTTCAAGTCTGGCCATAGGTGCAAAAGTTTCTTGATAGTCAATTCCTTCTTGTTGTGAATATCATTTACATACCAATCTTGCTTTGTTTCTTATCACTTCTCCTTGTTCATTCATCTTGTTTCTGAATACCCATTTTGTTCCAATCACATTCTTGTCTTTAGGTCTAGGGACCAATTCCCATGTCTTGTTTTTTTCAATCTACTCCAGTTCTTCTTTCATAGCATTAATCTAATGTTCATCTTCACAAGCTTCATTAGTAGTCTTAGGTTCAATTTGAGAAATCAAAAATAAATGTACCTTATTTCGAGTCAAAACTCCTTTGTCTAAACTTTCAATAACTCGCTCAATAGGGTGATGTTTTGAAATATACCTGTTAGGTGTCATAGTTACTGATCTTGTTCCAACTGTAGATTCTTCTCTATTTTCTTCTCTATTTTCTTCAGTATGACTTTCATTCAGTAAATCACTGTTAGTTTCAAAAAATAATTCTGTATTTTCAATGTTAGGCTGAGGTTGTGCTTCTCCATCAGATTCATAATCAAGCATTCTTTCCCAAATTTTAAACTTCTCATCAACTTTGACATTTGCACTTTCAACAATAGTCTTATTTCTTTTGTTATAACATCTATATGATTTTCTTTTCAAAGAATATCCAAGAAATATTCCTTCATCACTTCTAGGATCAAAATTTCCTATATCATCATCTCTCTTAATATAACATTTACTTCCAAAAATTCTAAAATACTTAACTGAGGGTGCATGTCCAAACCATAATTCATAAGGTGTCTTGTTTGTATCTTCTCTGATTTGTACTTTGTTCATAGTGTATACTATTGTGTTCACTGCTTCTCTCCAAAAGGTCTTCACCAAATCATTCTCAAACAACATAGCTCTTGCTGCTTTAGTTATTGACCTATTCCTTCTTTCTGCAATACCATTTTGTTCTGGTGTTCTAGGGGCTGAAAGTTGTCTCTTAATACCATTCATTTCACAAAAAGTATTAAACTCTCTAGATGTAAATTCACCACCTCTATCAAATCTTAGACACTTAATCTTCATTGCAAATTCATTCTCAATTTTGCTTTTCATGATCTTAAATTTATCAAATGCTTTAGATTTTTCTTTCAAAAATGCAATCCACATCATTCTTGTAAAATCATCAACAAGAATCATAAAATACCATTCTCCATAGAATCCTCTAGTCCTAGTAGGACCACTCAAGTTTGTATGAACAATCTCCAGCTTCTCTGCCGATGTGAACTTCTTGCTGGGAAATGAACTCCTTTTTTGCTTTGCCATCATACATTCTTTGCAAATCATGTTAGTAGGTTTCATAATTCTAGGTAAATCTCTTACCGCAAGTGTAGTACTCACTTTGACAATATTATCAAAGTTTATATGACAAAACCTTTTATGCCATAACCAACTATCATCAATCTTAGTTAAAAAACATGTCATCTCAGTATGATTCAACTAAAATACATTACCTCTGGTTCTGGATCCTTTTCCAATCAGATTTCCATCTTTATCTTTTATCACACAAGTTTTCTCAGCAAACCAAACTTGATAACCCTTATCAACCAATTGTCCAATGCTTAGTAGATTATTTCTCAATCCATCAACAAAGTAAACATCATCAGTGTTAGTCTTTCCATCAAGAGTAATAGATCCTATACCCTTAATCAAACAAGGTGCATTATTACCAACTCTAACAATTCCTCCATCATAATTGTCTAACTTAACAAACTTTCTTTTATCTCCAGTCATATGATGTGAACAACCACTATCTATAATCCAATCAGATTTCTTTTCAACTTGAGAAACTAATGCTTTTTCTTCCCTTTCATCAGATTCAAAACTTTCTTCTTTAATTGCTACAAATCCTATTTCCTTAAAGTTATCATTATCACTGTCACTTAAATGTCTTTCAATTCCTGCTTCAAGATCTTCATCATTTGCATAATAACATTCTTTAGATCTCCTAGGTTTAAAGTTGCTTCTATACTTGTTAACTCTTTTAGGAGATTTAGATGCAAAATGACCATATTCTTGACAAGTCCAACATTTAAAGATTTTCTTACCTTCTGGTTCCCTTTTTACAAGTAATGCAATACCTTCTTCAATCTTCTTATCTTCCTCAGATTTAGATCTACTACTACTGGCATAATCTCCATTCACACTAGTTCTTCTTTATAATGTAGGTCTAATGTTAAGAGCACTAAATGCTATCTCCATTCTAGGTAGATCTCTTGATAATCTCAAATTCATCTCTGCTATTTCTAATCTTCCAAGAAGAGTCTCTCTTGAAAAGTTTGGTGTACAAGGTATCACTTGTTCAATCATCTGTGTTGTCTTCTTGAATATTGGTGTCAAAGTTCTCAAAATTTTCCATATCAATTCATTCTCTATCTTATCACCTCCAAAAGACTTTATTCCTCTTACAATCTCAGACATCCTACCAATATAGCTTCTAATAGATTCATCTTCCATCATTCTGATATCTTCAAATGCACAAATTCAATTATGTAATCTAGTCTTCTTTGCATGTTCATCACCTTCAAAAGTAGAATGTAAAGCTTTCCAAATTGCATGAGATTTTTTCAAACATCTTACCTAACTATATTCATTCTCTAGTAGTGCTAAAAAAAGTGCTTCTCTTGCAAGTATGTTACACATGAAGAGATCTAGCTCATCTTTAGTTCCTGCCTCTAGATTGTCTTCCTCAATGATAGTCTTCTCATTCTTTGTAATCAACCAATAACTTGGTCCTAAGCACAATAAATGTGTCTTCATCTTTTCTTTCTAGCTGTCAAAATTTACTCCATCAAACTTAAGGCTTTCTTTCCTGAAATTCACCATGGATCTCCTTAAGTTTTTAAACTTTTCTTTCAAGGACCTGCTACTCTGATACCAATTGTTAGAAAGTAAAGATCCCCAAGATAACTGAGAGGGGGGGGGGGGGTGAATCATTTATCTAATAATTTAACCATTCAACTAATTTAAACAATATAATCAATGAATTAATCAACCATAGAAAGATAACCATACACAGTTGCACAATAACACAAGATATGTTGAGTAGGGAACCTCTTGAAAAGAGTAAACCCTGGTGGGAATGATGCCCACAAAATGATGCACTAAAATGAAAGTTCCTTTTTAGAGGATGGACTTTGTTAGGAGTCTTATGAAATAAATTTAGTACATATAAATCCCTATTAGGAGATTTTGAATCCCTGTTAAAAGATTCTAACCCGGTTAAGAGTTTATGGAAGACAACAGGACCCACTGCGCAAATAGCTTCAAGGAAAGATCTCTGAACCCACTGTCCAAAAGATCTTAGAATTATTCAATAGAATAATATGAAATATATTACCTCCTTCATACTATGCCAAAACTACACTCTCTGCTACACAAGATCACAATTCCAGATCTTTGTACTCACAAGTCTTCCTTCATCACTGAATTAGCTCTTTTCTTCACTTCATGCATATATTCACATCTCAACTTTCACAATTCAATCCTCTCTGCTCAATTCTCCTTTTTTAAAATTCTCATATTACAACAAGGAAAACATTCCTTCTTATATACCAAACTCAAATAATTACAAATGAGTCAGTCCTCAATTACAAAATAATAATTTCTACATGCTACACACAAAATTCACATAAAATTGTCGGCTTCCAGATACTGTAACTTTCTCCAAACATATCCTAAAAGTTTTTGCTATGAACCACATCATCATTAATGAGTCTCCAAAATCCCATTAACTATGCAAAATTAGATTCCATCCCAGCTAAGAGATATCCTCTGATTTCCAAAAATCGCTACACAGAAACACTGTCTAAACACTGCTTTCACCGAAATGTTCATAACTCTCATGAATGAATGAATTTATTTTTGTGCCATTAACCATAGGTTAATAACACACCAAAGAACATACCATCAACTACACAAAAGCCAATCTACAATACAACATGTGCGCAAAACAAAACTAGACCTACTTTCCTACTGATATCCGAAATATCACTGTGTTGACATCAATGACAATCCAAGTCATGAATGCAACAACAAATGCTATAGAATGACTGCCAAAATAATTTGCATTCATTCCTAACATCTTTACCATTTATTGGTTGAAATATCCAATAAGAGAACTAAGCTTTGATAACAATTGTTGGAATTAGGAGAGATAGTGTATTGAGAGGGGGTGGGGGGGTGAATCAGTGCCCACAAAACTTTAACACATCAATATTTTAGATCTAAAATAGTAAACAATGTAACCTTCTAAAATAACTTGTATCTAATGCATGTATCATTCATCCATTCAACTTGTAAAAGTAAATAACATGGAATCACCAATATAATAGTCCCATAACACAAGTATTTTGGTAACGTAGAAACCCTTGTTAGAAGGTAAAAACTACGGTGGGGATGACACCCACAAATTCTTCACTACTGTAGATAGAAAATGTTTTCTTGTTAGGGTTACAAGTTTTGATCACTTCTGATCTTACCCTATTAGGAGTAACATATTAGATCAGCTAGATCTACCTAGTTATAGGATTTTAACAACACTACTTGAGTTTGCACTCGTTTAAGAGATTTACAAAAAGACTGTCAAGTCTACTCTGTTAGGGGATTTTACCAAAAATCTATTACAATGATTAGAAAGCAATAGGTAACTATCTGCTAATGACAACTTATATTGTCTGATACAGATCAATAAAGTATTGAATGTATATCACCTTTACTATGATGAATCTTTGCTTTGAACTACTCGGTTAGCCTGCTTTGATTCTGCTCAATCTGATTTCCTCTAAATATTGATCTACTCTATCTGAAAACTAATAAACTTGAAGGTTGGCTAGTACTTCAAGTGCTTCTTAATTCATACCTCAGTTCACAAAAAAATGGTGTCAACAAACAATTTTATAGCATACTAGTTTATGCCACTTATACAAAATTAGGTTTCAACAACTTCGAGAAAAAACCCTAAGATCTACGGTGTACAAAAATAACCTAGATCTAACATTTACAAAATATCTTCATTGTATCTCAATAATAAAAGATCCTCGATCTTGGTAAAATGTTTTCTGATTCCCTTGTAACAGTTTGCATAGAAGAATGTGCCATTCCTGATTACTATGCCATTTTCCTATGATCCTTGGTAAACACTGTATAAACTCCTTGGTGATTATACTGATGCACGGTAAAACTATCTGGTGCTTGGTAAGAAGAGTAAACTCACTAGCTCATGATGCTCACTTTTACCGACTATGATAATATAGGTAACTAACTGATGTCTTTGATAACCTTTGATACTAATGACAACCTTTAATGCTCAATAGAGATAACATCTAGGGAAGTAGATACTGTGAATAAAATACTCCCTATACCTCTTATATTTCAAGGAAAAGATGATGTAGAGAACCTAAACATGGCACTAGATAACTTTGATAGCCATTATGAGTCACTTGTGAAGATTGCAGAGGAAAAGGAAGAGAAGAGATACCTAGAAAAGAAGTTGAAGGAAGTTTGTCAGTCCATCCCATGGGACTTGGGCATTCTGAAAGAAAATACAACTAAGGCCAAAAGCTATGTTTTTGAATAAGGTGAAAACAAGTTTTGAATGGAACCCGAAACCATTTACAAAAAATCATAAAGATAAGACATTTCAACATTTACAAAAAAGAGACACCCACAACAAAGAAAAGAAGGACCCAAAATAACCTGAGAGAAGACAATAAAAACAAAAAGAAATAGTTCTAAGCACATCAACTAGCAAGCTACCAGCAACCACCCAAAACAAACTACTTAATATTTATAGTTTTCTCTGCCTTCTTCTGCAGGTCCTCCATCTTCTAAATAGCTTCTTTTAAGTCTTTCAACTCCTTAGGGATATCAGGGACCTTCCTATGGATGCGTCCCCTAGTTCTTGTTCTTGGTCTAGTGTTCCTAGCCTCATCATCAATTGTTATGGTCATTTTTTCCAGCAGAATTCTTTCCAGGTAGTTGTACAACATTTTCAAGTTGATAATCAAGGCATTTAGGCCCTCATTGCTATGCTTTAGGATCTCATTTATTATGTACCCATTGTAACTGATTTAATCTATTAAATCTTTAAACTTGTTGTCAACCATCATTTTAATATCAATAGTAATATCCTCTTTTGGGTTATTTTTATTTACCTTATCCAAAAAATTCTTTTCTAGATTTTCCATCTTAGTAGTCAGGGTATTCAAAGTGTCCTCCATAGCTTGAAGGTGGTGTTTCATTTCCTGTATCTTCTAAGTTATCCACTTATCTAGGTGAATACCATAACCTTCAGTCTTCTTAACCTTCTCCAGAATTGTAGCATCCATCATGAAGCGTAAAGACTCCTCCTTATGGCTCTCACCTTTCTCATAGCTTGAATGGCCCTTCCCTTCCTTTGTTTCAGTTTGTTCTTCTTCTTTCTCTTCTGGTCTAGGGTTTTCCATGCCATCATCCTCCTTTTCTTCAAGTTCTTCTTCTTTGATTTCTTCCTTCTCAATTTCTTCTTCTTCACCCCCTTCTTCTTCCTCCTCTGCATCATTCATGTTGTCTTTTTCCTTCCTCACCTCCTCTTGCTCATTTTCTTCAGGATTCAGGCCCTCCTTTTCCTGAGCCTCCTCCTCTTTACCAGGGTCCTCTTTGGCATTATCCTCTTGGATGCTATCCATTCCCTAAGACAAAGGGCTTTTGTCATCAAGTTCATTTTCTTCAAGATTCAAGCCCTCTTTTTCCTAAGCCTCCTCCTCTTTACTAGAGTCCTCTTCGACATTATCCTCTTGGATGCATTCCTTTCCTTGAGACAAAGGGATTTGGTCACTAGCCTCATCACCACTATCCTTGATTTTTTCTATGTCACTTTTATTACCAACATCATCACCACTATCACTGGCCTTTTTCTTGTTTCTCCTTCCCTTCTTGCGGGTTCAACCTTTCTCTCAACCTATCTATTGTCCTTTCTTTTGCTAGTGACCCTTTTAGGAATAGGCTCTGGGATAATATCCCTAGCATAGTCTGCAATGAGGAGAATCAATCCTTCATGCAGCACTGGGTTACTCACTTTCTTCCTATGTTTTGTAATGCTATTATTCAAAGAACTCAAAAGAAAGTATGAGAAAGAGATCTTCTTGTTGTGCCTAAAGTGGTTAGCTAGAACAAAATGTAGATTATAGATTTTAGAGTAATGCCCATCTAGCATGAAATACTCAATCAACACCTTCAAAATTTTAGCCCAAATTCCTTAATATTAGTAATATCTACAAAATCCCATTTTATTTTAGTCATCAAAGCTTCTTCATCCACAATTTTAGGAAAAAGATTGAAAGCTTCATTACCTAAATGCTTATTGTCCCTATAAAAGTGCATACAATCCATGGATAAACTAGTAATTTTGGATATAAGGGTAAGAGTAAGGGGGAAATATTTGACCCATAAATTAAATTTTCCATTTACCCAGCCATCAGAAAACTTAGCTATTACCTATTTATTGTAGCCATGAAGCTTTTCAATGTATGGAGTGACCCTCCTTTCTTCAACTTCTCCCAAACCTTCTTCTCTTGTCTCCATTTCTCACAGTCAAAAGGCTCCTCCCTTCTCAGACTACCTCCCATATTCTGAATGTAGTTTCTATTCTGGCTCTGAAATTCACTAATTTTCCAAGACTCTCTGCTCTGTTTACTCTTAATATTCGAAGCTCTTAAAATTACCTAGAATCCGTGTCTCCTTAATTATGAAATTATGATCCCACACTTAACCTTACAAGCATCTCTCCTTGATAATTGTTTCATCCTTTTCATCATA
Source organism: Chamaecyparis obtusa (assembly GCA_027943335.1). Classification (NCBI taxonomy): domain Eukaryota; kingdom Viridiplantae; phylum Streptophyta; class Pinopsida; order Cupressales; family Cupressaceae; genus Chamaecyparis; species Chamaecyparis obtusa. The sequence goes on along the minus strand of BSBK01001624.1, from coordinate 24,182 downwards.
CATATAAGTGGCTTTTCCCTCCTTGTGATTAATTTTACCATAAGTGATTATACTTATGATCTTAGTTTTTAGATTTGCTTCCCTTATCCATGTTTTGATGACATCATTCTGGGCCCCCTCATTTGCCAGCCTCTCCGCTAGCTTATTACCTTCACGGTATCTATGAGTGATGTGGATTTCCTCAAAAGTTTGGATTATCATCTTGATTTTATCAATTATGTGAGCTATAGTCCATGAGATCACATTTTAACCACTAATGCAATTAATTATGTTGAGAGAATCACCTTCCAACCAAAGCTTTGAGCATCCCAATTCTTTAGCCAAATTCACTACGTAGAGCACTACCTCACCTTCTGCCACATGGTTAGTTTGAATTCCCAATAGAACCACTATAGATCCCAGACAATTACCAGCCCAGTCTCTTATAAGGCCTCCCCCTCCATCCCTTCCAGGGTTTCCTCTTGTAGAGCCATCAAAGTTCCCTTTTGACCATCCCATAGGCGGAGCAGTCCACATAATATTATCTCTAGGATTCAGATCTATTGTTCTACTCTTCAAGTTTTTCTAGGAAATGGTGCTATCATTATTGAGTTTATGATTCAACAAAAAAGAGTCTTTCTTCCCTATGCTTCTAAAGTTTTCCATAAGGCTTTTTCATATTGAGTTAGCAATCTTATGAGGAGGTGGTATTTTTTCTCTGAAGACTCTATTATTCCTCTCCTTCCATATTTTCCAAGTGAAATGAGGGAGTATGAGTTTCCAAAGATCCTTAGCATTTTTGTCATGAAAAGGGAAATGCCATTGCTAAACAAAGTCTTGGAAATTTTAAGGCTTAACCCACTTCAGATTCAAAGACATGAGAGTAGAGTCCCACAACTCTCTTGCAAAGGAAAAATGGATCATTAAGTGATCACAGGATTCAGCCTCTTCACAAAACAAGAAGAATCTATTTAGTATTTGGAAACCTCTTCTAGTAAGGTTGTCCAAAGTGAGGATTTTATTCTGAACAAGCAGCAAAAAAAACATGTTAATTTTAGGAATAAGAACTTTGTTCTAGACCTGAGAGCAAAGGGGCCAATTTTCATGAGGGATGAGGAGGGCCAAAGAAGAGGCAACTGAGAACTTGCCAATGTTATCAGGACCCCAAATCAGTTCATCAGACTCATTTTCTTTGATAAAACAATTATTAAGTTGTTTATTCACCTCCTTGAATATGATATCCTTCAAACTAAGATCAATCCATTCATCATTGATCCAGTAGTCACTCACTTTTCCCCGATAGTCTCTTTGTATTCTTGGATCATAGTTTTCCATTCCTCATTATCAATAAGAGGCTTTTCCATCAACCATTTATCATTCCAAAATTGGATCTTCTTGCCATTTCCCAGCTTCCATCTAACACCTTTTCTAACTAGTTCCTTGCCCTTACGGATACTATTCCAGACATACAATCCCTGAATGTCAATTTGAGAGTGAAGAGTTCCTTCAAGAGAGGTGAGATGGTATTTTCTTTTAATGATCGAATTCATTTCTTTCTCTTCTTCACATATCCTCCAAGATTTCTTAGCTAATAAAGATTTATTAGTATTAGTAATATTTTTGATGCTCAGTCCCCCAAATTTCTTAGGTTTAAAAACCTTCTCCTAGGAAACCAGGCTAAGTCTTTTTTTCTCTTCAACCCCTATCCAAAGGAACCTTTTTTGGATTTTCTCAATAAGTTCTGCATACTTTAGAGGAATTTTGAATAAGCTGAGAGCATAAATTGGAAGATTTTGAAGAGTTGCCTTCAGCAATTGCACTTTTCCAGCTTGGCTTAGAGTTTCCCCTTTCCATCTTGCCAATTTATTGTTGAATCTATCAAGGATATCATTCCAAAAGAAATCTTTAGGTTTCAAACATAGAGGCAATCCCAAATAAGGAGCAGGGAGCGTCCCTATCTTGCAACCTAAAATGGAAGAAATTTTCTTCTTTCTTTCTTCAGGAGTATTAAAAAATATAGAAAACTTTTCTCCCAATTTATAAGTTGACTGGTTGCATTAGAATAAACATTGAGGGCCTTTTCAAATTCCTCTCTTTGATAGAATATTCACTCGTAAGAATCATGTCATCAAAAAGTTGTTCATGAGAACACTTGAGGCCCGAGGAAGAAGGTTGAAGGCTAGAAATCTGCCCATTAATAACCAAACTTTTAATAAATCTCCCAAGGCTTTTAGCCATTATAGCAAAGAGGATAGGAGAGATAGGATCTCCTTGTCTCAATCCTTTGGAGGGTCTAAAGAAGGGAGATGAACCCCCATTCACAATGATAGAAGAGGAGATCATAGTCACTAGTTGCATTATAAGTTTAATCACCCCCTGATCAAAACCAAAAGCTTGAAGAATTTTAGATAACAGCTCCCAATCCACTCTGTCATAGGCTTTCGACAAATATAGCTTCATCAAGAAACCTTGTTTCCTAGATTTATCCAAAGAATGGATATTCTCATGCACAATAATAATGGAATCCAGAATTTGTCTCCTCGGAACAAAGCCATTCTTGTACACAAAGTTATAGAGACTGATAGGCCTAAAGCTATAGGCCAAAATCTATGTTGCACAAGGAAGAAAGTTATATAGTTATTGAAAAAATCCTATTAGAGACATCAAGAACATTGAGGACATAATAGCCAAGGACATGACTACATTGGACAATATGTCAGACAGTTGTGAGACCTCCTCACAAACTGTATTAGAAATGGATAAGAAGACATCCAAAATCTTGGATAAAGTAAATGTTTTGGATATAGAGAAAGGGAGAGTAGTGACAAGATTTTCTTTTCTAAAGAGTTTAATCACTCCTAAGCTATCAATTCTTAAAGCTCATCTCACTAAGATGGAGAGGTTTGGGGAGTCAATGACCAAATCTGTACCCACTGAGTTGAAGGAAGCATAGACTATATCCTATGCACTAAATGGACCGATTCATGTAAGTGAACTCTTAATTAAGTCTTCGAATGATGAAGTAAAGACCTTGGAAGATTCCTTCCAAGATATTCTAAATATGGTGAGTAAGCACTAAGTCCCACATGTTTGAAATTTTGAAGTTTTATGAGTACCTTTTCCATTGATGTCAAAGGGGGAGAAGAAGAGAAAAATGAGAACAAGAGAAAATGAAAAGAAGAAAAGAAAAGAAGAGAAGAAAAATGAGAAAAAGAAAATTGTAAATAAAAAAAGAAAAAGAAGAATATGTATATGTAGAAAGAAGAAGGGAGAGTACAGTTAGTATTTTGGACACTTAGTCATTTTTTACTAAGTGTTGCCATCAATGCCAAAGGGAGTGATTGTTAGCAAGTGATGATTTGAGAGCACTATGGATCAATTGAGGGCTGTCATTTATGGAAACACATATGTTATAGTGATCGCATGTAGTAAGTATGAGTGTTGGAGACACAGTCATGAAAATGACTAGGTATCGAATCGGATTTATAGAGTACTACAATATTGTTTTGGTCAACGAAGATAGTATATGCTATATGATGGCTTGCGAGCTTAGAGGAAGACATTTTTGGATAAATATGTTCTTTATTCAAGGTCTCATGTGTTTTGGTATTGATATCAGCTAGTTACAGTGATACGAAGATATGTGAAGACAGGTGTTACAAGTAGCAGTTGTCATTGCATCAAAAGATTGACCTATTAATGCATGATACAACCACTAGACTTATAGAAGACAAAGTAGGTAGTTAAGCCATGTCACAAATCCTGAGGGGAGCACTGACCATTTTTATAACAATCTCCCCCTCAGCATTACCCAATGGGATTTGAACCTATGACCAAGCTTTGATACCACTTGTTACAAGTAGCGGTTGCCGTTGCACCAAAAGATCAACTTGTTAATGCTCGATACAACCACTAGACTTATAGAAGACACATGAGGTGGTTAAGCCATGTCACAAATCCTGAGAGGAGCAATGACCATTTTGCCAACAAGAGGAATAGTGAAACATGGCATATGAATAGTTGTGGTGATTAAGGGAATTCTAGATGGAATGGTAATATGATAAGTCAGATAAAGATTGTATATTTCCAACACTTAGGTAATACAAGATTTTCAACTCATTATTTATTATTTACATGAGTAGTTATTATGTTTTGTATTGTACTTGAGAGCCGACTGGATGAAAAAATATATATAAATAAAGAGTGTTTTGTGAAAGCGATAATGAACAAGATATGTATGAGATATGGATGTGAGTTTGGGATATCAGTAATGGTTGATAGAAGATGTGAGATTAGAGATTGACATAAACTATTGAAAGATATAACTAGAACTATAAAATCATAGTAGATGCTTGTATTGTTCACTCTTCAGAACACTTTTTTAATTGAATTATTGATTGTAAGAGCTGTAAGCTCAGTATACCTTTAAGAGGGTTGATATTCCTCTAACAAGGAAATGTACTATGTAATACTTAGCTCCTAACAAGGATATTACATTTTAGTACATAGTTATGGGTACCATCCCCACCTGGGTTTTCCCTTGGCCATGGTTTCCTTGAAAATAAATAATGGTGTTATGAGTTATATGTTATGTGTTTATGTTCTTTTCATTTCAGAATTCATATGGTTTATTAAGAATTGGTTTAAGTTTAATTTAAAGTGTTTTTATACCGATTCACCCCCCCTCTTAGTATTACTCAATCCTAACACCATGACCTTATAACAAAGGAAATCTGATTAACACAAGATAGGATGCCAATTCATGATCTTCACAGTGTAGGGTTTTGGATTGATCTTCCTTTCCCTAAGATAAGGAATTGTAAATGATATGAAAAGGAAAATATAATCTATAAAAGTAAGTGTTAAATGGAAATTATGTACTCACCTTGAGGGATAGTAGAGGAAAAAACTTTAGATTTGGAATAACCTATCAAGAAGTTGTCAAAATCTAAAACCAATCTAGATCTGGGACCATAAAACCTTTTTTTTCAGACCATGAAAGTTATAGAACTCTAAGTATAGGTATAAATGGGGTATAGGTCAAAATTGAGGTGACCTATACTAGTATAGGTTGAATTTTAGGTGACCTATACTGGTATAGGTTGAACTTGAGGTGACCTATACATGGGAGGGTTGAATTCGAAGGCTTTGAGACCATGATCAATACTGCATCTTTAGATCTACAATTCTGATTCTAAAACTCTACCAATCTGCCTGTACACCTAAGATAAGGGTAAATTGTTGGGCGGAAGGGGCTTGCCTTGGTCAAGCCCCTATATAAAAATTAAACTTGAAATGTAATTGAAATTACATGAGGAGATGTAATCTATATCTAAAACATAAACTACCTTATACCTCAATGATGTAATGCCGCTTTGAAGATGATCACAAGTGTTGATACAATTTGTTGGACTCCACAAAAATCCAATAGGAAATCATGAAACCAAACCCTTAAATGATGAATTTTGTCATTTTCCATAAGAGAGGAAGAAGAATTGAATGGATGAATGTATATCTCCTTCCTTGATAGAAAACTCATGTGCTTCTCTTAAGACAAGAAGTTATATTTATAAAAGGAGATACTTGAATTCTTGATGGAAGATGGATGAATGCCTTCAATGAATACTTTCTTTCTTTCTTGAAATTATTTAATGCACAATATATTGCTTGTAGATGGATTACTTGCATGAGATAAGATGTGAAAATGAAGAGAGGAAGCCTCCTTTTATATTTATTTCAAGGTTCAAATTTGCAAGGGACGAATCCACTGGGCAAGAAAAAGAAAGTACTTTGCATCAGGCCCCAAAATAAAAAATAAACCCCTGGGGTATAGGTCACCAAAAGTGAGACCTATACATGTATAGGTCATCCCAAGTGTGACCTATATACCAATATAGGTTTCCCCAAGTGTAAGCTATACCCAAAAGGTCTAGCTTCAAGATAAATTATGTGGGGTTTCGAGAAGTGTTGAAAGTTTCAAGACAAAAAAAAAAGGATAAGTAGGAAAATCAATCATAAATACCAAAATGGGCCCAAGAGGGAAATGAATTATGTTAATGGAGGGCTAAATAGGAAATTTTTCATTGAAATTAGATCCGTTCTCAAGTTTTGAGAAAACAATATTGATTTGGAGGATGCAAATGGGCTAGACGAACATGAAATCAATGTGGAAACCCATAAGTGTTAAAATGGGGCTAAAAATCAGCACCTAGAAAGGGTGTTTACTTTTTAAGACTATACAATCATTAGTAGGCATAGTTACATCATCAACATTCTTAGGGAACATAGAGGACTCGAGATCAAAGGAAACCATAAGTCTACCACTTATCATCAAAATACCATGATTAGGACTCAAGCTTATAAAAATCATAAAAAAGGAAATGAATTAGATATATGTCTAAACAATTCAAATTCAAGTAGAATATTTGAAATAAAGATGCAAACACTCATCAATTTTATGCAACATGAATGCAATCAATCATAATTTTAAATGAAACCCAATGAATAACATATTTAAATACCAATCAAAAGTGAATGTAAGGAGTCACAATCACTAAAATAAAAGGTTAAGGTGAGCTAAGAGGCACTAATATAACTATCCAAGTCAAAAGTGAAATGTAAGGAGTTGGGTTCACCAAAATATAAGGTGGAGAAGAAACAAGAGGCACTAATCTAACTATACAAATCAAAATTGGAATGTAAGGAGTCAAGTTCAGAAAAATATAACATATATTAATATGATTAGGGTGACAATAAGAGGTTTTAGGGTGGTTCCATAGTGAAAAATCTAACCTATCCTTGGTTACATTGGAAGGAAGATGACACATTAAGCCCAAGTAAGATCTAGGCACTAAGTAGGTGCAATGATTGTTCATTTATAAATGTGTTGAATTGATTAGGGGTATATGGATGAATGATGTAGAATAGAGGGATGGAAAGGATGAAAAGATAAGATTCGAGATGCACAGCCTAACAAAGACAAAATTTAGTACATATATCAAAAATAGAGAACAAAAGATGCAAATAACCTATAAATCCAATTTGAATAATATCTGGAGGGACTAGGTTGTCTTGGTTTACCTTTTCTTGAGACGAGATTTCCTTTGCCAACTTGTTCCTTGCACTTTTGAATTATTTTAGTTGCAGACTATCTGTGAGGTTTTGAACTTTTCAAATGTGATTTGGTACAAGCACCACCTATACCTGCACATAAAAGACAAGAAAAATATTGTGTAAAAAGGGGTTCACCTTAGTTAAATCCTATTTGAGGAATCAAATTTAAAATAGAAATGAAATGTGCATGAAAGAAAAGCTTGCTAATGTAAATTAGATATTAGATGTACAATATAAGTGTTTATACATTTATAAATATACCCTATGTCATAATGTTTATGGGATGCTTGTAATTGGTTGTATTTAGTTATTTGATCTTGGATTCTAGAGAAGAATCAAGGATTGCCTTCACAAATGCATAGATTTGCAAATACTTTGAGTCATAGTCTTCAATGTTCTTATGCTTGATTAACTCTTACCTTGAAGAATGAATCAATTAATGTGGATGGATAAATGATCTTCTTTCTATATTGAGGTCTCCTTTACTTGGCTTTTATGAGGAAGAGAAGATTGCTATAATGAGAAGGTTTCCTGTAGTACCCTGCCCATAGTCTGATTTTATAAATGTTATGATTACTTTACAATGATAGATTATATGTTAGCAAATCATTGGTGCATATGATTTTATTGAACCCATACTTGCATGTGTATGGTTGATGTGTTTGTTTTATACTTCTGTTTGACGTGCCTGATGTGGTTGAGGGACGGAGTCGTAGTTACTTGCTTGTGAGATCTACACAATTGGTCGATCCCTGCCATTGTTTGTTATATATTTATATATGTATGTACATGTGGGTGTTGTACGCAAGTTTGTAGGTACTAGGCATCGACTTCCCTGAATTGTCAGGATGAGTGTGCCCTATCACAATATCTCAAATGGTAAGAGAGGGGAGATAATACACGGATCCAAAACCCTAACCTAAGCCCAATTGTCCTAGGATTGGACAAGTATCGGTTTGACTAGGTGACAAAGTTCGTGGATCCCCATCTTGAGCTTGTATGTTTATTTGATGATCTTGATTTATTATTTTTTGAGTTTGAGATATTCTATAGTTATGAAAATTAATATTATATTTGGAAAAATAATACTAAATTTATTTCCTATGTTCTTGTATGATTATTAATTAATTAAAAATCAAATATTAAGATATTTGGTTTTAATTAATTAAATATGTGAAATAGGATTATATTGTCCATTAGATATTAAATTATTAAATTGCATGATTTAATGATGTTTGGAATATAAAATTATTTAATAAGAGATTAAAATATATTAGCATGTGCTTTATTGAGTTTGAATGTTATTTGTTTAAAAAAGGAGACAACTTCTCTTTAGGAGACTAAGTTGAGTTGTGCACAATTAAAAGATATTTTTAATTATTAATTAGTAATTTCTTTCAATTTTGGAGTTGGAGTTTGATTAGGAGTTATCTGCTGAGTCATCTCTGGGATTTGCATGAAAGGGGGCATTAAATCCCTAATAGGGGGAATGGCATTCATTTGGAGATGAGACAGGTTTTGGAGAAGATTTTTTGGGGAGAGCTTGTGTGCTTGAGTTTTTGGAGGATTCTTGGTTTGTTGTGGTTGCTTGTTGATTTGGGCTTGGTTGTGCATCTGGATCTAGTTCCTTCTTTCATCGTAGTTTTCAGATTTGCAGACAGGATTGAATTTGGAAGAAATCTCACTCTCAGATCTACAAAAGGGGTTTCATTATAGTTTCTAGCATTTGATCTAAGATAGGATCTGAAATTCTTATTGTGTGCCTTCTGTTATTTTGTTTGGTAAAAATTCTGTGTTTGAATAGATCTGGAATCTTTTCATTAGATCTGTATGAAATTTCTTGTTTTGGGTATTAGAGAAACCCTAGATCTGTTATTTTATATTTTTATGATGATTTGACATTGTACCGTTATGCTGACAAAATTTTATCAAAAGTTTGTCTATAGTTTGCTTGTAAAATGAAAAATTAAACCTAGGTTATAGTTGAACTATAATGTTGAAGAAAAATAAATTTATCTTTGGTTGAAAATCAATTTTAGTAGAAAAAACCCAATTTTGGTGTATAAGTTAATTCTAGAAAGATTTATTTTATTCTCTGTTTGAAAATTCAGTCTTCAAAAAAATACAGTCCTTTTCAATTGCATGATCAGACCAATAAGACTAAGAGATAATATATTCCCTTGCATGAGAATGTGGAGCATAGGAAATATTATTCATAAATTTATGAAATAGGGACTGGTATATTCTGCTTAAAAAATATGTATATTTATAAATACAACTTTATCCATTATAAATCTCTTATTGTTATTTTTTAAATTTTTTTTCAATATTAATTTATTATGCTTATAGAAATTGTTCTTTTAGTAAATGAATTATATAAAAAAAAGAAATATATTAAAAAAATTGTAAAAATAATTAACAAATTGTATTTTTTTTTATTGTTAAAATTTTTTTAAAAAAAATTTAAAGGTACCTGCACAGTGTGTAGGGTACCTGTGCATGCAGGTACACTACACATGCAGGGTACCTATCATGTGCAAGTCCGTGCCTTACGCACGGAAGGTAAGGAAGGGGGGCAGTGGGGCCGCCAAGTTCCCCAATGAAAAAGTTCTTTGTTTTAGTATTTAATTTATTTTAATTTTAAATTTTTCTTTAATTAAATTTTAATTTAGTTTAAGTTTAGTTATTATTATTTTAATTTGTTTATTTTATTAATTTAATTTAATTTAATTTTAAGTTATTTTAAATTGATCTCATATTAGAACTTATATGATTAAATTTAATTAATTTTAAAGATTAGAAAAGGATTGTATTATTAAATTGATTAATAATGTTTGGATTAGGTTTTATCTTTATTAATAATTATTTATTTAAATTCTAACATTTGAATAAAGATTTATGGTTATATTGTATTTTTTTTGTGGAAATTATGGCAAATGTTTTATTTATGAAATAGACTATTAGCTTGTATGTATATTTCTTTTCTAAATTCAGGTTTTGAAATTAGATTAGACCTTGTGTTTTATTAATTAGTATGACTTATGTATGTGTATGTTTGGTGAGATACATTAATTATAATTCTATTGGCAACATGGTCTAAAAGATGTTTTGTTTTACACTAAGATTGGGTGTTTTTGTCCTATTGAACCTATAGGATGAATATAGATAAAGTTCTTTAGTTTTTGCAATTATTTTAATGTCTATGATAGGTATCTCTTAACATATTGAATTGTTTCTACACGCGGATTCATTTATGTTCAATATAGAATTTTGTATGCTTATGATTAAATTTTAGTTTTTTTTATGATGCATTGTGTCTTCTTCATGCCTAAAGTGTTTTCTTTTTCTTAATGTGTTTTGGGGCACTAGAAGACCTAAGGGAAAGACAGAGGCTAGGGTTTGTGTCAGTTGTTCTTGTTCTCAGTATTATGTTTGGATGTATGTGTGAGATTCGATTTTACCCGGCTTGACCATTTGGGTTCATGTTGTATTGAGTTTTACTTCATATTCTAGAGAGGAGAATATGGTATTGACTTTTATGTCCGATCCAAGGGATCATATGTATATTTTCTTTTGTGGACACTTTGAGAGTGTTCTATGACATTATAGCTATGTGAGAACCAGTGTGTTCCTATTATTTTGCAGAGCAGTCTTGAGGGACATTATTATCATCTTGTGATCTATGTGAGATCTGTGAGCTTAGGGTAGTTTACCTAGATATGTAGTAGGAGGTGGCTTGCAATAAGTGTCGGGGCCCACAAATTGCTGCCAGGATCACTTATTGTTAAGCATCTTAATCAAGTGATAACTAAATATAACATCGAGAGATTTAAGAATGAACCTAATAAGATATGGTTTCCTCGCCCTGGCTTAGTGCTAGTATAGACTAAGGTGGGAATGGAGAAGATGAATAGCCCTCTTTTAAGGGATGAGTTGGCATAGTTGATGACTTCATCTGTACGAGAGGTCATTGACACCGTGTAAGGTCACTTGGGTGTCGGGATCCAACAAGATTACCAGGACAAAACTCAAGGGTTAGACATATATGATGACACCTTCCTATGCATAGTCTAGTTATCCTACATGAGTCGGTAGCCTCTGTAATAGTGATTCTTTCATGGCATTACTACTTTACACCTTGAGTAAAAGAGCTTTCAGGATCCTCTCCTCAACTTGATTTGTTTGTGTTTGTTATCTGAGTGGGATCTGTTGTTATCTCCTCAGCACGGTGGGAGTGGACCATTTAGGTTCATGAGGTTGGGTGGTAGTGATTATTTTACCATTTGGGATTACAAAATTTGTGTACCAGTGCTGGATGATCCCTGTTGCAGTTGTTCCTTCTTGTTCCTCATTGATGGAGTTGTACTCTACTCTTCTTCTTCTTCTTTGTGATCTTGTATCTTGTATCAGATTCTCATAGATACCATGTGTACTTCTTTTCTATTATTGTATTACATACCCTATGACATGTGCAGTGGATGTAGATTTATGGATACCTTATGGTACCAAATGTTTTTATGTTATCTTTATGTGATGTTGATTATATCTTTCTTTGTTTATATGAGTTTTGTAATTGTACCTAATCTAATTAATTAATTTTATATTCACGTAATCTTCATCATGGAATCCTTGAGAGTTGTAACCTAAGTGATTTGTTCATTTCATTGTATTGCTTCCGCATTGTAAAACTTTGATGTTCTTCTATGTTAACTTTAAAAAAAAATTATTTTGCAAACTTAGATGCATGTTTAGGTTAAGTTCTCCTAGGTTCCCTAGCGGGGCATTACACTTGGTATCAGAGTACTGAGTTCTACACTGGGAACTCTAGGAAGTTGTGTGCCCGTTAGATGTCTAAACTGTTAAACTTGAAACCAAACATAGACATATAACTCTTTTGTGTTTATTGTGTATGGTTACCTTCTCTAATGCATCTAGGGTGAAGTACCTTTGGATGTCATGAATCGATTACTCCCTTGAGTGTGGCTACCACTAGTCACCTGGTTAAGTGAATGTTATATATTTGATGATTTATTTTTGGTTTATTGATGAATTGTTCGTGTTGTGTATGGGCTAGCATTGAAATTTTGGACTTTCTTATAATTGGACTAGTCACCTGAATCTCTTTTTGCCATCTATTTTGTGACACTAGTCACACTTGATTTATTGTTGAATTACCGCAGTACTTTTATGATTTAATGTTGAGCTTGGAATTGCCCCACTTGGGTTTTTCTTTTTGAACTTTATGGTGGCTATTCTGAATGTTTGGTATTGTTGGCCTTGTTACGTGATAAGTGTTGTTTCTATCATGTTCATCATGAACCCCTGATAGTATGTATAAGGGAGGACATCATAGAGATGGTACTATATTTTCTATGTGAAAATTAGAATCATTGTGTATCCTATATATTTGCAAAAGTGTCGCATTAACTAGATAGACTTTCATGAACTTCTCCACCCATCATTTAATGAAGATGCGAATGTGTGTTTTATGCAATTGATTCTAGATGTTTTCTATGATGATGAATGAGTAAAATTTTAGAGCTATTTTTGAATTTTAAATGAACGATTGATCCATGTGATTTTCAGTTTATTCCTAAACTAAATACTATATTGACCTTAATGATTGCATATCATGTTCTTATTAGATGACTTGTTTTTCAATGTTATGTTTTGTTTTTAGTAAATGATTTGTGTTTGGGGGGATATGTATCCTCATCTATTTGTAGGCTTTTAGGAGTAAGCCTAATTCTAGGGGGGATGGATGTAGTACCCCGCCCCTAGTCCAATTTTATAAAAGTTATGATTACTTTACGGTGATAGATTATATGTTAGGAAATCATTGGTGTACATGATTTTATCGACCCCATACTTGTATGCGTATGGTTGATGTGTTTGTTTTATACTTTTGGCTGATATGGTTGAGGGACAGAGTTGTAGTTACTTTCTTGTGAGATCCACACAATCGGCCGATCCCCACCATTGTCTGTTATATATTTATATATGTATGTACATGCGGGTGTTGTATGCAAGTTTGCAAGTACCGGGCATCGACTTCCTTAAATTGTTAGGATGAGCATGCCCTATCGCAATATCTCAAATGGTAAGAGATGAGAGATAATACACCGATCCAAAACCCTAACCTAAGCCCAATGGTCCTAGGATTGGACAAGTATTGGTTTGACTACCCTACCCGAATTTTTCAGGTGACAAAGTCCATGGATCCCCATCTTGAGCTTGTATGTTTATTTGATGATCTTGATTTATTGCTTTTTGAGTTTGAGATTTTCTATAGTTATGGAAATTAATATTATATTTAGAAAAATAATACTAAATTTATTTCCTATGTTCTTGTATGATTATTAATTAATTAAAAATCAAATATTAGGATATTTTTTTTAATTAATTAAATATGTGAAATAGGATTAATATTGTCCATTAGATATTAAATTATTAAATTGCATGATTTAATGGTGTTTGAAATATAAAATTATTTAATAAGAGATTAAAATATATTAGCATGTGCTTTATTGAGTTTGAATGTTATTTGTTTAAAAAAGGAGACAACTTCTCTTTAGGAGACTAAGTTGAGTTGTGCAAAATTAAAAGATATTTTTAATTATTAATTAGTAATTTCTTTCAATTTTGGAGTTGGAGTTTGATTAGGAGTTATTTGCTGAGTCATCTCTAGGATTTGCATGAAAGGGGGAATTGAATCCCTAATAGGGGGAATGACATTCATTTGGAGATGAGACAGGTTTTGGAGAATATTTTTGGGGAGAGCTTGTGTGCTTGAGTTTTTGGAGGATTCTTGGTTTGTTGTGGCTGCTTGTTGATTTGGGCTTGATTGTGTATTTAGATCTAGTTCCTGCTTTCATTGTAGTTTTCAGATTTGCAAACAGGATTGAATTTGGAAGAAATCTCACTCTCAGATCTACAAAAGGGGTTTCATTATAGTTTCTAGCATTGGATCTAAGGTAGGATCTGGAATTCTTATTGTGTGCCTTCTCTTATTTTATTTGGTAAAAATTCTATGTTTGAATATATCTGAATTCTTTTCATTAGATCTGTATGAAATTTCTTGTTTTGGGTATTAGAGAAACCCTAGATCTGTTATTTTATATTTTTATGATGATTTGACATTGTACCGTTATGTTGGCAAAATTTTATCAAAAGTTTGTCTATAGTTTGCTTGTAAAATGAAAAATTAAACCTAGGTTATAGTTGAACTATAATGCTGAAGAAAAATAAATTTATCTTTGGTTGAAAATCAATTTTAGTAGAAAAAACCCAATTTTGGTGTAAAAGTTAATTTTGGGAAGATTTATTTTATTCTCTGTTTGAAAATTTAGTCTTAAAAAAAATACAGTCCTTTTCAATTGCATGATCAGACCAATAAGACTAAGAGAGAATATATTCCCTTGCATGAGAATGTAGAGCATAGGAAATATTATTCATAAATTTATGAAATAGGGACTGGTATATTCTACTTAAAAAATATGTATATTTATAAATACATCTTTATTCATTATAAATCTGTTATTGTTATTTTATTTTATTTTTAAATATTAATTTATTATGCTTATGGAAATTGTTCTTTTAGTAAATAAATTATAAAAAAAAGAAATATATTAAAAAAATGGGAAAAATAATTAACAAATTGTATTGTTTTTTTTTAATTGTTAAAAATTTTTTTTAAATAAATTTAAAGGTACCTGCATAGTGTGCAGGGTACCTGCGCATGCAAGTACACTACGCATGTAGGGTACCTGTCATGCGCAGACAGCCTGCCATGTGTAGGTTCGTGTCTTGCGCATGGAAGGTAAGGAAGGAAGGGGGGGGGGCGTGGGGCAACCACGTTCCCCAATGAAAAAGTGTTTTTTTTGGTTTTAAATTTATTTTAATTTTAAATTTTATTTTAATTAAATTTTAATTTAGTTTATGTTTAGTTATTATTATTTTAATTTGTTTATTTTATTAATTTAATTTAATTTAATTTTAAGTTATTTTAAATGTATCTCATATTAGAACTTATATGATTAAATTTAATTAATTTTAAAGATTAGAAAAGGATTGTATTATTAGATTGATTAATAATGTTTGGATTAGGCTTTATCTTTATTAATCACTGTTTATTTAAATTCTAACATTTGAATAAAGATTTATGGTTATATGGTATTTTTATTTTGGAAATTATGACAAATGTTTTATTTATGAAATAGACTATTAGCTTTTATGTATATTTCTTTTCTAAATTCAGGTTTTGAAATTAGACTAGACCTTGTGTTTTATTAATTAGTATGACTTATGTATGTGTATGCATGGTGAGATACATTAATTATAATTCTATTGGCAACATGGTCTAAAAGATGTTTTGTTTTACACTAAGATTGGGTGTTTTTGTCCTATTGAACCTATAGGATGAATATAGATAAAGTTCTTTGGTTTTTGTAATTATTTTAATTTCTATGATAGGTATCTCTTAACAGATTGAATTGTTTTTGCACGCAAATTCATTTATGTTCAATATGGAATTTTGTATGCTTATGATTAAATTTCAATTTTTTTTTTTATGATGCATTGTGTCTTCTTCGTGCCTGGAGTGCTTTCTTTTGCTTAATGTTTTTTGGGGCACTAGAAGACCTAAGGGAAAGACAGAGGCTGAGGTTTGTGTCAGTTGTTCTTGTTCTCAGTATTATGTTTGGATGTATGTGTGACATCCAATTTTACCCGATTTGACCATTTGGGCTCATGTTGTATTGAGTTTTACTTCATATTCTATCGAGGAGAATATGGTATTGACTTTTATGTTTCTATCCAAGGGATCGTGTGTATATTTTCTTTTGTGGACACTTTGAGAGTGTTCTATGACATTATAGTTATGTGAGAACCAGTGTGTTCCTATTATTTTACAGAGCAGTCCTGAGGGACATTATTATCATCTTGTGATCTATGTGAGATATTTGAGCCTAGGGTAGTTTACCTAGATATGTAGTAGGAGGTGGCTTGCAATAAGCATCAAGGCCCACAAGTGGCTGCCAGGATCACTTATTGTTAAGTATCTTAATCAAGTGATAACTAAATATAATATCGAGAGATTTAAAAATGAACCTAATAAGATATGGTTTCCTCGCCCTGGCTTAGTGCTAGTATAGACTAAGGTGGGAATGGAGAAGATGACTAGCCCCCTTTTAAGGGATGAGTTGGCATAGTTGATGACTTCATTTGTACGAGAGGTCATTGACACCATGTAAGGTCACTTGGGTGCCGAGATCTAGCAAGATTATCAGGACAAAACTCAAGGATTAGATGTACATGATGACACCTTCCTATGCATAGTCTAGTTATCCTACATGTGTCGGTAGCCTCTAGAATAGTGAGTCTTTCATGGCATTACTACTTTACACCTTGAGTTAGAGAGCTTTCAGGATCCTCTCCTTAGCTTGATCTATTTCTATTTTTTATTCAAGTGGGATCTATTGTTATCTCCTCAGCACAGTGGGAGTAGACCATTTAGGTTCACGAGGTCGGGTGGTAGTGATTCTTTTACCATTTGAGATTCTGACGTTCATGTACCAGTGCTAGATGATCCATGTTGCAATTGTTCCTTCTTGTTCCTCATTGATGGAGTTGTACTCTACTCTTCTTCTTCTTCTTTGTGATCTTGTATCTTGTATTAGATTCTCATAGATATCATGTGTACTTCTTTTCTATTATTGTATTACATACCCTACGACATATGCACTAGATGTAGATTTATGGATACATTATGGTACCAGATGTTTTTATGTTATCTTTATGTGATGTTGATTATATCTTTCTTTGTTTATATGAGTTTTGTAATTGTACCTAATATAATTAATTAATTTTATATTCACGTAATCTTTGTCATAGAATCCTTGAGAGTTGTAACCTAAGTGATTTGTTCATTTCATTTTATTGCTTCCACATTGTAAAAATTTGATGTTCTTCTATGTTAACTTAAAAAAAAAATTATTCTGCAAACTTAGATGCATGTTTAGGTTAAGTTCTCCTAGGTTCCCTGGCGAGGCATTACATTTCCTTTAAAGGGTTCCTTGTGTTGGTTCCCAAATTAATAGATTGGAAATCTTATGATCTCACCTAACTCAATGCTTGGGCTTTCCAACTAACTTGGCCAATGAACGAGAATGACTGATATGATCCTATTCCCCTGCACTTTAGGCTCTGCATGACCAAGATGGGTGTACCTATTCCTTAACCCAAACTCTGGACTTAAGGATTTTTATAGTAGATCTGTAGCTATACTTTGAATTAGGATGATCTCTCAAGATGAAAATTGGGTCTTGAGGGAGATCGAATTGCATCCTTTCCAATTTATAAATCAGTAAACTTATCTTTTGATTAATGTATTGAGAATATGTTGAATTATTTTATGTAGTGATATCTTTTTTATTTTAAATATGTATTACTACTTCTTGCTTATAATCTTTCAAACAATGAATTTTAAAAGATGATAGACTAGTGCCTTCTTTAATTGGGCTATAGAGACAATCTCTCCTTAATCCTATGTACAACTTATGTGAGACTAGAAGTAAAATGTTGCTATCAACTACTTTATTTTAATTCTTTTAATTACCTTATCATCCCACAATTAGTCTTATTGAATTTAACCCAAACTTAATGAGACCAATAAGATAGAAATAATAATGCTTATTAAATCTAATGATCAAGTTACAATATAATATAAATAATCTCCACACACAAAGATTGAAAGTAGCTTTACCTTTTGGAAGTAAAATAAAAAAGGAATGATTAATCCAAAATGATCAAATCCACAACTTCAAATTGAAAGAACTTGCTAATATATATTAATAATGAAAGTCTTCATTGTTTACAAAAATAACTTGTTGGAATGTAGTATATGTAAAGCAGTAGTCATATATGATTGCCTATCACTCTTTACATTTTACACCACACACACACACACACACACATATATGTGGTTGAATAGTTTTCATATCCCTTTGGGTGAAAAGACACCACCCTTCTGAATAAAAATAATTCCAAATCCCGAAATTGCCTTAATTTATGCAATTAATTACCATTTTACAAGTTGTTAAGGAATATTAGAGGTAGATTAAGACTATTTTAGGGGTATATGATGGATAATTGGTCCAAAAATGATATAAATACCCTCTTTAGTGCTTCATAGTCCATTCTTCATGCTCATCATTGTATTTGTGTTCTAGTTCACATTCTTCCACATGGATAACACATATTACTTATACATGTTGCTCCTCTATTTTAGCTTTTTTATCCTTTGAATCCCCTCTCTTGGCTAGCCTCTTCCTTCCTGGCACACTGGAAGAATCCATTTGAGAAATTTTATATTCAAAATGATTCCCTTGTGCTAGTTCCCCATGATTTTGGTATGAATGTTGTGTGTATTGATTTTACCCAATCCTTAAGCAATCCAATGATTAAAGTGCATTGTGTGAGTCCTTTAATTCATCTGCTCTATCAAATTTTATTTTATAATATGCCATTAGTATAAATCACCATTTACTATCCTGATAGAGATATGTATTCCTAATCATCAATAAAGGCTATACCTCTTCACTCATCAATCATTGGTGTGAGTTTCATTCTCTTTATTCCGTAATACAAAGGTATACTAATGAAGTCATAGCCATGAATCTCCTCGATGCCCTTGTTCCATTACTGTCGATGTATGTTTCAACAATAGGATCTAGAGCATTTTTTTATTCTCTTATCAACATATGCTTCCCCTGTCCTATCATCCTTCAATAACCTATCACTATAGGTCTTATCGATGTACCTTCATAGTTCCTCTGGCGATTATTCCATTAACAAGTGTTTCCCCAATGATCTTATCAGGTATCGACATAATATTTCAATTATGCTCCCGATAGTGGATATCTATAATGATGTCCTTTGATCAGACTGACCCTACCCAATATATTTCCTTCATATGCTATATTAGTGTATGTTCTCCAGATATGCTCATCTGGTATCAAAAATAAAATTTTATCTTCATGCCGATAATACTATACTATGCCAATGATTGCTATAGGTATCCTTGATGATATTCATTGGTATAATCATTTACCATTTTTTCAACTTCCTTTCTTGATCTTCCATCGGTATTACATTTGTTGATATATTTCATTCCATTGCAGTCCATATTGTTTCCTTATTGGTATAACTCCTTCCACTTTGTTTCATCGGTATAAATTACCCCAATCTATTCATCAGGTGTCGATGAGACTTTTCAATTTTTATCTTGCTAGTTATCATCTACTCCAATGAAAATCCATAAAAAATTCACCTATAGTAGAATTCTTTTTTGGAATAGGTCTTACTAATGACCTCATCGATCATTGACAAGACATTTAAAACTTCTCACCGATTTCTTTTGCCGATGAATTTATTAGTATAGATTTTTCCAATTAGGTATTCCTTGCATCCTTTTATCAATGAGACTATTGTTGATATCTCTTAGCTAAGTGCCTTTTCCTTCCCACCAGTGTAACTTTTTTCGATGAATCCTTATTGGTATAGCTTACTTTTGTCAGGCTAAATTCTGAAATCTCTTGCCACTTTGTGATCTATATCAGTTATTTTGATGACTTTTTTATCATTAAGCTAGCTATCTTCTAGTCCCGTTGTTACTGATGTATATTTGTACAAAGTGAGCTCGGTGTAAAGGAAAGTCACACCTATGATGTTATCTTTTGAGAGTATTTGTATACAATAATTTCACAAGTTGCAGATTCCACATACATCAAATTAGAATAAATATGCTTCACAACATTCATTGAATACTTTGTCTTTGATAAAGTTGTTACTAAGTTTTCTCACATGTTCTAATTTAGTTGAGCATTATGACATTTACAAATGAAGGTACATATCCCTTTCCTAATTATAAATAGCCAACTGAATTGATGAGCTGGACAATTGCTTATGATTCTGAGATAGAAGATAAAGTTTGTTATGATGATCCAACAACTAAAAAAATTCAAGATTGATCAGATGAAGAAGATTGAAATGTGTTAATGACACAACTGTCGAGGAAGGTTAAAGCGGAAAAATGAACGATGGAGATTAAGAGGAAAAATCAATGGATGAAAAGAAAATGGTTTATGTTGTCTATTTAAAGAAACATAAGAATTCATTATTGAGTTTGAGAATATTGATACTGCAAGAGAATTTGTGTGAAAGGACTATTTTCATGCACCATTGATCAAACTGGTTAAAGACAGAACCAAGTTGAACTGCAGACATTATCGAGCGTCAGAGAAGAATACACTGAGTGGAATAAAGTTGGAGGATATGAAGGATCAGAGGAGGTATTTTGAGCTTAGGTTAGATATGAAAATTTGCAAATCTTAGTTGTATTTGAATCAGATCATTACTGTATCAGTTTAACCATTGTTACAATAAATTCTCTTAGCCGAGTGGGACTTAACAGTCTTTTTGTATTTCAATATGGCGTTCAATGAATGTTGATTGTTTTCTTGTTGACCCCATAGTGAATGCTGGTCAAGGGGAGAACTATTAGTGATAAATCCTCTAACCAGGTCACACCTTATAGTGTGTTTTGTAACCTTTAACAAGGTTGGCTCCTAACCGAGCTCACTTCAGAAGAGAATTATTTTTGGTTACCGGTCCTAGGTGGTTTTTCCCCTAACAGAGTTTCCACATTAAAAATCTATGTTATGTGTGTATGATGTGTTGAATTATTATTTTATTTACACATTTCATAACTGGATAGATTGGTAAACACAATATTGATTTTATTGGCAATCAGTAGATGAAGAGAAAGACACCATTGATTTCTTACCGAGTTGATTATTTGATTGAAAAGTTTAAATATATACATGGAGGATATTTGGGATTGTAGGATAACTGTACTTAATTGATTCACCCCCCCTCTTAGTTATCTAACAATGAGATGGGGTATTGACTTTGTGGGCCCTATCTATCCAAATTCTAACACAGGTAACAAGTGGATTCTAATAGCAATGAACTATTTCACATGCTAGACTGAGGTTGTTTCTTTTGAGAGAAGAAAATGAAAATGTTGTGGCTAAATTTCTACGAGGACTTGATTCCAGGTTTGAAGTTCCCGAGTCTATAATTTCTGATAATGCTTCAGCTTTCATAGATCTAGATTGATTGAATTAGATTTAAAGAATGATATCTACCATAATAATTCCTCAAACTATTACCCTCAGGTAACAGTCTGGCTAAGTTAAAAAATAAGAACATGATTAGGATCATTTAAAGGACATCCTAGGAGAATAGATGGATCAAAATTCAAAGTTTAAGTCTACATTATGGCTGGATAGAATTACTCCTAAGTATTATTGGTAATTCACCTTAATGTCCTCATGTATAGAAAAGAGGCTAGGTTGCATATTTCTAAAGATTTTCCATCACTTGATCTTGCTAACCAACTAGTGTTATTTGAGGAAGATGATCCTTTGAAGCTAAGGTATCCTAAGTTGCTAGAGTTAGAGGAAGGAAGGGATAAGGAATTAAAAACAATGGAGTATCAACAAACTCCAAACTAAGAGGATTTTTAATAAGAAAGGTACTTCTAAAAGCTTTAAAGAAGGGGACCTGGTTCTCAAATGGGATATCCTTTAAATTAGACCCGCACAACATATGAAGTTTGATCATATATGGATGGGTCCTTTCATGATTGCAGAATGCAAGGAGCATAATGTGTTTAATCTTGTAACAATGGATGGAGTTTTTCTACCTATCCATGTGAATGGGATATACCTCAAGTGTTGCTTTGAGGTTTGATCTATCTGATCTACCTTGTATATTTTAGGTTAGGTTTCATGTTTTCAAATAAATGCATCAACATACGAGTTTAGTATTTCTAAGTTCTTTCCAAGCATTGGGTCAATTTTTTTTCTTTCCTAGTTTAGTTGTTTCTTGTTTTCCTAACGTTTAGTTGTTTTTTATAAGGTCAAAGGTTTCACAATATTCAGTTTCCTGTTGTTTAAACCAGCAACTTACATATCAATAATTCTGATGAGTGTGACTCATTGCACTCATTCATTTATAAATCACTAGTTTAAACAATAAGTTTTCAATTCTATTTAGGTCTAGGAATGCATTATTTAGTTATGACTTTCTTGCCCAATGGATAGAAGACAGTTTTGTGTCTAGCAGGTAGGCAACCAGCCAAAGTCGCCAAAAGTGTTACCAAGTTTTCTCATATGTTCTAATTTAGTTGAGCATTGTGACATTTAAAAATAAAGGTACATATCCCTTTATCATTTATATTCAATTAGTTCTATGCAAATTACTTTCAATGTAAACAAAATGAAAATATCATTATATCCTTTGTATTAAACATCAAAGATATTTATATCTATTTTTACAACTAATAATCATGAAATAATTTCCTCTCTGAATATAAATATGTCTCTCACACAAGATCGTGAGAATGATCCTTATTATTCTTATGAAAACAAAGAGAAATCATTAAATAACATAAATGCATAAGTAGAAGGATGAAGGGAACCAACCATTGCTTGGTTGAAAATGTTGATGTTTGTAGCATTGCTCAGATAAATAATATTGACTATATGATATTATGAGAAATGATATTATAATTATATATATATATATATATATATATATATATATATATATATAAATATATATATTATATATATATATATATTATATATATATATATATATATATATATATATATATATATATATATATATATATATATATATATATATATATATATAATAATATGATATTATTATATACATTGATATATGTGTATATATAAAGTTAGATTATAATTATTCTCCTAATAACTAAATAGTTAAATTGATAAAATATATATTATTATTATATGTAAATATTAGAGAAATTAATATAATACTCGAGATATTATATATAATATATATATATATATTTATATATATATATATATAGTATATATATATATATATTATATATATATATATTATATATATATATATATATATATATATATATATATATATATATATATATATATATATATATATATATATATATATATATAATATATATATATATATATATATATATAATATATTGTCATTATATTAATTACATAATAATGAATAGACATGTCCCATGAAGGGACATGTCTCTTCTTGGCTCATTCTTAATATAAATGCAAGAGATTGTTGTCATTTGGAAAAAACATACAATGAGATAGTGCTATTACATGTTCAATGATCCTAAAACTTTAACATGGTTTCAGAGCAAGTTGCAAATGTAAGAGAGTAGTTTATTGATGGTGAATTTGTCCATCGTCACAAAAAAATATAGTCTCGGTACAGAGGACCATATCTCACAAATGCACCATTGGATTTTGCTAAATTTTGGATATGTTAGTAATAAACAATTTAGAAGACTCTCACTGGAGTAATTGAAGAGAAATTTCCAGGTTCAAAAGTTATGGTCGACTATGACGAGTCTATAAAAAAAATATATGTAAAAGTGTGAGGTTCCTTCTTTATATGCCTAACCACTTGAAGGGAGATCTGATCAAATTGAAGGTTTTATTGTCTATAGAACCTTTGGATATTGAAGAAAATTCATGGGAATAATTCTAGTAAAGTTTGAGAATGACGACATCATTCTTTGAATTTGCATGAATTTTATATATGGATCACCTTACAAAATGAAATACTTGAAATTTATAAAAGATAAGTATTCATGTTTTATTATGCACATAATTTTTGGAGTTTGTAATTCATTTTATACTATTGATTAGTAAAATATTGTATGCTTCTATCATTGGTATTTTTGGTCGAGATAGTTTAGTGAGCTATTTGTAATCTCTCTCTGACATACCTTCAGGACAGAAGCACAAGATAATTACATTCAAGGGAGAAATACCTGATGCCTGTAAATGAATTGATGATTGAGAATAGTTGCAAAGGGAGTTTGACATTTCAAAAGAGGTCAAGAAGTTGATAAACTTGAGCTTTAGAGGGAGTAGATGGTTCAGTCAACTTGTGACAATCTTGATCATGTTGATTGAAAGGGAGTTCACT